>MU225240.1:4265413-4337396 GCA_018584345.1 Thuja plicata
ATGCAAAAGAGCAAGATCCTCAACAGACCTTCTTCAAACAATTGCAAGCAATTATTGAAGAACGATGGAACAAAATGACCACTCCTCTACATTTGCTTGCCTATGCATTGACGCCCAAATACTATAGTACCCAATTTACTAATCAACCAGGAAGGCTACCACCCTATAGAGATGTAGAAGTGTCTGATGGGTACAAGGCAGCATTTGAAAGACTCTTTCTTGATTATGATATGCGAGATATGATTACGGATGAGTTCATAGAGTTTGTGAATGCAACATGTCTAAGTAATGATGCTCTTCGTCATCGGTTTAGAAAGGATGCTCATAGTTGGTGATACCTCCATGGCCAAAGATTCCAAATGTTGCAGCCCCTTGCAATTAATGTTATATCACAAGTAAGTTTTATTTATTTTTATTTAGTTTGAAGTTTACTTTATCTTCATGACTAGCAGTAGCAACTAGCAAGTAATTCTTATTTTATAAGATCAAGTTTTAAATTTACTTTAATTGTTTATTGTCTTGACTCTTGTCTTCATAGGTTGCTAGTCCATCTGCAGCAGAAAGAAATTGGAGCACATATTCGTTCATCCACTCATTGAAGCGCAATAGGTTGCAATCTAAAAGAGCAGAGAACTTGGTATTTGTGCATTACAACTTGCGTCTTGTCTCTCACAAGACTAAAGAATACAATGAAGGGGAGATGAAGAGGTGGGATATAAATGTAGAGCTTGCGGACTTGGATGCGTCTACATCTCGGCTTGCACTTGATGAATGTGAAATTTTTGAAGCAAATACTGTTATTAGTGCAGCTGACCCCATTGGCCTTAGCTCTATTTGTGACTCAACTAATGCCAATGAAGAAGAAAATGAAGAAGAAGAAGATGATGAAGAATCTGAATAGAATATCAATAAAATTTTTAATCCATTAGTTGAACTTCAAACAATTATACTTGAATTGATGTTCTGATTTAATTTTAATGTTTTGAATCTTTGATGTTGAACTTGAACTTGAAGTATATGATGGTATGATCATGGATTCATGATGCTATGATTACAAATTTACAAGTGTTTTATTGTTTAAAATTTTAAATATTTACTTTTTATGATACTATGTAACATTCTAATCTTAACTCATGCTTCTAGGCTGCATAAGTATCAAAATATGTATATATTTATAAAAAAAATTACATATTTTTGTACTAACGAACCCGAACCCAAACCCCTTTTCAAAATTTTGCCAAACAGGCGAACCGGTTCTTCGAACTCAAACCCAAATTTGAACTCAAACCGGCATCCTAGTTTTTGGTTGATAAATGACTACATTTTCTGTAGTTTAATCTCTTCTTTGATAGTGTTTCAAAGGTTAGAATAAAACCCATACCTATCATGTTCTTCAGACACTATGGAATCTACAGGATAGAGAGAATCTGTGGGAGTGGGGAGAATCTCGAGACAGAGTATGGAGTGGGTCCTTAATCAAATGATTTGAATCTTCTTGCATTTTCCTTTGTTACATGGGTATGCATTTTCAGGATGTGGATGTTTGGAGACATGGGGACTTGTGAGAAACATCCACCTGCTGTCACTCCATTGCCACCTATCAGGGGACATTTCCAGGATATCTGCCTCAAAGAGGCGAGATTTCTGGAACTCTCGCTCAAAGAGAGAACGTTTTTGGAAGATTCTCAAGACGTCCAAGGGATTCCCAAACATCTCCTGAGCACACTTGAGACTATCAGGGATCTGCTGCAATAGATCAGTTAAAATGTTAAATTTAAAAAAATAATCAGAAAGTTTTTTGAATCTTTGTTCAACAAAATAATTTAAATGGTCTATGAGTTCTATCCACACGCTAATCAATCACAATTTTTTTTTATTGATTGGTTAAAGTATATATTTTATTAATATTAAAAAGTTCATTACAATATGCTTATATAAACAACCCTTAAACATCCCTACCCCAACTACCAACTCCTTCCACATTAGAAATTCTGACTGTACATCATATTTGGCATTATCCCCATACAAAGAGTATACCCTGGATGCAAAACGGACCACATGAATACAAATGCCAGCCCGTGCCCCTATTACTAACTATACATGCCATTGCAATACACAAAATTGGGCCTGGCACACTATGATTAAAGAACTGTATTTTAAACAGTCTACATCCTGACCCTGATCGAATACAATATCAAAAAGTTTAAACACTTCGTGAAAAACCTTGGACACAGTGAGAAACATGAACAACCTTACTCACTGTGATTCTTTCGATTGTTCCCGGTGGCCCACCGATCGTTTGATCCTGACCCCATTCTGGTGTGCAGCTCCTGCAATTGTGCCAAATTCCTCTTGTGAGCCTCCCACTTCATTGTTTTCTTTTCCCTTTCGATGTCTCTCCCTTCAGGAAAGCCCACCCAACAGCATCATTTGAACGCCTGTCTTCATCAGCTCCTTCTCTCCACACCAAGAAAGGTTTAAATGGTGGCTGACCAATTCCCACATTCCTCTAGCACCCCTCATCTGCATGAAAGCCCTTTCCTGGCTTAGCCATTTTTACAATCTGCACTAAACCCGCAAGACACTCCTTCTGAATGCATGCCTTCATCACCCATATGGCCTCTTTCTTGGACCCCAATCTAAAGCCCATGCCAAAAGCATTGATGCGATATCTATATATTGGCATGGTATCTGTGTTCAACCTTGATGAAATCGTCTCCAAACATATAAATCATTCTCCAAAATTCCTTTTCATCCAGAAGGAAGACATGGTTCATTCTCCTCACTGTTACTTTCCCAAGGGAGCATTGCTGCTGGGTGTTGGTTCGTAAAGAGAAATTTGCTTCCATGCTCACACTGCCCCACCCTTGGTCACAAACACAAAACCCAACTTTCTTTGACTTCTCAGGCAAATTAAATGAAAAACTGAATGCATTTCTTCCCAAAGGCCGCCTAATCCTTACCTCACACGCACTATACCAAAGGCCTCCATCGAATGCCACGTCTCACCCAATCATTAAAAATAGTTACTACGTTTTCCTCAAAGCCTGCAATCTGTGAAGCATAGAAACACATAAGGTGAGGTGATATGTCATCATCGTCTGGACATCCAATCTCTACAAATGTAGACCCCAAAATCCTATTTGAAAAACTTGGCAATCATTATACAAAGCCGCCACCATAGCATACTCTACCCCGTCTAATATAATGATGCTAACGGTCAGGTTCCTCACGAGTTTAAAATTACCACACCTCAAGAAAACCCACCCGACAGTAGCATTCTAATGCCTGTCTTCCATATCAGCTCCTCTCCACATCAAGAAAGGTTTAAATGGCGGCTGACCAATTCCCACATTCCTCCAGTACCCCTCATCTGCACGAAAGCCCTTCCTTGGCTCAGCCATTGTTACAATCTGCTCTAACCCCGCAAACCACTCCTTCCGAACACACGCCTTCATCACCCATATGGCCTCTTCCTTGGACCCCAATTCTAAAGCCCATGCTAAAAGCTGGATGCGATATCGATATATTGGCATGGTATCTGTGGTCGACCTTGATGAATCATCTCCAAACATGTAAATGATCCTCCAAAATTCCTTATCATCCAGAAGGAAAACATGCTTCAGTTTCTTCACTGCTACTTCCCCAAGGAAGCATTGCTGCTGGGCGTTGGTTCGTCAAGAGAAATTTGCCTCCATGCTCACATTGCCCCACCATCGGTCACAAACACAAAACCCAACTCTCTTTGACTTCTCAGGCAGATTAAATGAAAAACTGAATGCACTTCTTCCCAAAGGCCACCTAAAAGCTTCCTTACCTCACACACATTATACCAAAGGCATCCATCGAATGCCACATCTCACCCAATCATTAAAGATAGTTACTACGTTTTCCTCAAAGCTTGCAATCTGCAAAGCACCTAGAAACACATAAGATGAGGTGATATGTCATCACCGTCTGGACTTCCAATCTCTACAAACGTACACCCTAAAATCCAATTTGAAAAACTTGGCAATCATTATACAAAGCTGCCACCATAGGATACTTTGCCCCCCTCTAATATAATGATGATTGAAATGATGATAACAGTCAGGTTCCTCAGGAATTTAAATTTACCACCCTTCAAGAAAGCCCACCGACAGCAACATTCGAATGCCTGTCTTCCATATCAGCTCCTCTCCACACCAAGAAAGGTTTAAATGGCGGCTGACCAATTCCCACATTCCTCTAGTACCTCTCATCTGCACGAAAGCCCTTCCCCGGCTCAGCCATTGATACAATCTGTACTAACCCTGCAAGCAACTCCTTCCGAACGCACGCCTTCATCACCCATATGGCCTCTTCCTTGGACCCCAATTCTAAAGCCCATGCCAAAAGCATGGATGCGATATCTATATTTTGTCATGGTATCTGTGGCCGACCTTGATGAAATCATCTCCAAACATGTAAATGATCCTCCAAAATTCCTTTATCATCCAGAAGGAAAACATGCTCCATTCTCTTCATTGTTACTTCCCCAAGGAAGCATTGCTGTTGGGTGTTGGTTTGTAAAGAGAAATTTGCCTCCATGCTCACACTGCCCCACCCTTGGTCACAAACACAAAACCCAACTCTCTTTGACTTCTAAGGCAGATTAAAAGAAAAACTGAATGGACTTCTTCCCAAAGGTCGCCTAAAATCTTCCTTACCTCACAAATTATACCAAAGGCCTCCGCCGAATGCCACGTCTCACCCACTCATTAAAGATAGTTACTACGTTTTCCTCAAAGCCTGCAATCTGCGAAGCACCTAGAAACACATAAGGTGAGGTGATATTTCATCATCGTCCGAACATCCGATCTCTACAAACGTACACACCAAAATCCAATTTGAAAAACTTGGCAATCATTATACAAAGCCGCCACCATAGCATATTCTCCCCCCCTCTAATATAATGATGATTGAAATGATGCTAACTGTCAGGTTCCCCACGAATTTAAAATTACCACCCTTTTAGCTACAAAGTTATACCTTTACCCCCCTGAGGTCCTCAAAAACACTCCCAATGCTTTAAAATTACGCTGCCCATTTTGACAATGTATCTGCTATTGAATTTTCTTCCCCTAGGATGTGAGTAATTTTGAAATTTTGAAACTTGCCTAATTTTTGGCTGAATAATATCCACGATTTTACTAATTTTCCAAACATGAATTTTCCCTTTTGACACTGCATTAACAATCACCTGAGAGTCACCTTCCAAGTGAGCTTGATTTACATCCAATTTATATGCCAATTCCACCGCCAATAAAGCCACTATAGCCTGGGCTTCATTATTCGTTGATAGTTGCAAGACTCGACGAGTTTTTCGGAAAAACTTGCCCATGCCTATGCAATAGCGTTTAAATGCTAAAAACAACATTTCCTCATTTTGTTATTTGTTTGCGTAACTGCATAAAGCAAAAAAAAAAAACGGCACAGTCAAGTTAATTTTTATGTTGAGAGGTGGAAAAAAAGCTCTCGGCTGCCCCTTGATCCCGCAAGGGGCGTTGCCCCTTGACCCCGTCTTGGGGGCGGTCCCCAAACCCCCGTTGAAAAAATCTGGGGGGAAACCGCGCCGATAGAAGTGGGAAAAAATTAAACCTCCGACTCTAATTAGGCTCCATATAACAACAGAGTCACGCCCAGTGCAGGCTTCTAGGACTAGACCCTCTAGTTGTACCTCTCCCTTAGTTTTTACTAGAGCTGGGAAGAGGAAGATGTAATTGTAAATTTGTAATGATGTATTTACTTTTAGTTTTAAAGAAACTATTTACTATTTTGCTTCAAGCCATCAACATTTCTCATGAGAATGGGATTTTGTACCCACTTTGCGTTTAAATATATCTAGACTCAGCTTGTTTATTTTGTGTTCTCATTAAATGACTCATTGGATGCATCTTCTCATTGAATTTTGCAAAAAAATGCATTTCTAATTAAAATTTAAGCAGTTTTTTCAGTTCCTGAGTTTTTTGCCGAGTTTTTCCAAAACTAGCCGAGTTTTTTCCGAATTTTTTTTCAGGTCTTGGTGAGTTTTTGCCGAGTCCGAGTTTTCCAACTATGATTCGTTCCATCTTCCAATTTGGATGAAGCAAATGCGACTATATTTCCTACCTCATCTCTTGCAACACTCCTGCGCTGGATGGACCTGGATTCCGTTTGGAGATGCCATCAAAATTGAGTTTAATCCAGCCTCTGTCCGGTTTTGTCCACTGAACATTGTCCATATTACATCCACCAGGATTAACCCTTGAAAGCCCCTAAACGGGCGGTATCAATTACAAAAAACTTATAAACGGGTGTCTAAACCTTTTTTCATATCAGTCCCAAGTCTGAAAGATAGTGAGGATGTGCTGTTGCTGAAAACAAATTGATAAATTTGTAAAAATGGTGTGCGCCCTGAAGGTTTTTGTGGGGTTTTGAAGGCCTTCATTTGTGCTTCAAGATGGGGGCTCCTCTCTTCAATTTTACCTTGTATCACAATGAGGAATGTGCGTGGGGTGCTGCCCTCAGACAAGGTGCACTGCAGGAGGTCAATTAAAATGTCAAATTTTAGAAAAAAAATAAAGATTTTTTTTTTAATCTTTGTCCTACAAAATCCAATTTTAATGGTCTATGGGTTCCACCCACACTCTAATCAATCACAAAAAAACTTATAAATAGACTTCTAATCCTTTTTCCAAATCATTCCCAAATTTTAAAGATAGTAAGGACGTGGTGTTGCTGAAAACAAATTGATAAAATTTTAAAAGTGGTATGTGCCATGAAGTTTTTTGTGGTATTTTGAAGGCCTTAATTTGTGCTTCATGATGGGGGCTCCTCTCTTCAATTTTTACCTTGTATCTCAATGAGGAATGCACTTGGGGTGCTGCCCTCAGACCCTGTGAGGGTGCGCTGCCCCTTGATTCCACCTTCAAACCTCCACCTGTGATCACCTCACCATCTTTCCTCCACCATCCCCAATCTAGGCAGGCCCTTGGGTCTCCTGTCCTTGAGATCTTTCTTTCATGCCCCTCTGCCCCCTCATCTCAAGACTCTATGGAACATAGACATTTTCTTGGTACAGTTGATGCTTGAATCCTTGATGAGAGATTCTGTGACTAGGCACCTAACATCTTTGATATATATTTGTATTGCCTTTTATTTGGAAATGGATGACTTTTTGGATGTGTTCTCAGGGTATTGGTTCTATAGGAGATAAGTTTCTATTGCTAAGTACTGTATATTCTGCTGAAGTGCCTGTTTGTGCTTGGTAAAATGCTTGATGGTTGGCTAATTTGATTATCATAGAATCTGGCTATGTCAATTTGATGATGGACTGTACTAAAATACTTTTTCAGCCGACAGATATTCTAACATTGACACCATATACATTCATGTTTTTCCATCATCCATAAATTGGAAATCTTTTCCAGCATTCTCTGTTTCTTTGTATGGCTGGTTAGTGTCATGTTATTGACATTTGTGCTTTTGTGCCCAATAATATTTCAGGATTGTATTATATTGTAGTTGTTGCTGCCTTCATTATAATCAACAAATGGTTTTTCTTTATAATCATATTCATTTCACAATGCAGGATTGAAGATATGGGCTTGCCAAGAGAGCCCTATGAATGGTACCTTGATTTACGTAGATTTGGAACTGTGAAGCATTGTGGATTTGGCCTAGGGTTTGAACGTATGGTTCTGTTTGTAACTGGTTTGGAAAATATAAGAGATGTTATTCCATTCCCTCGGTACCCAGGGAAGGCTGACCTGTGAACATGGTAAGTTTGATTACACTTGTCATGTTACAGAATATTGGATACACCATTGATAACTACACTTGAATAGGTAAATTATATTTTTTTTGGAAAAATGCTTGCAGCCAAGGCAGCGGATTCCAATATGCCCTATTCTGGGAAAGCAGTTCTTACATCACGTGTTTCTCAATTTCTGGTATTGTACTTCTATGC
This sequence comes from Thuja plicata, assembly GCA_018584345.1. Lineage (NCBI taxonomy): Eukaryota > Viridiplantae > Streptophyta > Pinopsida > Cupressales > Cupressaceae > Thuja > Thuja plicata. The sequence continues at coordinate 4,273,383 of MU225240.1, forward strand.
ATGGTGGAATTGTTGTACCCGGATTGACTTGCTTTTTACATGCTATTGATTTAAATCCTCTAGTTTGAGGGTGATAATGGAATGGCTGTTTTATTTTTTGGTTTTGAGCTTGTAGACATTAAGCAATGGTTTACATCCAACTTATTTGCTCCTTCAGTTTTGTTACATATTTGCCTCCTACCTGTGTAAGGCAATTGACCAAATGTTTAGGATCTTGCATTATATTGCTTTTACATGAGTACCAAATTTTAGTCATAATCACTGAATTGCGAAGCAAGGGAAATATGTTTTTCATTTTAATTATGCAGTGCTATAGTCTAATGCCTGCTCAGAAGATTGCAAGTATATTGTATGACTCAAAAGAAGCTGGATCCATTTTCAATGGTCCTATTGTTGGCTTCTTATTTGTCTTCTATATTTCTTTCAAGAATTCTTTTTATCTGTCAAGTACGTATATACAAACAAAAATGGGAGAACTCAAATGTATATATATTGAGAACAATCCAACTATTTATGCATGGCAAGAATGATGTGAAGATACTTTCAGTAAGGAACAAAAGCAATTGAAAGAAAAATTTCCAGGAAATTGAAAACAATATAAATGCTTGGTTTTATAGCAGTCCGGCTTGTCTAATTTCATTTAGCAAAATATGCTCCATCACATTTATATTGGTTTTATTGTTGCATATTATTTCTTCTTCTGTTTTCTTGTATCTTAACTATTGCAGAAATGCCAATTTTAATAGATAATGCATGAATTCTATGGTTCACCTTGCAGATTTGCAAGTCCAAATTGACAGGAAAATGTAGATAATTAGGGGATTGTGCGCATTAAATTGGGCAGGGTCCAGTAGTTGTGAGTGCATTAAGACATTCAAAGGCCATATATTTTAATATTATTGTACTATTAGTCACGGCTTAAAAGTCTTAGTGCTGACCATTTATACTGTAAGCTGTATACAAGGCACATCTAAAAAATAACAAGGCATGTGGTCATACGGACACAAAAAAACATGATATAATTTATGACTATTAAGCTTCTTTTGTTTTGATATTTTACGACTCATCAACAAAGGCTGCTGATATGGATCTGAATTTTAAGTTCTTACAGTGAAATACTGCTATAAGAATTTGAGTAGTTCAAAATTACATGTAGGTGTAAGTAAATATAGCACATTACCATCTGCTTATTATAGTCTTCACGGTATTCACCGTCCTGGGGATTCTTAGCTTAGAACTAAAAGCTGGAGTGAGCACTAGGCTAATTTTATGATGGTAAACGTATACTAATATGACCAAATAGTGACATGTGAGTGGGAATATATATGAAAATATTGCTGTCAATTAAGCTATAATGCTACATAGACTTGAGAACCACCTTGTACGCACAATGAAACTACATCTTATTGTGGCAAGAACACAGCAAAGATTGATATTGTGTGTTTCATTGTTTATGAGGGTTTTCCTTAATATATATATATATATATATATATAAAACAGGGTATTATGCTTATTCAGATTCTTTGGATCAATTGAAAGTAACATCTACATAGATCAATTGAAAGTAACATCTATATAGAACATTTATAAATCATTATATATATATATATATATAGGGTATTATGCTTATTGAGATTCTTTGGATCAATTGAAAGTAACATCTATATAGACCATCTATAAATCATTATATATATATATATATATATATATATATATATATATATATAACATGGTATTATGCTTATTGAGATTCTTTGGATCAATTGAAAGTACCATCTATATAGAACATCTATAAATCATCATTTTTAGTTTTATATAGCATATTATATGCATATATAGACAATTATATATCTAGAGTTCTATATGTCAAGTAGCCTTTTAAGAGATTGGGAAGAGGAGGAAGCACAATCTTTCATATGCTGATGGACAACAATTCAGGGAGATTGCGAAGAGGAAGATCGGACTTTCCTATGCCAATGGACAACACTATAGGGAATACTATCATTAGGATCCTTATCACAAGGGGGAGCAAGTGTGGAACTCTTTGTGAGACTGTCAACGCAATGGGTAGAGTGCTGACAAGGCAGCATGTCAACTACCAAAGGTTGGAGTAGAATAGGAGTAACAGGTTGAGAAGGGTCCATGTAGCGAGAGGGGGCCACACCATCAACAAGAGGTGGAGTAGGACCAACAATAGGAACATCCTAGGAGTCATCATCACCAACATGTGAAGATTCATTAGAGGATGAATCAAGAGCCAAGATGGTTAGAGATGATCACCATAGTGTCCTTTGACTAAGTGGCATTGCCTTTATGATGTGAGAGAGAACAATCCATGGCTAAGTGAACATTAGAGAAGCACTAATGACATCAAAAGGGGAGACCCTCATAATCCAATGACTGAGTCTATGGTCTATCTCCAACCATGAGCATCACATCCACAAGAAGAGGTATGAAGATGCAATATCAATCAAAATGTGTGCAAAAGTAGAAACACCCATGGAGGCAGTGATATCACCCACCTTTAAGAAGTGACTGGTAGACGTGCCAATGGCAGGTCTACTAGAAAATGCCCAGTAAAAACATGTGCACCACCAACAATAGTAGGCACAAGAACCCCAAAGCCCCCTGTACCAACAACTGGACCCAATTCATCATCTACAACTTGTAGAAAAGATCCGTTCATCAACAAAGGAGGTTGCATAGAAGCCTCAACAAACACGGTGATAGGATGTGGTCTGGGTAGATGACCCTCCAACGCACCCCTTAGTTAAACAATGGTAGCAGGGCTTGAAAATGGCATGCATGGGAAAGCTGTTGCATCAGGTGCGTTTTCCATTGTATGCAAAAGTTAAAATATAATAGAGGTAATTGTTAAAATATAATACAACACAAATAGCTTCAATGGAGGTGAATTTTAAAACATATATATGGGCTTGTACATGTTTTTAACATTTCTCAATGATGTCGTCATCTTTGTTTATTTTATTTGCATTATAATACAATGTCAAGTTTGATTTTATTTGCATTATAATACAATGTCAAGGATAGTATGTTTTGTATAATGAAACTGAGTTTATTAGTTCCTTCCTGGAACTATTGTGGAGGCTTCAACATTAACTAGTTATTAAATAACACACCAACAACCAATCAAAATTGAACTTTTTTAAAGATTTGTTTTCATATGATACTTCCATCAGCGAAGTGCATACTTTTAACATAGATAATAATCTAAAGTTTTTTGGCACTTTGCTATTAGTTGTGTTGACAGTTGTAGGATGTCTCATAAAAGTTTGTAGGTTTACGATGCAAGAGAATGCACGTCTCTCTAGACATTGCTTTGTTTCTGATGGGATTGGAATTGGAGATTGCACATCTATCAATGTTTTAGCTGCTTTATTTAGACGACTATTGCTTTGAGCTGTGTGCCCATAGTTGTCGATCTAATTATTAATATTTTGTTTTTGGACTAGTGGACAACAGATGGAATTAAACTTCCTAGGTTTGAGATTGGTGGTTGTGAGGAGGGCTTTGAGTTTCATTATATGGGATATATTCTGGGGAATGGTCAAGGCACAGATAAAAGGAGTATACAAAATCCCTGTCAATGTGCTTGTTTTGAGTGCTCTAATGATCTAGTTTGTAGGGCTTTTTTGATAGGATGAATGTTGAACTTTTTAACAAGTCCAAAGAGGAGCAAGTGAAACATCTTATTGAGAACCAAATGACCATTGATGGTGTGAGGCTTTGCTTTTTCTTACTTTTCGTGTACATACAATTGCAGATGACGTCTGCAACGCCTGTAGGGACGTGGAGCAACATTGCAGCGCTAGCATTGGGTTATCTCTTCATATCACCTCTGAAGGTTTCATGCTCAAGAATTGCAGAGATTCCACAAAATTCAGAAATGAAGAGTTCCTTTCTTCTAGTGTGGTTTTCCTGGCGGGAGTTGTTTGTTTGGTCATTTATTTGGGTTGCATAGTTTTAGTAGGTAACTTCCTTTCAGATTCTCCCTCTCAAAAGATTTTGCATACATTTTCAGAAAATCCGCAAAAGGTGATGGATTGTCTAGCTTTAGAGTAAAGATGTGCAGTGAATTTAATCAAAACCCCAACGAGGGTTTCATCTGCCATGGGTGTAGACATTTTCGAGGGTTTCAATGTAGCAAACCCCAAAAACAATGCTGTAAAGAAGGTAATTGTCAAGCTTTTTAACTGTGACTGAAATAGGTTTTGTCTTTGTTGTCAGAAGTGTCGCTAGTATTTTGGTTTTATCATTGTTTGAAAAGTTGCAAACCCTGCAACTACTGGAATCAAATTTTAGGTCGTCTGTGAAAGTCGATGCGATGTTAAGTAATACTAAATTTAGGGGTTTGTTGCTGAATGTGTCGAGGGCTTTGTGGGCACTGCAGTGGTAGTTTATGTGGATAAAACTATGGACATTAATAACTGACAGGATTTTTCTACTCTTTCAATTCTTCCTCTAATGCTAGGAATTATGAAATGGGTGCTTCGACATGCTATGCTCCTAGTTCAATTGGGTAAACTGATGATGGGTCTCGATCTTGGTATTCCAAGCATAGATTGCACAATTTTTGTATTCTAATATGTGTTTGCTTCTATATGATATAGTTCACACTCTGTATGAGGAAGCAGTACATAATGCCCTTTTTGGTTGGTCTTAGATTGTTGGCTGGATGTTTAATGGAGTTTGCATTTCTACCATTTTTTTTGATGACAAATATCGTTAAGCACCAATCATTTTGAGAAGGTGGGCAAGTTTTAGGCATGGAAATCTTTGGAGCAACCATGTATACCTGCATTGTCTGGACAATAAATTGCCAAATAACTTTGGCCCTTACTTACTCACGTGGTTACATCATCTATTTATATGGGGCAGTGTTGCCTTTTGACATTTTTTTCTTTTGTCTACGTTTCTATTAAACCTACATTTTCCACAACAACATACAAAGTTCTTGTTGAATCTTGTGGTCCTAGCCCTATGCATTGGTTCATCACACTTGTTATATCTACTCGGGTTCCTTATTTCCATGGTTACCTGGAGATCCGTCTCCCTCCTCCAGACGCGTCTCGAAGACAGAAACGCTTCTCAGAGACTTTTTGCTTCTCCGGAGTCTTCAAAAATGGTTGGAGACTTCATCGCGAAGTCTCCTGATGAATCCAAGTCTCCGATTCCAAAATATGAAGTCTCCCACCCGTCTCCTAATTAAAAAACAAATTTAAAATACAACATTAAGTCATTTTATGATTTTGACACTTATTTGAAGTCTGCGGGTAACCATGGGTTTTATTCATTCATTGAAGAGGCACCAATTGTGGTCAAAGAAAGCAGAGAACCTGGTGTTCATTCATAGCACACTTCGCCTTCTCTCTCGTGTTGATCCTACATACATGGAGGGTCCTTCAACAAAATGGGACCAAATTGCACATGCTGGATTTGCTGCAATCATGGTGGAAGAAGCTGTTGAACCAGATGACCTTAATGAATTGCCCCCAGTTGTACTACCATAAGAGGAACCTGAGTTGGAGAGTGATGATTTTATGGACATCATCATAGCTGAAGACCTTGAGATGGATGATCACAGCCTTGTGGAGTAGATGATACTAGATAGATTTCTAATTTTTGTTTACAGTTTTGAGTTTTTTGTTTGCATACCAACGATTTAGCATGAAACTATATAATTATTGAAGTTCAAATACCAATATGTAATGATATTCTCAGTGATTATTAATCTTATTAATCTGATATGATAATGATCATATCAGATTAAAGGGACTCTTACTAGTAGTCCTGTTTACAGTGTCATTAAATGGTGTTGCTTTAAGTACAACTTATAAATCAGTTTACCATCTTACCAAATTACTAAGAAAATTCAGCAGGGGTGACTCCGTACATGTCATGTTTTAGTGATGATATTACATTAAAAAATGTACCCTAATTTAAAATGACATTTAGTTAGCGTGGTTATTAAAAATCAAATGTACAATTAATTATAGGCAAGTGACATGATTTTTTTTTTACAAATATTTTTGATTAAAAATAGACTAGCAAAACAAGGGTGCTGACCCTTACAAGACCACAACTCGAAGACGTAAGAACAAAATAAAACAAGGTCAAGATCATACCAATTACAACAGACTAGCAACATAACTAGTGCCCCACATCAAGTATGGGTAGGCAACTCACCCACGGTGCTGGGAGAAGGGTGAGAGACTTCAGAGTGATTCTTCCTTCGCCAAAAAACAACTATCCAAGCGACACCGTCACCAAGGTCTCCAACACAAGAAGGTGGAACTTTTCAGAGAGAGGGAATCAACATCATCAACAAGACCAGAGTGCTGATAATACTGAGTCACATAAGCCAGAGGCTGAAGCAAAATGAGAACAATTGTAGTCGAAGAAGAGTTAACATGATTGCCAGAGGGGATTGAATTAGCATAACCACTAGGATCTAAGAGGTCAGAACCATAGGAGTATCACCTAGGGATGGGACATCAACAACTTGAAGAGGGTCATTAGAGGAAGAGTCTGTGGAAAGGACAATCTAATGATCATCATTTGCATCCTTCCACCAAGTGGCAACACCCTTACGATGCGATAGAGAATAATCAGTGGCCAAGTGACCCGTCGAGAAGCACCATTGACATCTGAGGGGGGGCCCCTCAAAATCAAGCGATTGGGTCCAAGGCCTATCCCCAACCATGAGAACCACATCACCCGAGAGGGATGCAAAAATGTCAAGGTCAACCAGAATGCAAGCACAAGTAGAATGACTCACCTCAGTCATAGCTTCATCCACCTTTAAAAACAACCAATAGAGTTGCTTGTGGCCTCAAAGAAAGAATTCTCCCGAAGATGAAGGGGAAGATTTGGGAGACGAACCCACACTGGATGCACGCTGAGTGGTTTAGTAAGAGGGTTAAAGGAAACTGTCCAGGGTTTGGATGAAAGAGAATGATTCCCCCACAATCACAGTTTGCTCAAAATCAAATCTCTTTCGTCCTCAGAAGTACAAACATTTTTTTTTTTTTTTTCACAAGGAAAGAGCTCGATAATACGAGAGAAAACTGGTTTCCAAGATTTCAAGACCCAACAATGCATATCCAGAAGGGAGGGCCAACAACAAATCTACAAACCAACCCACATTGTTAGTAGAAATCGACATTATCCACCACTTCCAGACCACTGACCACCATAGAGGATGTCTTGACACATGCAATGGGACGAGCTTTCACCTTTGAAGGATATACATAAAAAAAATGCCAAGAGCATTTATTTATTTTTCTCAAAAGATATGCATATATACATAAAAATATTGTTTCAATTGTTGTAATTCATATTTCTAGAAAGAGATGCATATATACATAAAAATAATTTATTTCAATTGTTTTAATTTTGCACGTAGAATTTGTTGATATTATGGCCTTTACGACAAATATCTTATACCTTGGATAATAATAATAAATATATAGTATATATATATATATTTTATTATAATTCGATATATAAATAATAATATTAAATATAAGGAAATATTTAATATTTATTGTTTATTAATAAGATCGATTTATATGCTTAAATGGTTTAATTTAAATAATAAATTAAAGGGGCCCAAGTCGTCCTCTTGGGTAAATATATTTATTATTTAAATTATCCAAGTTGGCCTCTTGAGGAGGCACTCCATTTGCATATATAAGTAAATCGATTCTTGGAGAAGACATATAGAAATCATAACATATTGTCTTCTCTCCAAGATTTGATCTCCCTTGTGTAATTTAGAGCAGCAACTTCGAACATCAAAAGAGCAAATTTCTACATGTTGATCGAATTTATCCAAGTGCTGGATAATTACAGCGATTGTCCTCTACTCCAAAATTGATTCTTAAGGGTGACGATCTTGTTTGTAATAGTCGAACTAGTGCAAACATAACCTCTGCAAATTTGTGTGAAGAAGGCTTGCAAAATCGCAAGGTGCTGAAGCGAAATTAATCTAGGTGCTGAAGCGAATTTGCTTAGGCAAATTATGTTAATGATAATCAATTTACCCTACTTGTGAAATTGTCATCCTAACAAGCTACACTCATAGGGAAGATCGAGAATATAAAAGGGGGAGCAAATCAACATCATATATTGGGCATATGAAGTTCGATTCTACAGCAGATTGGAAAGTCATAATAGGTAACGATTTTTTAGTCTCATTGGCTGTTTCAAATGCAAATACTTCTGAAGGAAAACTTGAAGATAACTAGTTTCAGATCTGAGTTTAGATCTTTAATTTTCGGGTACTATCTTATTCACTCTTGTGCCTATGTTATTTCCCGTACTTAGTTTAATTGAAAGATCTCTATAGTTTGTACATTCTTTGTTAAATCTATAAAATATTAACACGGTATCAGAGCCTAGGTAGAGGAAAAGATCCATTTTCAGATCTAGGAATTCAAACTAACTCTTTCAAACTAAGATATCATGTCAACCGGGGTTTTGACATGACCTTGAGGTAGGGTAAATATTTACATAGGTTAAAAATGACTCCTATATAAATGACCAAGGAGGCATGAGTAAAGAAGACTTCAAATCTTGCATCATTTGTAAAAGAGCCAGAATTTGCCTATTATATTATAAATTGCCTTTTTCTTATTGATTGGACCAAGTTACATTAAACTTGGTAAATAAACCTAAGTCTCAGAGGGAGCTACTGATTACACAAATCTTGATCTAGTGGGAGTAGATCATCCCACCTTAGTGCATGACATGTATGAGGGAGTAAATCATGGGATCACTTGCACCTAGTGTTGTGTTATAATCTCCTTTCTTATACGAGTAGGATCATATCCTATTAGCATGGTTGGTTAGTGTCATGCTATACCTTGCATATCTAGCTGATTATCTGGATAAGGAGCATACTTCACATTTTGTTGCAACATACCTTCATTATGCTTAGTATGTGGTGTATGGAAACATTAACTGGTTTATGTATGGGTATGAGGAGCATACCTTATGTGGGAACATACTTTGCACTAGTTTTGCATTGACATATGCTTTATATGGAGACATACATATCTGATTAATAGTTATGTGTAGGAAGCACACCTTTCATTGGTATGTTGTAACCTTGAAAGCTTTGAATAAACTTTGACATGTATGTGTGGTACATACCTAGTTGATTGGCACAACAAATTGTCATAGCTGATCATCTATTAAGATTTTTTTGAAAAGAATACGATTCTTTGTTATGTTGCTTTAACATATTTATGTTATTGGGGAACATGTATAGCTGATTGAATTAGCTATTTGATATATCTGTTTAGCTGATTAACATGTAGCAACATACCTTGCATTGTTAATGCATACTCTTCCCAGGCATATGTTATACTTTATGCTGTTATAGAGGAACATTCACTGCAGATTAGATTAGCTAATTAACCTTTTGATGTGTAGGCACATACATTGGCTTTATGTTGGAACATACTTTATACATATTGGCATATGGTTGTATGAATGGATCATACTTCTCATTGGTATATATTATACTAGCTGTGTGCTTTAGCAACACTACTTCACATTGAGTAATGTTTCATGTTGCATTACATTGGTTTAGTTTTGAATATGCTTGTTCTATGAGAGAACTACATTTGGATATACATTGGTTATTGCATTTGGTTTTAAATTCGGTATACCATGGCATGTATGTATGGAGCATACTTTATTTGGCTTATTGTGTATGTATGGATCATACTTTCTTTCATATAGCTGAATCTATATGTGGTTCTATGTGCGAACACATTTCTTTTACATTACACTTGATTCTTATGGTTATAAGATCATATTTGTTACTCTTATGCTTATGTGAATTCATAAGATAAGATTTCGTTTATGACTATTCAGTTGGATATACTTATGCTCATGGCTAAGTTATTCTTATGAATTGATGGACTTGTTATTCATCATATGGATCAGGGATCCATTCTTGATCACTTGGTAGACATCATGTATTTGATGTCATTTTTGTTATGTATGTGTGGGTATGCACGTTACTTTGACATATGTTATACCTAACGCTGTTATGGAAACCTAGACAACTGGTTGTTAGTATAACAGATTAATGATTTTTGATGTATGGATATATACACTATATATTGGTTTATGGGAGCATACAATGTATGGGGATACATGTTATATGTATGGTTATTGCTCATATACATATTGCATCTGGTTCTATGGGTGAACTATATTTGGATATATGTATGGACATATATTGGTTATGCGTAAGATCTGTTCTTATACTTATATGTATTTTGGTTATTCTTATGCTTATATAGATTCATTTTTATTTCTTATGAGGATTCATAAGATATTTGATATGATTACACTTATGCTCATGGCTAAGTTGTTCTTATTGGAGATTTAGAGAATATCATGAATTTGATATTCTTCTTATGGATCAAGGATCCATTGTTGAGCATTTGGTGGACATCATGTCTGGAGACCATTGCTCTGAGTATATGGTGAATATCATGGACTTGATATTCGTTAGACCAATACTCATGATATCATGGACTTGATATCTCGTGGACCAGGGATCCACGTATGAGTAGTTGGTGGACATCATGGACTTGATGTCGATAAACCATTACTCCGAGCACTTGGTGAATATCACGGACTTGATATTCGTAAGACCAATGCTCTTAAACATCATGGACTTGATGTTGTTTTGATGCCATGGACTCTACATCTCTTGAGTATTGGTGACTCGTGGACTTAGTATCCACAAATTGTTTGGTATACATCATGGACTTGATGATATCATGAATATCATGGATTTGGTATTCTATTGGCTGAGTCAAGGTGACTCGTAGATCTAGTTATCCACAAATTGATTTGTACACATCATGGACTTGATGTTTTGAATATCATAGATATTCTTGGATTTGAAAATAATCCACACTTTGGAACTTGGTGCTTGATGTTATCTTAATATCATGGACTTGATATTTTGTGGATCTGATCAATCCACACTTGGTTGATAACATCATAGAGAAGTTACTCATGTAGATATGATATCTACACCTTGGGAATGATGATACGAATCATCATATTGGTAGATAGGATTCTACCTTCATAAATATATCATCTACGATACTACTAAATAAGGTATTCAGGTTGTTTATGTTTTCTTTTGTTACTTCTATCACAGGGTGACAGATTGAAAAGGGCATGTCCTACTATAAATGGAATTAGATAGAAACATCATGGTTTTGATGTTTGAGTCAAGATGACTTGAGTTTGGAAAGCATCATGTACTTGATGCTACCTTAAATATCATGGACTTGATATTCAAAAGAGATCCTAGCATAGAACCTCCACATGATGAAGACCCTGATGTGTATCGCAGTGATGAAGGCATTCATTTGCTATTGAAAATTAATTGTGTAATTTTTAACATAATTTAACATTTTAAATTGAAATTCGTGTAACCTTTCTTGTGTACATTTTAGAGCATGCAGAACGTCACGGTGAACGAGTGGAGGATGATCCGAGTGTTCACCACATTCAAGATGATGTGGCACTTTCAGGTAAAGAAAATCTCTGTTATGTTATTTTAATTTTTTTTTTTGATATGTTGTTATCCTCTTTTAATTAATGAAATACTTGTAACACTAATATACAATGTTGTGAATTTAACTCATTTAGTTGTTATTATAGTGGACCCCCTTTAGTGCACCAGCGTCCTCCTACACACAGGAGGAGGCATTTATTGAGATAACAAGAAGAAGAGGAGGGGAATGACGAAGATATTGATGCTCCGCTTAGCCGTTACATTCAAAAATGGAAGAAAAGACAAAAAAAGAAATGATTGCAATAAGCCTTTTTTGATAATGAAAGAACATTGTCTTAATGAATGTAATTTTGTGCTACTAAATGTTGATGAATGATGTGTTGATGAATTATTGATGAATGTCCAATTATTAATAAATTTTAGGTGTTATTGAATGTTATGTGATTATAATGATTGAATGTTATATTTCATAAATGGATGAATGAATGAATGTTAGATGTTAATGGGGAATTTAGAGTGATGTTAGTGGGGGGTGGGGCCAAATGAGCTTCCACCTTCACGTGGTTGGCCTTGTCAAGTAGAGAATATTAAACTATTCTCAAAACCAAGTGAAGCTCGATATAAACCAATGTAGATTCAATGGTCAAACACACCTACTAGTCCTATTCCACATGGATTCAATGGTCAAACAGACCTACTAGTCCTATTCCACTATCAATATGCAACTTTATGACTATCCCTGTCCTAGTAGTGGTAGACTACATAAAATACATTGCAGGGCTTCATAGAATATCTTGAAAAGACTATTTAATGCTCAAGACTTACAAGTTACTTTAATAGTTTGGGAAAACTTATTTGCTAATCCAAGCCATCATCATCAAATGCATCTAAGCACTACTTATAATCTAGATTCCAATTGGAAAACTAATAGGATCAACCTACTTTATTGAATGCCATGTACAAAACTATCCAACTGACTATTTTCAACCAGTGGATTTTACATATAACAGTGCACCATTCAACATTGGTGATGAGCCCTTTTGAAGACATACATATGAATATGTAGCATTCCTTAATGACAATTTCTTATAAGATTAAAGAGCTTTTGATCTTAAAACAATTAAGAGTCTAGAAGATCTTTAGTTTTACCATATTTATTATGCAAATAGCAAAAGAATAATTGTTTGTTGAATGTGATGGACTCGAGTAGTTAAAGCAAGTTGGATCTCAATGGATCCCTTGGGTATAACCCATGTAGACATGATAATTGTAGAATTTGGGAAAAATACATAAGAGACAACTCTTGTTTATGGTTTCTAAAGCAAAGGTTGCCCAGGAATTTCCCAAATTGAAGTCTGAAATTGGGGATTCTTCATTTCTAAAAGTGAAATTTAGGAAAATAAAAGAAGATGGTAATAATATGTTGTTTCCCATTTAAAATATGATAATGAAACCTATAAGGGCATCCACCTTTTATATGCAAGGGTGTAGCTGATAGGTAAATAGAAGGAAGAAATAAACTAATTTTAAGATTGTGTAATCAATTATATGAAAATATAGGTCTTTACACATGTATCATTGTATACTCTAATTTAGTACATTTCTTTGTTTTTTTTTTCCATTGTTTTCATAGATTTTGATTCTTTTGAATTATTATCATCCACTTTCGATCATTTGCTATTTAGTATTTTCCTTCAAATAAAATGATTAAACTACCACAACTCCTCTAGTCACTGTACTTGTTCACAAAATATAAAGCCATAGACCACACACACTGACAAGAAGAAGGTGCAATATATAACTTGCACACTATATGTTTTTACCAACGTTCACTTGAAATTACCGCAAGCCACAGGGAAATCCACAGACAACTCATAAGGAGCAAAAAGAAAAATGCTATAGACAGTCCAATGCTCATACACAAATCTGCACTTTATTTTCTTTCAATGGATTCTTTTGATGACCAATTTGTTTAATTATTGCAACTTTATCACTGCTTCTATTTTATGAATATACGAACCGATCTTAGCATTGGCAATATTTTCAAAATTGCAGCCCTCTTTCGGTATCAACCTAACCCCAGTGTTCACTATGCAGAGGCTCTTGAAAAGTCTCATTTCTATCATTGTAAAATAAGGTTGGAGCTTCTCCAATGTAGCTGCAAATTAGCAATGGTATATTCATCACAAAAAGGAAATATAAAATTTTAGAGAGACCTCCAAGTTGCCCAAACAAGGGCGAAGAAAATATGCATCAACATCAAACTTTCCAGAAGGGTATATGACCACTAGATTGCTATACACATGTCCTTTTAGAGACAATTTTATGGTTACTAACACCATCAACAAATGCTATGATGTGCAAGTAATTTTTTCCTTATGTAGCATTTGAGGCTCTGATATTCAATTGCATAAATCAACAACTCTTCCCTCCCATATTCCCATCGATAGTTACTTCTTAAATCTAGGCATCCCCACTTTCTCTCTTCCCATGTTTCCTTTATGGTTTTCCTTATTACAGATCATAAAATGAGGCATTGGGCATTCAAAGGATTAATGTATGTCAATCCTATTTGGGTAACTATGTATATTAAAAAAATAGAATAAGATGTATGCCAATACCATTCAATTGAAAGAGTGAAATTATTACGCCTTCTTTATAGTTGTTTTTAAAAAATCATTCTTTATAGTTTCTTTAAAAAGAACTTTTGTTTGATTTGAGTATAAAGTTTTGGTTCAACTGCAATTCAGAAGCTCTGTAAATGATTATATACAAATTAAAACCGTGAATTTATCTGGTCAGTGTTCTGTTTTCATTACAATGTCTCTGGATTTTTGTAATCATTATTTTATGAGTAGAATACTATGATCTAATAGACAGTTATATGAATTTTTAGTGTTTGTGGTTAACATTACCTTGGATAAGCCTGCCCATTTCTTGAGTAAGATATATTTCAAGTAATGTCTTATTTACAATTTGTATTTGTCACATTAGAGGTTCTGTACGAAAACAAGCACATTGAACAGCTAGGTAGCATATTCCTTTTACTAGAGTTGAGTTCAAGTTGTTTAATTTTATCGAAGAGTGCACATACTTATATGTATGTTTAATTCCTAAAGAAATGCAGAAGCAATAATTGTAATTGCTTTTGTTACGCGGCTGAAGAAACTTTGTAATTTTCAAATGACAAAGATATTCAATTTTTGTTTGTATTGGGTTCATGAGTAATTATAATTATTATTACATTTTGAATTCTCCAGCCATATATTACACTATAGGATTGCTCCTATGAAAAATTTTAGTGAGGTTTTCTCCAAAAAAAAAGACAAGGATATAATAGTAATATTAGTTGTAAAACCTGTGATAAATAAACCTCTGCAGACATTTTATTTGAGGAAAGTGGAAATTAACATTCCATATAGAGTACTAGGAGCTATGTATGCATATCTGATTGGTGTTTCCTGGACATCAAAAACATTACGCTTGATGTTTGCAAGCAAATATTTGCTCCCAGAGGTATTTATTGAAAAAATTATATTTATTATAGTATAAATTTTTTCTTTGATTGTACATTCTTCATTTTGTAGCCCAATAATCCTCCAGCTGCCTGGGATTACAAGCATGTTTTCAAGCGATTTGATTGTGGCTTCTGCCTAGTTACACTTGTTAACTGTTGACTTGTATGCTGCAAGGTCATTTTTCTACAACCATCATTTTTGTAGTATACTAGTATTAGAAAAGAAATGAACTCACAGTTGATTGTTTTTAATTTCTCATGTTCTTAATTGTTTTGACTCATTCTATTTATTTAACCTCTCCATATGTTACATTCTCATGGTCTTAATTGCTCCTCCAAAATGGATTTCTTCCCACAAATTTTCTATTTCCCATCCAAATTTCCATAGCAAGGTTTCAATTTACTCCTTTGTGAGCTTTACAAGAAATTAGATTCTTCAATTGATCTCAACATCTCGAATGGTAAATGAGTACACAAATTTTCATCTAAATCTGTTTTATTTGAATGGTTTTCTAAAATCTTAGAAATCTTATTTTTCGGGAATGTCTTTTGGGATGGCTTGAAGGATGGTGTTGAGACTAGACACTCAATAGTATTGTTCCTCCTCTTTTGTCTAACTGGGACCATGTCACATCTTCTTACAAAGGTAATTATCGAGAAATATAAACTCTTAATAGAGGATGAGACTTAATTTATAATGCAAAATTTGTTGATGCATGCAACTCACCTGTTCCTTAAACTTCACCAATTACTTGGGGACTTGGAGATCCCTACGAAATTTTTGAACCATGAATCCCTCCATGGGGCTAAAAATAAAAATAAGGGTTTTAGTAATTACTATAGCGCATCACCATTCATCTCTCTTTCAGTGAAAAACTACCCATCCATTTTTCTTGTATTGTATAATTTTTTGTTTCATGATTGGGGGAAGATTCAATCTGTTTTGTATAAAAACCCATTGTCATATTGAATCAGGGTATTCAATCTGTATGTGTGGTGAAATCTCAATTTTTGTCTCCATCAGAAGATGTTGGGGGATATTTAATTTGGATTGTGAAAAAAATCTCTCTTCTTTAGTAGATTTCAGGGGAATAGGCTACCAAGGATATTCTATTTTTAAACAGTGTATAAATCAAAGTTATTTTTATAATTAATATAAATTTTGAATACATAGTATTTTAGACCATTAGTCTATCAACAGATCTATGGGTTTAAATATAAACCATTACTTTCATATGTATTGGTTATGTTAAAACAACTTAATAACATCATTGAAGTTTTAGAATAATTTATGCTATAAATGTCAGTCATGCAACCCATAATAGAAAACAAATAACTGGGAACAAAAATTGATTCCATGCATTCCATGCTTCATTCTAGTATCTGTCACTAGTGATTTTGTCAATCAATTCACTATTTCATTTTCAAAATTTATCTATTGAAGAGGTTGTCTGTCACTGGTGATTTTGTAGGTAATAGCTCACCTATGGTAGAGAAGCAGCTGGAAGTACAACATGATAATAAAGGACATTTGGAGAACAAAAAACAAAAAAGCGTGCAATATGTTTTCTTTCCACTTACAAATTGTTTTCATTGTGCTCATGATCCTATTTGTGCATTAGACTCCTATTGGATCAAATGGGTTTTGTGTGTTTGGCTATGAGTAGAAAAACTCCTTTATTTTTAACCCAAATGAATTTTCTATCTTTAGTATTTTTTGGATTTCTATCTTGCATAGAGATATGTTGATATAAGAATAATATTTGTAGCTAATAAATATGGTGTGGAAGCCATTTGCAACATGCTAGTGCACTTGCCAGGAAGTTACAAAACTTTCCAATTAAAATCTAATTGTAGTAAATCTAGAGGTCCTCACTGATTTCTTGACCAGTGACAAGATGAAGTGGTTGTTGCTTCTTGTATATTTTTTAGCTTTTATTTTATCATGGTTGTCTTCACTTTATAGTTGAAGTTTCAGAAGAATCATTTAGCGTATAAATAATGCCTAGCTGAAAAGCCCATGTGGTTCTCGTAGTTGAAGGGACTCCACACAATAACTCAAAATTGGGAATTGGACTACCAATATTAGTTTCATTTACCTTTTAATAAAAGGAAATGGAACCAAATATTATACCCAAAAGCATATAGGCTACACTCTCAACTTAATTATCAGTGCTTGTCTGCAACTTTAATAATATTATTTTATATAAATCTATTTTTTTGGGGTTTGACAATTATGCAACATAGATTATTTCCTCCTAGACATCAACACCACTTGGATGTGCCATTGAATTAATTATAAAAATAAAATAGTACCCATAATTCCTTATAGATAAACATCAAATTTACTTCTATTTGAAAATCATAAATGTGATCTACGAGTTATGACTAACCATGTTTGTTATTTTGAGAAAATGAACATGGATCACAAGCGCATGCAAGGACTCAGTAGTTGAGAATTTTAGTAATTGTGTTCCTATTTTGTTTGATTTTATGTTCAATGTTTTGATAGTATAGAACTACCACTATTATTTGTGATAAGTTGTTTGTGTTGATCACGAGTACTTGCAATTGCATGCAATTTATTCTTTAGTTCTTAAAAGAAATAAATTATGTGATACTACATTAGATAACAAAAAATAATGCATAAATATTATAACTTAATGTCTAAATATTATAACTTTATGTGCAACTTTCGGTCTGCCCCCTCTCTTAGGCCTAATTGGATGTCTCAACAAAAATCTTGATGTGGCATCATATATGATGGTGTAGACTTGGAACCTTAGTTTAAGTAGGGATCTTTTCAAATAGGCTAGTTCAATAATTGAGTGACTTGAAGTTATTTTTATCATATTTCCACAAATTATTTTGTCCCTTAATTGTTTCTAGATTTGATTTTCTCTAATTTTTGTACCTTAGTTGCTTCTAGACTTTGAAGTTGGTAGATGAATTTGAGAGGTGGAAAGTTAGAATGCTCAACTATTGGGCTCTCTCTAGAAGAACTATGAGGATATGAAAGTAGTATAACAAAGATCCTTACACCTTTCAAATATTTTTTTCCTTCAATGATCCATGATGCTTCTATATCTTGTGAATTCTTCCACTTCACAGCTGATAAATGAAGAATTCATGCATGAGATTTCATAATTCCTTTAAAACTTGACCACTCTTTTCTTATGCTTTGATGCCAACTTATTAGCTATTTTTGTGCACTCAGATAATATCTATAGTTACAAATATGGTGAATGGATTAGAGTTGGCCACAATCTATAAAAGATTATGACAAGTTGTAGAGTTTATGTAAATCATTGTAATGCCTCGGTATGGTAACTTTATGCTTGAGATAGAATTTGGGCTCATGCAGATGCTGTAATGTATTTTCTTAACTAGAATGGTTTTTATTTGACACTGGGATTTGTAATTTCTAGCTAAGATAGATTAGAATTATTTTATCTTGTATTTTCTGAAATAAATTGTGGAATGAAAAAAATCTGTAGGTTTTTGTATGTGTGATATCATTTTTTCATATATATCAATCCCAATGGGTAGAATAATGCATATTTTATAGGAAATCATGAGGTTATCTAGAAGTTAACCCGCACAAGAAAACTACAAGCATGTCACATCGCTTCAGCTTTATCATCACACAAATGATTTTGAGAATCTAAATATTATAGCCAAAATTTTGAGATTTCTTCTAGACTCAAATGAGACCAAAATGAATAACAAATGCTTCTTGAAAGCTTTCAAGAGTATAGCTAATGTTTTTGCAAATCATTTTAGCGTACAAAATATTGCTATACTAGCGGAAGCAATGTTCATTGGGTGAAGATGTGATTTTCCTTCAATATGAACTCTGTAGAGGGAGTTGCATTCTCAGATCTACTAGATTAATGATCATATATTTATATATAGCAGAATCAATATTAATAAATCCCAATTCACTTCATTGTTCCTTGCAAAAACAAATTTACAAAGATCCAATTCAGTCATGTGTTCCTAGCAAATACAAATTTGCAGAATCTTACTATACCATTTTTTGATTACTTATTGTTATAGGCCATATCGGGTTGCTTGTGGAAATGGATTTTGAAGAAATGCAATAATTTCACAGAGTAAGCATTTTTATCCTCATATGAACTTCCTCTAGTTTCTAAGGATTGCACATGTGTCTCCTGTTATTTTTATTCTTTGGTTTTGTTTGATTTTTCATTTTTTTTTGTAAAATGATAAACTTGCACATCCATTCAATAGTTACAATCACACATGAATGCAATATTAAGGCTATAATAGGTCTAATTAGATAGGGAAAATCCTTATTCCTTATTATTATGAAGTAGAATTCTGGGTAAATATGATAGCACTAGATTTAAAGGAATCCTAACAATGTGGCGATGGACTTCCTTTCCATGTCTCAGATCCCCTAGCTTTACACATGCTCTGAGAATGCTTGCCTAGATAAATTCATTTTCCCTTATACCAAGGCTTTACATATGACAAATTTTTTTCAAGGATTCTTCCCCATTTATGTTCTGTGCATATCCTACAATCATTACAAACCATAAAACAATGTCCATTGTAGGGATTTGGTAAACAAAATTCCAAGCCTCATCATGGTTTTCATTCCTTGCATACCCTATAATCATAGCATTCAACAACCCCCATTTCATTTAGAGATCTGGTCAAGCATTTTGTGTGTGTAACCCAAACTACCACATTTTACATGCATATCAACGTGGGCACTACCTACGACTACATTAAACTCTAAACCAATCAAAACTATTCTTCCTTGAACCCTTTCACCCTCCTCCAAATCTTCCAATTCTTACTACTTTTCTTAGGTGTGGGAAAAATCAACTCTTACTAAATCTGCCAATTATCTAGAAACATTTGAAGTTGCCAATAGTTTAAGGGTTGTTTATGAAAGCAAGTTGAATTAAAAGAATATTGCTGTAGCAATTTGTCTGTGTTTCATTTTATACCTCTCTTTTCTATCAAACTGGTATAAGTAATGGAGACAAAAAATGGTTAGTTTTTTAATTATTGTTTTGGTGGTTCGATCTGTTGTTTGGTCTTAGAGGTTGCAACCTCTATCAAATACACCTGCATTGTGTTTTTTGTAAGCCAAGAAGTGTTCAAGTCTGATGAAACCATGTATGCTTGAAAACTATAATGATCAGAAGATTGGACTGCATTTTTTTAATTTGATGTATCCATGCAAGGTTGTTAAGTGATTTTATTATTGTTTTTATTTTCTATTATAATATTTGGGCCTGAATAAAATCTTCATTTTCCCATCAACCCCTTCTAGAGAATGCTCAGAGCGTCTATTGTACATTTTGGTTTAAGCCATTATTTGGTTCCTGTAGTAATAGGCACATGATGCCAATATGTTAGTTGATGTCATTCTTCTTTCTAATGAATACAATTTCTTCCCAACTCATTCAAAATAAGAAAAAATACAGTACAAGGAACATGATTTTTTCTACGCACGAGCTGCAAGGTTATTTATTTTGTCCATTGAAATTTCTTGGCATAGTAGTATTGGATTCTTCAGGCTTCCAACTTGGATTGTATGATGATCAAATATTCTTCGAAAATATGATTTGATTTGCACAAATACGGAAACCCTTAATTAAATAAATAATCTCATGTCAATATAATATTACAATGTGGTAAGAATGTTTCTATAATTATTTTTATATTGTTAGGTCTTTTACATAAGATGATCACTAAGGATAGTTTTGTGGAAAATATATCGTCCATTGTTTTTCCATTATACCCAAGGCATAGGTGGACATGAAAATCCCAGATTTGTGTGCAGGCTACAGGCAGAGGGCACTTAAAGAGGATGGTGTTGACTCTATTCTCCTTACGCTTTCTTTACTGCCACATTGGGTTTCCCTTTGCCATATGCAATATCTAAAACACTTCTTCCTTGTGTAAGCTCATAGATTTAGCCAATTATGGAGTGATTGTAGTGGAAGGATGGATTAGTGAATCTATAACAATGGTTCATTTGGAGACAATATACAATTTTAGACTGGTAGATCATGAAGACAGTTACGAGGGTATGGATTTGGTGGAATTTTTGTCCCTAACGATGTTATAATTTTTTCTTATGCTAAATGGGACATCAAAATTTTTTGGGACCATAATATTATAAATTTCTCATTTTTTTTTTTCCGAAAATGAACTTGCCAAGGGTTTGGGAATAGTTTTCCTTTCCCTTATGTGGGGTGAATCTTGATATATTTTTCTTCAAATTTGAGTTTGAATTTGATGAGACCCTAATTACAACTCCATTCTTTCTTGGTTTGTTATAACAAATCCTATTTTCAAGTTTAGAACCACGAGACACTGTACTGACTTCTTTTCACATTGGACTGTCTTTTTTCCCCAATAACCTCCACAAACTAACTTTAACCATCAACATAGAAATGTCACCAACTATTTATTTCCTTTTCATTGATGTTATTGTAGGTGATGGGCCAAGAGGTTTTGCCTATATACTTGAATGCGGTTGAGAGGTCCTACTTTAACAGCTTTGACAAGGTGATAGTTAAGGAAGTTTAGATGATTTCACTAGTGTAATTATTTTCTTAACACTTTTAGATTAAATTTATGTTAACATTTTTTAAATCACTATTTCAGATTACATTCTATGGTCTATAATTTCTCTTCTCTTATTTTCTTATTATGATGATAGATCATGGGATGCGATTTGAAACATTGATGAAAATATCATTTTCCTTCTCTTGTTTGCTCATCCTAATGATAGATCATTAAATTTGATCCAAAACGTGTATTAAGAAAAATGATTACATAATTTTACATCTTTAATTAGCATACTTGTTTCCATATTTTACATTTATAGTGTTGACCTATGGGTCATAGATACCACTACCTACTACAGATCTAATGGCGTTCTTGAGTTCCTGATGACCTGCAGTTTATTGAACTTTCGGATGAGATTGAAGAACTATTTGTTAAACAATTTGTAGATGAAAATCGGAGAAAGGATATGAAATATCTTAAACCAAAGAAACCTTAAGAATATCACACAGTCACATTTTTGATAGGTAAGTTATTCTTTAATCTTAGAGTATAGTTATAATTAGATAAATAAAGCTTTATCAGACATTGTAAATTCCAATGAATATCCTTTTTAGGTCGGGTATCATGTCACTATTTTTTTTATGTGTTTCCATTCATTTCAATCCTTTTTTTTAGAACATACAGAAAATGCAGTACAACACAATATGTTTAGGTCATCCAAAATGGATGTTGCTATATTCAAAATGACCTACTACATTGAAACATGTTTGTAGACCAAAATTTTTTATACACTTCCTTTTATTATGTAAAGCTTCATTTATTCTTTTAAATCACACTGATAGAAGATTTAGAGATATAACCACCACAAATATCTAAGATTGGTTAAATTTTTTATGTCGATTCATAAGGTACATGGATTCGTAGCAGAAATCCAAATTTATGAAGATGTCCATATATTTCTATCAGAAAGGCATGATTTCCAATGATATATTGATTCATATTAGAATTATAGATTCATGAGAATTCATGGATTTGAAACAGAAATAGAAATTTCACGTTAATGAAAGGATCATTATACATGATATAGATTTCCATTCTTCATTTGGTCTTTTCTGACTTTAAGGTCTTGCTTTCCTAAAATGGCCATTCACAATGTCTTCTTGACTAGGAACAATATGTTTACATTATTGAACCACTAGGATGCCCCTATTCAACATGTTCATATGTACTTAGATTAAGGGATAGGTCCAATAGAATCCTTATAATCGATTTAAGAACAAGCATTGTTTTGGATACCTTCAAACTTCGGTTAATAGTTAGCCTATATATCCCAGCCCGAGATTTATTCCTTTCAACCTATTTTAGATGCACCAAGGCTAACAAAAGTTAAAAGGCTTGGACAATTCTAATCTCTCTCAAGATCAATTTTATAGTAACAAATGTACCTATTCTTAATGAGTTCATATCTATTTATAGAATGCACACTCAAGGAGAATACTAGATCATGTCTATTCTTAATTCCCATAATATCAAAAAAAATTAATGAGGGTCCCTCCTCATAATAAGATTAGGTTCCATTTATA
This sequence comes from Thuja plicata, assembly GCA_018584345.1. NCBI lineage: Eukaryota > Viridiplantae > Streptophyta > Pinopsida > Cupressales > Cupressaceae > Thuja > Thuja plicata. The sequence goes on from MU225240.1 coordinate 4,296,619, forward strand.
ATTCAAAAAAATATATTAATATTTTGGTTATATTCTATCCAAGGTTAAATAGAGTAAAATCTAAATTTAAATTCAATTATGCATGTTATTAAATTGGCTATCGATGCCATAAAACATTCACCATTGAGTATTATAGATTTTTAATGGATACAACATTAATAGTTATATTCAAGAGTATTCCAAGAGACAACTTTACCCGATTCGTTACATTCCTAATGCATGAAAATGCTTCTATTCAAAGGATCAAATGAGTGATTGATCAACACTCGTATGAGATTACTTGATTTAATCCAATAGTGTAGGCAGTAATGCGAATTCACCATACTAGAATTTTATTCTGTTGACTTGATGTCAATGACAATCCTAACACATGGCACTAAGGTCATTCAATAAGATATTTAATGATGAAGGCATGGTACATCCAATATAAGCTTAGTACTGGGAATAAACACACGATAATATATTCCCTATCGAAGCACAAATATACCTATCCTTTAAAAATGCAAGGATATGCGTATCTTATTAGGTGTTATCAAAGCACATAAATAAACATTCTTATAATACTCAAACTAGATAAGTTGAATGCACCAAATTTTGATAAGTCTACCTGAAAAAAGATAATTTGAATCCCATAGAAGGAATCTTGTAGTATAAATGAGACTAGTATTCATTATAGAAAATAATATCAATGAAGGAAATCATGCCTGGTTCGTTTATGATTGAGGGAGACCTAATTTCAATAGCTCAAGATGATTTACATGTTAAATCTAATATCCCCTTAGTAACAACACTACCCCAACATTCACCTATCGATAGATGATGGAGATAGTTTACAAGACACAGTCACATGAATGAATGATTCATGATAACCCAATACGAGCCAATAAGAAATAACCAAGAATTCTCAAACAAAAAGGAAGTAACTCCTTGATTTCGGGTGGCAAGAAGAGTTATGTTGTCACCCAAGAAGATATTCCTTGCCAAAGTATGATTAATTATACATTAATCAAGAGTTGGATTATGCCAAAAATAAAATAATACATTACTAATAATAATAATTTCAAGCCCAATGCATAAGGTTGCAAGTGCGCGCGCGCGCACACACACACACACACACATGTTTTATTAACTCTGGACCAACTTACACCTCACGTACTCAATTTGTGTTAGTGACATTCATACACTTTATGATCATTGACACACATGTATATAAATACCTATATATACATATATTTTTATAGTCAATAATGATCCATTTGAAGGATTTGATAACCATCAAATCTTCCCAAGAACACCTGCATGCATAGCTATTACATAAACAGAAGCAAAAGACAGAAGATAGAAGGATCTATGGCGGCCAATAGGCCAGAGATTGAAAAAGCATGTTGCAAGAAATAATCTTCTATTAACAACAATAATGAATTACAATCTCTATATGAAAAACAAAGCGGTGATTCCTTATAAAGGATACCGAAACCCTAAAAGGGAAACTTCTAGGAAATAGAAACTGCCTAAGTGAAACTTAAGCACTAAAGAGTAACTTAATTAATTACTCTAACAACCCCCCTTAAGTGTAACTTAGGGAGAAACAAAAATGCTAAACTACTGCAGAAAGCAGGAAAGAAGGGTCCCGGCAACTAGGCCTGATCAGGTACCCAAAACATAAAGGGAAAAGATGTCCCAGAGAAAGGAACAAGAAAAGAGTAAGAAGCATCTCCGAAGCATGTATGAAAACTCTGTCAGAAGATGCTGCTGGAACCCCCACTGAAGTGCATGACCAGGTAGAGAAGACAAGTGTCTGAAGAGCTGATCAATCAAACCAGGAAGCAATAGAACCAACAGGTGAACCCCCCCATAATGCTGAACTGGGAGAGGTGACAGGAACACTGAAATGCAATGCCAGAAACATCTGCAGAAGAAGAACCAGGAACACCAACAGTGCAACAGAAGCACACACACAGGATAAAGGGTGGTGTCACTGACACACAACATGGGCTAATGTCATGGAAGGTACACTCACTTGACAAAAGTGGATGCGCCTAAAGCGGCAAAAACATCATAACCCCCCATGGCACTTTATAACACAGTGCGAGTACTAAAACTGAACCAAGTGTACAAGATCCAAAAAAGCAGAAGAAGGCACTTTATCTCAGTGCATTTACAGAACAATGATACAACAGAAGGAGCATGCAAGCTCAGAAGTCAGAAAGAAGAGTGAGCTATGAACTCATAAGAAGAGATCCCAGGACCTGTAGAACCAAGCAAACCACCAGAGTGCATAAAATGCAAAACTCAGAGGAGTGAAAACCTAGAGAAGAATATAGAAAAATAACCTCTGCCATTGAATAGCACACTGAACCAGCTTTCTGACGATATCTCGTTTGCTGAAAAAAGGAGTCTGGATGAGCCAGATATGACTCCCGGAAGGAAAAACAAAATATCGGACTTCAACAGAAAAAAATGCTATCAAAATAATGGACCCAAAAAACCAAACCACAATTTTTGGAAAGAGCTTGGAAAGAGCTTTCCGACGATATAAGGAAGTCCAAAAAAGACTTCTGTATGCTCCCTATAGAGCGAAAACAGTGAGAAGGCCCCAAAATGCCCTAAAAGGCATAAAATAAGCCCCAGGGGCTAAAAAAAATTGGCCCCCGGGTGCATGGCGTGCGCCAGGGGCTAGGCCGCAGCCCTTGGTTGGCAATATGACCAGCCGTTTGCAGAAAAAGCCCGCGGGGGCTGCGAAATATCCCGCCACCGGGGAGCGGTGGGTGGGCGGCGGAGGAACCGGCGACCGCTATGGGCGGCGCAAACAGACAGGCGCTGAGTGCAGAAGATAGGCCGCGGAGTGGCTGAGTGGGCCGGGGGGCCGGGAGGCGGGGGAGGCCGGCGGGGCGGCGGGTGGCTGCTGAGCCGGAGGCGGGGCCGACAAGAGCAGGGCGGTGCGCCGGGCGCTGGCCGGTGGCGGTGGTGCGCCGGTGGCGCGCCGGCGGTGCCAAACGATTAACACTGTGCGCATTGTAAAAATATTAAAAAAAATTAAAAATCATGCATTTTTTAATATTTTTTTTCTCGAAAACCGTGCCCGTACAGCCTTGGGAGGCCAAAAAAATTCCCCTGATGCCCCGGTGTCCAAATTGGACAAGCTTTATATGGATTCTAGGGTTTTTGGGCCTTCTGGACACAATGGTAGTGTCCGTTTGGGCCCAAAGTGACCATAAATAAAGGTCCCCCGTAAATCCACACAAAAATGCCAGAAAAAGCCTGGCAAACTTCAAACCCTCGAACGCTTCAAAAAAAACTCGAACAGCCAGCTGGAGGCGAGCTCTGATACCATGTTAGATTTGATGAACAACAAATCAACCCAAGAAACCTGCAAGCAAACACTGTCACGAGAAGAAGCAAGACAGAAGATAGAAGGATCTATGGCGGCCAATAGGCCAGAGACTGAAAAAGCATGTTACAAGAAATAATCTTCTATTAACAACAATAATGAATTACAATCTCTATATGAAAAACAAAGCGGTGATTCCTTATAAAGGATACCGAAACCCTAAAAGGGAAACTTCTAGGAAATAGAAACTGCCTAAGTGAAACTTAAGCACTAAAGAGTAACTTAATTAATTACTCTAACACCATTGACCTAAGATCTTAGATTATAGAGAGGTAGGTAGAGTTATAGAGAGAGCTGTAGAGAGGTGCATATATCTTAGGCGTACCCATTGCACACCAAGGTGTAATTGCTAGTTATATCTGCTTAACATATCCTTACCAATATCATGACAGACCAAAACATAAGCACATCAAAATTTATTTAAAAAAAAAGTTCATGGATATTTTTACCTTAGTTGATTTTGTCATCGACGAGAAATCTATATAAGCAATGAATCGATCGACGAGAAAGCTATATAAGCGATGGATCGATTGACGAGAAAGATATATAAGTAATGAATCGATCGACGAGAAATCTATATAAGTGAGGAATCAATCAACATCTAGTCGTCAGTATACCAACCAACACCCTATTTTTCTGATGATTACAACGTTGCTTATATAGCATTGCCATTATTTTTTTCAAGTAATCATGTTGTATGTTGGTCATAAGTTTGACCAATGGTAAAATGCGCTGGTCGTGCAAGGTGCTTACAATTCTTGACTACACAACCCTTTTTTCAACCATTGGTTCATTAATATTCCAACCAATATGTTAGTCATCAAATGCTTTGACACAAAAATTTTTATGACCACATTGGTCGAATGTTCTACATTTTTGAGTCACAAAAGCGACCACTGCGTGTCAAAAATTAGGTTAAATTTTATTAGTGTGAATGGATGCCCAAATTAAACACCTTCTACTAGTGACCACCTAGACTACCTCCAAAAGGTTTGTAATGCTTTTGCAAGGAAAATAGTAATTGCCCCATGACACTCATCATATCAATCCCTCCTTGACGTTACTACTTGGCTTATATGGTCTCTAGCATCCATTACGTATTGTTAGACTATCATATTCTAAGGAGTCATTGAGTGTGTTCCTAAGTCAATGAGAAAGTATTTTTGAGCTCAGCTTAGTTATAGGTAATAAATGTGTTTTGTGTCTTAATAACCTTTCTTGATGTGTGTGAATTAAAAAAAAAAGATAATTACCTCAATCTATCACCTCTTAGATAGTTACAAACATTTACATACATCATACTCACATAAATTTAGCAGATGAACCTTGACATTGGACAAATTTTTCCTCATTTTCCAACTAAGTGGCAAACATAGACTAGTCCATCAAATGATCGCATCTAGTGTAGAGAGTCACAATCAGTGAACAAGATCACAACTGGATAATCCTATCTCACATATGGTAATTCAAGATCGCATCCCATAAATGATCTTTATTTAGGATCACATCCCGTAAGTTGAGTTTAGGGAAGCATCACATCCAGTGTGTTTAGGATCGCATCTAGGAAAAATATTGTTTGTACAAGTACCATAATCTTTATCTTTGCATTTTTAGGTACCCTTTTTGTCTCTCAGTTAGGTTCAGTTGTCATTCTAAGTCATCTTGAAAGTTTTCACTAGTCAAGTTGTAAGTGTACCTCACATGCTTTCTAGGTCTTTGAACAATCATTCACAAGTTGTGTTGTCATTTCACTTGCAATCCCCTTTGGTTCCTCGCACACTATCAGGGCATTTAAATCCTCTAACGCTAAAACTTATCACTTGGTTCTATCAAACTCACACTCACCATCTTTGACAAAATACACTGGGATGGTTTCAAACCCTTTTGACACATTGGGACACTTTGACGAAACTCATCTTACGCTTTCATGGTTAACATGAGACACAATCAATATCCTATCGATGATTCAGAAAGACCTAGACTAATTCAATTCCATCATAGAGGTACATCAAGTAAAAATACCATCTTCAATCAAGAATGACCCTCAACACCTCTTAACACGAGACAACAAGAACCACACACAATGGACATGCCTCATGGATGGAGTGCTTCCTTTGACAAATAAAACGATGAAGATAATCATGATTAAAGAGATCATAATCATCCCCTATTTGATTCCGATAGTGAAGAAGACACAACTGAGGAAGATTATAACAAACTTAAGCAAAACAAGAAGTTTCAAAGAACATTGGAAAAAATCATCAATGAGGACAAAGAGAAGTACTTCCTTCACCTAGCTTCTATGCGAGTTAAACTTCTTAAAGACTATGATGTTGAAAGATTAAAAGATGAAGAAGTGAAAACACCAATTTTGATTCTCTTGAAGCAACTATACCAAATGCAAATGAAAATTAAAGAGCTCAAAAGAGAGAAGGACAAAATGACAAAGAAATACTCATTGGAACACATATGTTCATTCTCATTCGATAAAAGCTTGAACATGGCTCCTTTTCCACAAAACATGGAAAAACCTAAGCATGATAAATACATGGGATACACGAACCCTCACGACCATGTAAGAGAATTTTATGCCTTGAGTATAGAGTTCATGCATGAACCAACATACTTAATGAGATTGTTCTCGGGGAACTTAGGAGGACAAGCCATGGAATGGTTCTCCAAATTGACACCAGGCATCCAAACTTTCCAAGAATTGATTCAAATGTTTTTCCAACCATCCCCATTGTGTAACCACCCTAAATTGGGCTACTCTAACCAGAGACCCTATTTTGACTTAACTAAGATCTTTCTCCCAATTATGCTAATCTGAATATTTGATTATTGGCACAATTCTCTAAAATCAATGAAATCACTAAAAGAAATCATTAACCATTGCCAAATGTATCATTAATTTCTAATTGATTACCTTGATTTATTTAATTAAATCAACCTCATTAAATCCCTTGGCTAAGGTAATTAATTAAACAAAATTAAATAAATACTCCTAAATTAAAACTCACCACAAAGGGAAAAAGTCAATTGATGGACCAATGGGAGTTGACACACATGGATCACCTCACATGGATCAAGAAAGGATTAATCCTCATCACTCCTCAAGAATTAATCTCAACCGCTCATTCCACTTCATTTTCCATAAAAGGAGTGAATTTTGAGCTCAAATAATTAGAAAATCTTACAAAATCTTGCATTAGGCTTATGCTGCAGAAATGAATTCATGCATTCTTAGCTAATTAATGAACACTTCCATTTCTTAAAGGACCAAATGAATGTAGAATTGATATGTTTCTAGCTTTAAGATGCATACTAATGGATGTCTATCATTTTGAATCTTCCATCTTAGAATGATATTATCATTGATCTAATGCATATTATGAGAGCAATGTCATTGTTAGATCAAACTCTTTCTAAATAGGAAGCTATAGTTCAATTTTGATTGTTACGTTTTGAATTTTTTCTTGTGCTAACAATTGAGCTAATGATTTATAGAGTGTTTGTTTTCATATTTGCAAGTATAGGTGATTAACACATAAAAACACACATTTTTGGCGCCCACCGTGGGACAGAGCCCTGGATTTTGCCTTCTTTTGAGAAAATTTCTTTATTCTAACTCTCTATTTGTAGTGCACATCTGCATTTGGTGAACAAAATCACATCTGGTGAACAAGATCGCACATGGTAAATCTTGGCTCGCATTCTAGAAATCCAGGATCGCGTCTGGTAGAATCGCATGTGGAAAATTCATGATCACCTTTAGTATCCTTAGTCATATTTAGTGAATCTTGGATTGCATTTAGTGAAATTTCTAGATTGCATTTGGTGTTTTAATTTGTGTAATTAGAGGATTTCTAATGACTAATGGGTGAAATTGATGCATGTGATTGATTTTAAGCAGCCTAACATTGTTTGTAGGACACTTGACAGAGAATAAGCAGGCCAAAGATTTTAAGAAAAACATTTTCCAAACTACTAATGCATGGTTTTTCATGTTGCCTCAAAGAGATTGACTAAACATCATGATTGTCTTAATTGATTTGTAGGAATTTAATTAAATTTCAAGTCAAATTTAGATCTAATTAGAGGATTATACTCTTTTCCCTTTGGGAAAATTAGAAACTCAAAATTTAGATTTAGATTTGAGGTCAAATTTGGGAAAATTAACAATTCATGATGTGTTTGATAGGAGAAAACAACATGAATAGGAGAGTATGCTCTTCTCCCTAGTGGAGAATCATAAATATAGACTCCTAAGCCATGAATCCTCTTTATTTCTTTGATCTTTAGCAGGCCGGTCAGTTGAGGAAAAAATCTCTCAGGAATGACACAACTGAATACGGGTATACACCAACTCTACCACCTCACTATAATCAAGGTGCTTCCTTAAGATTAAAATCTCAGAAGACTTAATCATTTTTTTCCTTCAAACAATGATGATCATTCCTTGGACATGCTTGGATGTTGTGTAACTGGAGCCACGTCAATCTCACTTGCGAGACTACACTCATCTAGGTACTCATAGGGCTATACGCCTCAATATTGCCTTGTGAAAGTCTATGGGAGATAGTTATGAACAGATGCCCAAATTAAACACCTTCTACTAGTGACCACCTGTACTACCTCTGAAAGGTTGGTAATTCTTGTGCAAGGCAAATAGTAACTGCCCCAAGACACTCATCATATCGATCCATCATTGACGGTACTACTCGAATAATATGGCTTCCAACATCCATTACGTGTTGTTGGACTATCATATTCTGAGGAATCATTGAGTGTGTTCCTAAGTCAATGAGAAAGTATTTCTCATCTCAGTGTAGCTATACGGAATAGGTGTGTTTTGAATCTTAATAACTTTTTTTGATGTGTGTGAATTCAAAACAAAAGATAGTTACCTCAATCTATCACCTCTTAGTTGGTTACAAATTAACATTTACAAACATCAGACTCATAGAAATTTAGCAGACGAACCCTAACATTAGACATTTTTTTCCTCATTTTTCCAACTAAGTGGAAAACATAGACCAGTCCATCAAAAGATTGCATCTGGTGTAGAGAGTCACAATCAGTGAACAAGATCACATCTTGATAATCCTGGCTTGCATCTGGTAATTCAAGATCGCATCCTGTAAGTTGAGTTTAGGGTAGCATTGCATCTAGTCTGTTTAGGATCACATCTAGGAAAAAGATTGTTTGTACACGTGGCAGAATCTTGATCTTTGCAGTTTTAGGTCCCCTTTTTGTCTCTCAGTCAGGTTCAATTTTCATTCTCACTCAGCATGAAAGTTTTCACCAGTTGAGTTGTAAGTGTACCTCACATGCTTTCTAGGTCTTTGAACAATCACTCCCAAGTCATGTTTTTGTTTCACTTGAGATCCTCTTTGGTTCCCAGCTCACCGTAAGGGCATTCTAACCCTATGACACTGAAACTTGTCACTTGGTTCTCTCAAATTCACTCTCACCATCTTTGACAAAACACACTTGGATGATTTCAAACCCTTTTGGCACATTGGGACACTTTGATGAGAATCCTCTTACGCTTTCATAGTTAACACGAGACATAATCAATATCATGTAACCTATTCAAAAAGACCTCCTAGACTGATTCAATTCTATCACGGAGGTACATCAAGGACAAATCCCATCTTCAATCAAGACTCACCCTCAAAACCTCTTAACATGGGACAACAAGAACTGCACACAATGGACATGCCTCATAGATGGAGTGTTGCCTTTGACGAATACAATGATGAACATAATCATGATTAAAGAGATCATAATTGTCCCCTGTTTGATTCCAATAGTGAAGAAGACATAACTGAGGAAGATTATAAAAAACTTAAGAAAAGCAAGAATTTTCAAAGAACATTGGAAAAAATCATCAATGAGGACAAAGAGAAGTACTTCCTTCACCTAGCTTCTATGGGAGTTAAACTTCCTAAAGACTATGATGTTGAAAGATTAAAAGCTGAAGAAATAAAAAAACCAATTTCGATTCTCTCAAACCAACTATACCAAATGCAAATGGAAATTAAAGAGCTCAAAAGAGAAAAAGACAAATTGACAAAGAAATACTCATTGGAACACATATGTTCATTCCCATTCGATAAAATCTTGCACATAGTTCCTTTTCTAACAAACATGGGAAAACCTAAGTATGATAAATACATGGGAGACACAGATCCTCACGATCATGTGAGATAATTTTGCACCTTGAGTATAGAGTTCATGCATGAACCAACATACTTAATGAGATTGTTTCCGCAGAGCTTAGGAAGAAAAGACATGGAATGGTTCTCCAAATTGACACCAAGCATCCAAAATTAGAAGAATTGATTCAAAGATTTGTCCAACAATACTCTTACAACATACAAAACACTATCACTATGACGGAATTATGTAACACCAAATAGCGCAGTGGCGAATCCTTCACCAATTTCTTAGAGTGATGGAGAAAAATGGTTGCAAAATATTCATGAAAAATAACTAAATCAGAAAAACTAGAGACCTTCATAAATAACTTGGTGCCTAAAATGAGCTATGCTCTGAAAATGCAATATTCTCCTAGTTTTTATAGAATGATCAAAATGTCATGTGAGCTAAGGAAGCCATGGTTAGGAGAGGAGAGATCAAACTCTACTATGAGAATAAGTCCTCCAATAACAAATAGTACTACAAAAACAATGATAAGCCTAAATGGTGGAACAAAAAAAAGAGTGTCGTTAATGGCGGAGTTGTGAAGGCATCCAATGCTAATATTAAACCAGCCGTGTTTAATCTTACGAGTAGCCTAAAAAAAAGAAAAGAGGCCAAGGCAATAACAACAACAACAATTCCAAGATAAAATGCTGATGCGAGCAAGAATAAGCCTTGGATGAATAGACCTAGGTGTACATTCACTCCATTGAGAGGACCCCTTGAGATGGTTTTAAAGACTCATTTGTACAAAAAAATATTACCTTATCAGAGTCAAAGCCATGGGAACCAGAAGTAAAACCAAGGTGATGGAATGATAATTACTATTGCGCCTTCCATAAAAACAAAGGATATAAGACCAATGAGTGTGTAAAACTTAAACATTTCATTCAAGATCTCATAGATGGAGATAAGATCAAAGTGGAAGGACATACTTCGAATGAGGATCATACAACTGTAGATGTCTAAAATCATTCTTATATTAATTTAATTAATATTCTTGTAATATTTTAGTTGATTTTAATTAATTAACTATATTTTTTATGTTCCTCTATTTTATTTAATTAAATTTATTTAATTGAATATAGTTCATTCTCTATAGTATTTCAATTTATTTTAGATACTATGTCCCTCTAATGTATTAAATTTTATTTAATACATGACCTCCATAAATCCCCTTTAAATAAATTTTAAATTTATTTATTCCTCCACACTTCTAATATTCTTCTAAACTAAGATTAAATTCAAATTTAATCTAAGCCTAGCCTAAAGACCTATTAATCCTACCTAGAAACCTACTCTATTCCTACCCTACTCTACCTATCCTTCTTAATAAACCTACTTCATCACTTAAACACACACTAATGACACTTAAAGTGTGATTCCTACTCCTTTTAGCACTAATGGAATTCTCACACATGTGTGAGAAACTCCTCAAAAAGGAAGCCACCAACTTCCTTTAATGTAGCCACTCTTTTGTCCCCCACTCCATTCCCCAAGAGTTGCTCACACATGTGTGTGAAAATATTGAGCCACTCAAACCTTAAAGGCTCACGTTGCCTTTTGCATGGCTTGTCCTCTTGCCCTTGTGTCCTCTATGTGTCATCTATATGGATGCTACATATGCTCCACCTCATCCAAGCCCTTCCCTTTCCTCCAAAACTCTATAAATAGAGGCTCTTGCCAAGAGAAAATCATCTATTATTTTTGGATTGTTATCATGCTGGTTTAGCACTAGATTTCTGTAAGCCTTTAGCATTTTACTTCATTTCAAGTTTAAATCATTTAGATATTACATGTTAGGAATAATGGTGAATGAATCTTGAATCATGCATGACATATTAGCTTAGATCTTGGCATTATCATCTTGGTGAAAGCTTGAGACAATTTCTTCATACTTGTACTTGAGCTCTTCATCATATCCATTAGCTTGCATTATTAAGTCATCATCCAATCGTTTAGTGGGATTTAGTTATTGTGTTGGGAGAGCACACCCACATTCCTCTCTAAGAACAAATGAACAAGGCTTGGGTGCAATTGTTCAGCTCATCGGAGGTTATGATGGAAAATCTTGTATTTGATCATGCTTTTTGATATATTGATATGATTTATATGTTCTAACGTTTGCATGTCTTAGCGTGATCCCAACAGGTAAGTTTTCAACATACACATTTTGGCAAGCACGGTGGCACCTACGACCCTTATTTTCCAAATTTTTAAAATTTTTTGCTTATTTTCCGTAATTCTAGAAAAGCGCTTCAGATGGCCGTCTCAACACTGAGATCTCTGTCTGTGCTTCTAGATTGTCGTCTACGCAGTTCTACTGTCTGCGCTCTAACATCATCGTTTCCGCCTGTCAAAAAGCAATTTAGTCTATATTAACTTTAAAATGCTTTTTGTCATATTTAACAGTTTTTTACTCTCGGGTTTCTGATAGGGTATTACTTTTTGAGAGTTAAATGCTGTCAAATTTCATAAAAAGTGTTAATATTTTTGCTAATCAAAGCTTTTTGGGCTAACTTTCTATTTTGTTACCGTTTGCACAGGTATTCTACCATCTTCGCAGATCACCGTCTGCGAAGGTACTCTGCCATCTCCATAAACCAACGTCTGTGCCTAAACATTACCGTCTATGTAGGTCTATATTTCTGACAAGTAATAAAAGCCATGTCTTAAACTGTTGTTTGTGTAGAATAGTCATCTGTGCTATTTCACCGTATGTGCAGATTTACTTTCTTTTTTTTAGCATTTTTCAGACTTTTGGGTTATTAATCCTTTTTGAGGTTTTGCAGTGTCATTTCTAAAGATTAAACATCCAGACTACTAATCAATATTTTTGTAGCCTGCTTGTTAAAGACTATCATTTGAAACTACTCACGTTATCTTGTAGGTTGCCTTAATCGAACATTAACCAAATGATCATGCTTGATTAGCATTTTTATTAGGCACATAGATAACTAGGTGATCTTTTTTGTGTGAGTCAAAACAAGTATTAGGGGAGTATGCTCTTTGCCTATTTTGGAAGATCAAAAACCTAGAGACACTTGTTTGGTCTTAGACAATTAGATCTTTGGGAAAGAACAAGTGTCTAGTGTGTTTGGGAGAAAATGACATTGGGTAGGAAAGTGCTCTTTTCCCCTTGAGGGAAAATAAAAAATCTAGACCCCTCTCATCGCCAATCCATGCTTTTCAAGTTAATGCTTTACATGGGCCTGCCGGTTGAGGAAAAAATCTCTCGGGAATGACCCATGTGAGAATGAGGTGTAAGCCACACCACTCCAACTCACATTAATCAAATTTTCTCTTTGGGGCCAAAGCCTTAGGAGTCGGTTGGCATTTGAGCTTATACTCAGCTCATGTCTAACATAAGTGTGGCCTAACGGTATCAATCACATTTATGTGACCACTTTTGTCAAGATGCTCTATGGGGCTATACGCCTGAATTATGCTTGTGTGGAGATAGAGGATACAATCAAACATAGACCCTTACTAAACACTCTAGGCATAGAAGCCACCCCCGAAAGGTGATAATGTTTGTGCAAGGAAGATAGTAACTTCCCCAAGTTCACTTGTACATTTTTTCCACCCTGAGTGTTTGGAGTCAGCTAATACAGCGTCATGACAGGAGCCATTGCGTGCTTGGTGAAGTTTGTATTTTGATTATCTCTTGTGTGTGTGCCTAAGCTTGGGAGCAAATTTTTTCATGCTACACCAATTCCTTAGGTAGATTGTGTTTGAAGTGCTTGAAGAACATTGACAAATCCAAAACACGAATGAAATCCCAACAAATTTTTTTTTCATACTTGCTTGTATCCTTGAAGGTTGCTTTGTCCCTTGTCGGATTATTTTCAAGACACATGCTTGTTATTTTCTGGTTTGACTATGATGAAACTGGTTCTTGCCATTGAACAAATCCATTGAAAACTAGACATAAATAATAATTTTTGCCAAATCATCAAAACACTGTCTTTTCAGCAAACTTCCCTCTCCAATCTGGCATTGTCGTCGGTGCAAATCATCGTCTGCAAAGTTTTTCCATCTATGCAGTACTAAATTTTCATCTGAATCTGAGACTGTCGTCTCCGCCTAAAAACAGTGAGCTTCAAAATTTTCCAAAATTTTGGAAATTTGGTCTTTTATGAGTTCCTAAAATCATTTGTCTAGAAACCTTCAATTGCTCATTCAAAATCAGATTTTTCGCTATAAGGACATGATTGATTCCAAGAAACACAAGGAGGTTAAGCTTCCAACTCCTCCAGTTTATCGAGAACAGAAAGAAACCACTCAAAAATCAAAGGAATAACAACACATTGCCCAATCAATCAATTACAAAATCAAGTATGACAAGAAAATTGATGCTATCATTGACAACAACAAGATTTGCAACTTCATGGCCAAATATCTCATCAATCATGCATTTGTTACACTTGAGTAATACTACTAGATCAACCTCTTGTTTCCAAATCAATTTCTCCTTCTTCCATCATCATCATACATAATTTTCAGAGCATTAGGTCAAATCTTTTTAGAATTCAAATCAAAATCAAATCAATCCTTTCTTAGGTTCGACAACCTTAATCAAAATTATTGCATATCTTCACCCTTAGACAAACACAATATTGCTTGTAGACCATTATTCTATCTCAAGTAATTTAAATCCACTGGTAATGTCCTCTTTGCTTAAGATCACCAGTCTATCTTCAAGTAGAAATGAATATCATCCAATTTAAACCTCTTGTGTTTGTGTCATCACAAGGTCTTGTTATATCTAGGTTTTGTTCTAAAAACCTTTCAATCCAAATCAATATGAATCGATCAATCCTTATCAAACATCAATCAATCAAATCCAATCAATCAAAATCAAATCAATCCCCGAACAAGATCTTTGCTCCATCCACTTTCATCTTCTAATCTAACATTTCCCCATATTTCATTCTTTTAGGTCTACCATTATATGGTAGTTACTTGATCACAAGCTAGAAACATTAGGCGTGCAGAACCCAACAACTCCTTTGACGAGGGGAATCCTTTTTCCACTCAATTCTTTCAAGGCCGTACAATCCAAATTGATGACATAACCAATGTGGCTAAAGAAACTGAGTTAGTGGATCAAGAAGAAAGACCTACACAAGTGAACAATTTTCTTAGGGATCCATATAATTTAGAAATGGTTGAAAAGACCATTAGTAAAAAAATTGGCAAAATATCCTTGAACCTCATTCGAAATGGCATCATAGTGCCCACTTTGATGAATCACTTCTCACTTGTAACATCACTAAGGTTACGACTGCTACAAGTACGACCATGGCCTCCAATTCAAATGCAACATCATCATGTGACAGTGGAAAAGCAACTGCAAGTGAACCTTCTACATCAATTCCTATATCAATACCTGTTTCAACAACTATATCAACAACCCAATTGACACCTAAACAAATCTAATAGATCCTAAGCATTTTTCCCAACATTACCTCACATAATAGTACTCAAACAATGACAAATACTGGTCAAAGAGAAAGTTCTAATGTTAACAACATAGGGTAGATTTCCATGCCTCTATCTACATCATTTATGTTCCCGACAATGTGCATGAAGACATCTACGACCAACAAATCTCAAGCTTACCAGTATATAGGCCCTCCCACAATCAGTATGATCTCCACATGATTTTTGACTACACATTTTGGAGGAGGAAAAGATTATGGGTCACAATATATTCCACACAACCCTCCAGATTTAGCCCAAAAAATTAATGAGCTCAAAAGCCTTGTACATGGTTTACAGAATGGGGGAAAAAAGGAGTTTTCCTTTGATGAGATTTGTCCCTACCCATTTGATAAGTCTATCACAATGCAGTTCCATTCCCTTCAAACTTTAAGATGCCTAAATTTGAAAAATACAAGGGAGAGACATGCCCTCTACAACATCTCAAGGAATTTTACATTGCCTATCAAGAAGTCACCTACAAAAAAATTCACCTAAAGAGACTCTTCACTAGGAGTCTTGGAGGCGCAACTTTAGAATGGTTCATGGCCCTTCCTTACAGGTTAATCTATACATTTTCTGATTTGGCAGAGAAATTTGTTGGACAATATTCATATAACATTGAACAACAAGCAACAATCAACGATTTGTACAATACAAAACAAAAGAATGGTGAAACCTTTGCTAGTTTCTTCCAATGATGGAGACATACTGGAAATCGTATGCCATGGAAAATACTTGATAGTCACTTAATTGACATCTTCACCAAGAATTTGATCCCTGAGATGTCATTCCAAAAAATGGCTTCACCTGACACCTTTGAATCTCTTGTCAAAAAGGGAAAAGACATCGAAGATGGGATTTTGCAAAAAGGTAGTATCAAACACTATACTCCTTCCAACAATGATAAACCAAAATTCTGGAGTAAAAACAAAGGAATTTTCAATGATGCCAAACATTTTCAAAATTTTCAAGAATCCAACAACAATAATAAAAAAAATCGCAACAACAATCCGAACCAAAATCAAAATCAAAATCAAAACAACAATCAGAACCAGAATTAGAATAATAATCAGAATAACAATCAACCACTAAATCAATCTTATTTGTTCCCTCACAATAATAACATCAACAACAATGACAATAACAATAATCGGTAACAATGACAGTTCACAACATTGGCGGAACTATTGGATGTAATCTTTAAAAAACTTGTTGATCAAGGAATGATAAACTATCCAAACACTTGGCCTTTCGATGAAAATCAACCCAAACCTGCTTGGTATCAAGAGAATGAATACTGTGATTATAATCACATTAAAGGACATGATACCAAGAAGTGCATGAAACTCAAAAATTTTGTACAAGATCTTAATGATGATGGAAAAATCAAAGTTGAAGTCTAGAATGCTTCTTCATCCAATGCAAAGCTCAAAGTCTACAATCAACCTTTTCCACAACACAATCAAAACAATGCATCTAACACGATCCCATATGATTATTCAACCAACACTATCACATGCAATGATCAAACATGTGGAAGTCTAAAAGAAAATGATATCTTTGGTTTTGACTTTCTTTGTGGACACATTGAAGAATCTGAAACCCATGTCAATACCATAATCCTCAAAGCTACTGATTGTAATGCTACCACACGGAGACCTAGAGTCATTGTACAAGTTGTTGATAATCCCTCTACATCTACAAATCCACTAGCTGCACCATCTACTACTACTCGGCCTGCTTCACATTATAACCTATTGGACTAGTTAGGAAAGACACCTACACAAATATCTATCTTAGAACTTCTGCGTACCTCACCTATCCACAAAGAAGTTCTTGAGGATGCTCTGAATGAATCTCATGTTCTTTAAAATATCAATGCTACCCAGTTCCAAGCCATGATTGGGAATTTATCCACACAAGAGCACCTTGTTTTCACTAACAAATACTTCTATGGTCCTGACCCTCACCATAAGAAATCCCTCCACATCAAAACCAAAATCCAATCTACTAAAATCAAATGAGTCCTTATAGATGGTGGATCTGGCCTAAATTTGTGTGCATTGAAAATCATTTGCAACATTGGTTTTTCTGAGGATCTCATATATGTAGATAAGATAATCACAATAAAGGATTATGATGACAGAGAACAAGAAAGAAAAGGTTTGATCACACTACCCCTACAAGTGGGCCTAACCCTAATTGAAACTATTTGTCATGTACTGGACCTAGATCTACCATACAACATCTTGTTGGGCTGACCTTGGATACAGACTATCAAAGGTGTACCTTCTACATACCATCAATACCTTAAGTTACCACATCATGGTAGAGAGATCACAATCCTAGGAGATCCTAAACCATTCCAATACTGCATGAGGCTAGAAAGAAAACAATGCAATTATTGTCCATTGAATGAGTTCAACCAACCTTTTGAGAAAGACTCACCCATTCAACAAACTTCCTCAGCTACATAAAAGACATCAGAAACACAACTTGATCAATCTAAAGGAAAAGAAAAGGTCACCGAAGACAAAAACCTTGAGTTCTGAACAAAGATCACTTTCACAGATCAAAGCATGGGAGAATACAAATTTGAAATTGCCCTATGCATTGGATAACTCCCTTTGTAACCAAAATCCTATGGGAGGCCATCGCTGTTAACTCCCTCTAAACAAAAGGACCTTATGCAATGCAAGATGACCACTTTTGAACATTGGGGGTCTTTGTCAGATGAACACATGGAATCCAATGACCTTGATTGGATTTATAATGAAGAAGAGGAAAAACCAGTAACATTCCCTAATGGAAAATATATCAAAACCACCCCCATTGTTGAAAGCATGGGGGATCATGGCACTGGCCTTGGCGCAAATGAAATTGGTAAGAAGAAAATTGTAACAACAAATGGCTATCCTCGAGGACATGGATTGGGTTTAATAGAAACTAAGACTAATTTAGCCAAGGACTATTGTTTAGCCACCTCAGATTCAAACACCAAAGAAGAGTTTTTTGAAGTCCCTTTCCAATATGTTGAAGATGACCTTGACAAATTTTCCCATGTATTTACTATCACACAAGCTGACCTTTCATCCCCTCTCCTTCCCCTCACAAACCCTGAACTAATTGACTGGAATCAGAAAGATTCACCACCGGGTTTAAACATTTGTGATTTGGTTGAGGCAGTTTTAGTTCTCTTTGGACTTAAGAATCTCTAAGCATACGAGCATCAGATCCATTTCAGTGAGAAAGCCTACTTTGGTAGCTAGGTCAATTCTCTTAGTCACAAAAGTGACAATAAAAATTAAAAAAAAAAAGACAATACAAAAATATCCCCTGGTGAAAACATCTCACACGCACCTTCGGATGAAGAAAAAGATAAAATAAAGGACATATACTCTAGTGAAAACCTTTTTGAGGCACTAGAGGAGGGAGAAGCTGACCTTCCATTCATATCATCAGAACCAGAATGTCCTCCATGATTATTGAAGATACCATCCTGATCAATTTGGGTACAGAAGCAGATCCACAAATCACTTACACTGTAGTCTCTCCTAGTGATCAAGAAAAGAAAGGCATGAATGTATTCCTTCAAAATAATAAAATTAACTTTGCTTGGACTTACAAAGATATGCTTGGGCTTGATACAGATCTTGTCATGCACCATCTTATTGTTGATCCTAATGTGAAACTAGTCAGACAAAAACTCCACAAGATGCATCCTCAAGTGGCATTATTAGTCAAAGCAGAACTTCAGAAAATGCTTGGTGCAGAGGTAATTCATCCTATAGATTATCCTAAATAGGTCTCCAATATTGTAACAATAGGAAATCCTATTGGGGGCATTCACATTTGTACTGATTTCAGAGACCTGAATCTTTCATGTCCTAAGGATGATTTTCCACTTCCCAATATTGATATCATAGTAGATTTGACTGCTGGACACAAGATGCTATCCCTCATGGATGGTATCTCTGGTTATAATCAAATCAAGATAGCACCAGAAGATTAAAAAAAGACTACATTCACAATACCTTGGGGTACCTTTTGCTATCAGGCGATGCCCTTTGTCCTTAAGAACGTTGTCACAACATATCAGAGAGAAATGACAATTATCTTCCATGATCTCCTGCATGTCATCATGGAATACTATGTGGATGACCTTTTGGGAAATTATCAGACATGAGAATCACACATCCCCATCCTCACTACCATTTTTGAGTGATTGGAGAAATACAAGCTTCGGCTGAATCCTAAGAAATGTGTCTTTGGAGTACAATCTGGTAAGCTATTGGGATACATTGTGTCAAGGCGTGGAATAGAAGTTGAACCAAAGAAAGTAAAGTCCATCCTAGAGATACCACCACCAAAGAAATTGAAACAATTGTGCAACTTATAGGGAAAGCTTCAGTCCATCAAGAGATTCATGTCATAGTTGGCAGATAAGGTGCATCCCTTTTCTCATCTCTTGCACAAGAATATCAAATTCTGATGGGATTGCTTATGTCAAAATTCTTTTGAGAAGCTAAAAGGATATCTGACTAATCCACCTATGTTGGTGTCACATGTTGCTGGCCATCCTCTGATTTTGTATATATGCACCACAGAGGTTGCATTAGGTGCTCTATTGGTCCAATTATATGATACAGGAAAAGAGCGAGCAATTTATTACCTTAGCAAAAATCTTGTTGGTTATGTGTTGAATTATTCCCTCATTGAAAAGAGATGTTTCGATGTTGTCTTCTACACACAGAAACTATGCCATTATATGCTCAATCATAAGATTCACCTGGTCACCAAGATTGATCCACTCAAGTATCTCCCGTCACAAGCTACTTTTACTGGCCGTACGACGAAATGGGTTATGATCCTCATTGAGTTTGAAATTGTTTATGAGGATCGAAAAGCTATAAAAGGAAAATTCATTGTAGATCAGTTAGTGGAAGCACCTAGTGATGGACAACATCCACTAATCACCAATTTTCCAGATGAATCAGTCCTTAAGCTTTCCCCGAGTAACTCATGGAAACTTTATTTTGATGGATCCTTTACTCAAAAAGGATCAAGGGAAGAAATCTTGTTTGTTACGCCATAAGGGGATCTCATCCCTAAATCCTATAAATTACAATTTCCTTGTACCAATAATATAGAAGAATATGAAGCCCTTGTACTTGGACTCCATCAGGACATACAATGGAATATTCTCAATTTTTTAGTATTAGGTGATTCACAATTGGTTATCTAACAAGTTCTGGATAAATATCAGACAAATAAATATCAGACAAAGGATGATAAACTGCTTCCCTATTGCTGCACAGTTGAAGATCTCAAACAAAATTTCACTGACTTGGACTTCCAGTGAATCTGTACAAACAAAAAAGCAACTAACACAATGGATACTATCGAGTCCTTGATCACCATGCAAAAACATAGTACACGGTGTGAGTTTCTTGTCGAGAATCTTACGGTCCCTGCCTGTGACAAACTAAATTCTTAAATGGTGTGTGAAATTTTTGATCCTAATTTCCCATGGTACCAAGAAATATACTCCTACCTTCACGATGGACATACACCACTTTCCTCAACACCTAATCAAAAGAAAACATTTATTCTCCACACTTCCTGCTACACGATCCTTGGTAATACCTTATTCAAAAAGCATTTTGATGGAACTCTTCTAAGGTGTCTGAATTTTGATGAAGAAAAAACATCCTTGGAGGAGGTACACCAAGGAATCTATGGTTCTCATTCTAGTGGAATCACTTTGGCCAAGAAATTGTTACACACTGGATACTACTAGCCTACCATGGAACATGATGCCTACAATTATGTGAAGAAATGTGTTCCTTGTTAGCAACATGACAATTTGGTACACACTCCATCCCAATCGCTTCAGCCCACCATCGCCCCTTGGCCTTTTTCCTGCTAGGGTCTTGACCTCGTTGGCCAGATTTTCCCCAATTCTTCCAATGGCCATAAATACATCCTTGTTGCTACTGAGTACTTTACCAAGTGGGTCAAAGTTGTTCTTCTCACCTACGCTATTGGAAAATAGATTTCAAAGTTTATTTTGAACTATCTTATCTTTTGCTACGACATTCCTTAGGACATTGTCACTGATAATGGAGGACCTTTTAAAAATAAGGATGTCATAGAGTTGTGAAGAAAGTTTGACATTACCCACTATACATCTTCCAAGTATTTTTCACAAGGTAACGGTCAAGCAGAGGCTACAAATAAAACCATCCTCAAAATCCTAAAGAAAATAGTTGATGATGCTGGTCGGGATTGGGACCTTCACCTCAATCCCACCCTTTGGGCCTACCTCACTTCCATCCATACCCCCACTGGAGCCACTCCATTTTCCCTTGTTTACGAGACCGAGGCTATTCTACCCATCAAAATTGTGCTCCCTTCCCTTAGAATTTCTATCAAGAATAAGTTGGCTGGAGAAGAATACTAACTTGCTCACTTGCAAGAGCTTGAAATATTCCATGAGAGACACCTCAATTCCCTAAACCACCTCCGCATGTATCAAAATTTCCTTTGATTCCAGTTCAACAAGTGGATCAAACATCGCCAGTTTGAGGTTGGTGATCTCTTCCTCTAGCACAATATGAAGAATCTCCAGAACAGTGACAAGAAAGGAAAGTTTGAGCCTAATTAGTTGGGGCCCTTCATAATCATAGAAAAGTTTGGGTCTGATGCTTATCAAATTGCTACACCAGAGGGAGATCCGATCCATGATCCTGTAAATATCTTGCATCTCAAGTGCTTCTATGCTTGATCCTTCAGCAGTCTATTGTACAACATAAAATCCAAAATCCAAAAAAAAAAATCAGAAAAGAAAAAAATCCAAAAACATCACAAAATTTAAAAAAGCATAATAAATATAAAAAACATGAAAAAGTATCAAAAAAGAAAAAAGAGAAATAAATTCGTCCATTTGTGAAAACCACTTTGGTGGCACAATTGATAAGTACCATGGTGAAAACTTGTCTCAGGCGCCATGTGTAGTCTGATCCACCATCTGTTTCCCCCACCTTTCATACTGCCTCCATCACCTTCCATAATAACTTCACTACCCATATCTGTGCAGGTAGTCCCCTAAACACTTTCCACTTCCGCAGTAAGATCGTATTCTCGTACGACTGAGATTACCCCACAACACTAAGCTTTATTCCTGACGTAGTGACTGCGAACGTTTCCACCAAATCAACAGACAAATTGACTTTCCTTTCTTTATTCTATTCACAATCAATTGCCAACGAATTCCTATTTCAATCAATCAATCTTTTGCCCATCAGGATACATACTTCCGATGACGGCTTTTACACCAATTCTCACATCAACCTTGTTCATGGCAAGAAATTTTGGACTAAATGACCGCTTGGTCAGGATGCCTTTTTGTTGATTTTATCTTGTGTTTCAATATGTCCTTCTCACGGCTGCCTTGATCATTCATATCTTGGTCTGTTGTGGAAAGTACCCGTTGGAATACATGTCATTTGTGGTATGATTTGTTTGTCATAGATTTTTAGTGCACTTATGTTTGATGCTCATTTATGACTATGTATGCCTCACTGGGGGCAGAATTCATGCATACTCAATCCCTAAAAAGATCTTGGTGTATTGCATCTCCTCATGAGTAACATTTCATAGCAACTTGATATCTTTCATTTTTTCCTAGCAACCTGTTTGTATGAGAGTCTAGTCCACGCAAAGGAACCATGTCACTTGTGTTTTCTAGCACATGGTGCATACCTCCTTTTGTAAAATCAAACTAGGGTGTGCTCTCCAACTTTAACACAGTGTGAATCCCACACAAATCATATAGTTCAGTTGCATTTTAGCTAGGTCATATTGCACTTTGCATTTTTCTCTTGGCAAGGTTTCTATTTATTCTCCGTATCTAGCTACCTAAGTGGTTTTATTGGACTTATTTGGTACACACAAAAACATTATCCTCATGCGTCCCATTTTGCATCCATCTCATTACATTTCATATTAGTACCATTAGGTTCATTGCATCTCATTCTTTAGGTTGCATCCTAGATTCATTTCATTTTATTGCATTTCATTAGTTATCATTTCATTAATTATCATTTCATTGCATTGCATTTCATTAGTTATCATTTCATTGCATTATATTTCATTAGAAATCATTTCATTGCATTACATTTCATTAGTTATAATTTCATTGCATTGTATTTCATTAGTTATCATTTCATTCCATTACATTTCAATATTAGTTATTCATTACTTCATTACATTCATTTTATTACACTTCATTTTCCCATTCATTGCATTGCATACATATGTACCTTCATTGCATTATCATTAATCATCTCATTAATCATTAATTATTTCCACTTGCATTCATTAATCATTATACATATCTATCATTAAAATCATTATACATTACATATACCTCAACTACATTACATCTCACATCACATTACATACATAAAAATAAAATTCATTACATCACGTCCCTGCATCACACATAGGTCAGCATAGTCATATAAATCCATCCCATCCTGCATGTCAGTGATAAAATCATATACATATGCATATAGAATCATAACACACATCCATAAACATCACATAGATCCATGACAATAAATGTCTCTATATAGAAAAAAATGCGTGCATCATATACATCATACATATGTGTCTCCATATCAAAACTACAAAACTATGTATCTGAATAATCTCATAAATAATGAGGGTGGCTGTGATGGTCCTGCGCCCACTCTCGATCTGGCTGGCTGATGTTGTAATCACACTGACACTTGTGAGTTCCAGCCTGTACTCTATGATATGGATCTCTCTGTATAGGCTGCTTGGCGCTGACCCTCTGGCACCCCTGCAAAGTATATGCCCATATAATATGTGGCCTCTCAACTTCTCCTTCCTGCCTATCTATGAGCTGCAAATGCATCTGCTAGTACCTGTATAGCCCCACCTGTTGTAGCCACCTGACAGGATATATCCCACTCTTCTTGGTAGGTCTATGCTTGACTCAGCCATGTATGCCGTTGTGATGTCAGGGCCACTCTCTTCTCTTTCATTGATGCTATCTATACTCCCACAACCTCCTCATCCTGTCCCCCCACAACAAACTCTCCACTATCCGCCTGTTCCTATAGAAGTTCATGTGCCCTCTATGCCCTATCTCCATGTGTTGTCTCTACCACCAATGCCCCTTGTACCCTGGCTAGATCCATCTACACACTGCTGTATGTGGTTTAGTTGACACACATGGATCACCTCACATGGATCAAGAAATGATTAATCCTCATCACTCCTCAAGAATTAATCTCAACCACTCATTCCACTTCATTTCCCATAAAAGGAGTGAATTTTGAGCTCAAATAATTAGAAAATCTTACAAAATATTGCATTAGCCTTATGCTGCAGAAATGAATTCATGCATTCTTAGCTAATTAATGAACACTTCCATTTCTTAAAGGATCAAATGAATGTAGAATTGATATGTTTCTAGCTTTAAGACGCATACTAAAGGATGTCTATCATTTTGAATCTTCCATTTTATAATGGTATTATCATTGAGCTAATGCATATTATGAGAGTAATGTCATTGTTAGATCAAACTCTTTCTAAATAGGAAGCTATATTTCAATTTTGATTGTTATGTTTTGAATGTTTTCTTGTGCTAAAAATTGAGCTAGTGATTTATAGAGTGTTTTGTTTTCATGTGTGCAAGTATAGGTGATTAACACATAAAAACACACATTTTTGGGGCCCACCGTGGGACAGAGCCCCATATTTTACCTTCTTTTGAGAAAATTTCTTTATTGTAACTCTCTGTTTGCAGTGTACATCTGCATTTGGTGAACAAAATTACATCCGGTGAACAAGATCGAACACGGTAAAGCCTAGCTCGTATTCTGGAAATCCAGGATCGCATGTGGAAAATTCAGGATCACCTTTAGTATCCTTAGTCACATTTAGTGAATCTTGGATTGCATTTAGTGAAATTTATGGATCACATTTGGTGTTTTAATTTGCGTAATTAGAGGATTTCTAATGACTAATGGGTGAAATTGATGCATGTGATTGAATTTAAGCAGCCTAACATTGTTTGTAGAACACTTGACAGAGAATAAGAAGGCCAAAGATTGCAATAAAAACATTTTCCAAACTACTACTGCATGGTTTTTCACGTTGCTTCAAAGAAATTGACTAAACATCATGATTGTCTTAATTGATTTGTAGGAATTTAATTAAATTTGAAGTCAAATTTCAGTCTAATTAGAGGATTATATCTTTTCCCTTTGGGAAAATTAGAAACTCAAAATTTAGATTAAGATTTGAGGTCAAATTTGGGGAAATTAACAATTCATGATGTGTTTGATAGGAGAAAACAACATGAATAGGAGAGTATGCTCTTCTCCCTAGTGGAGAATCATAAATATAGACTCCTAAGCCATGAATCCTCTTTATTTCTTTGATCTTTAGCGGGCCTATCAGTTGGGGGAAAAATCTCTTGGGAATGACACAAGTCAGTACGAGTATATACAAGCTCTACCACCTCACTATAATCAAGATGCTTCCTTGAGATTAAAATCTCAGAAGACTTAATCATTTTTTTCCTTTGAACAATGATGATCATTCCTTGGACATGCTTGGATATTGTGTAGACTAGAGCCGCATCAATCTCACTTGTGAGACTACACTCATCTAGGTACTCATAGGGCTATACACCTCAATATTGCCTTGTGCAAGTCTATGGGAAACAGTTATGAACATGCCCAAATTAAACACCTACTAGTGACCACCTGGACTACCTCTAAAGGTTGGTAATTCTTGTGCAAGGAAAATAGTAACTACCCCAAGACACTCACCATATAGATCCATCATTGATCTTACTACTCGAATAATATGGCTTCCGACATCCATTACGTGTTGTTGGATTGTCATATTCTGAGGAATCATTGAGTGTGTTCCTAAGTCAATGAGCAAGTATTTCTGATCTTAATGTAGTTATACAGAATAGGCGTGTTTTGAATCTTAATAACTTTTCTTGATGTGTATGAATTCAAAACAAAAGATAATTACCTCAATCTATCACCTCTTAGATGGTTACAAACATTTACAAACATCAGACTCATAGAAATTTAGCATACAAACCCTAACATTGGACATTTTTTTCCTCATTTTTCCAACTAAGTGGAAAACATAGACCAGTCCATCAAAAGATCGCATCTGGTGTAGAGAGTCACAATCAGTGAACAAGATCACATCTGGATAATCCTGGCTTGCATTTGGTAATTCAAGATTGCATCCCATAAACAATATTTTTTTAGGATCGCATCCTGTAAGTTGAGTTTAGGGTAGCATCGCATCCAGTTTGTTTTGGATCACATCTAGGACAAAGACTTTTTGTACATGTGCCAGAATCCTGATCTTTGTAGTTTTAGGTCCCCTTTTTGTCTGTGAGTCAGGTTCAATTTTTATTCTCACTCAGCATAAAAATTTTCACCAGTCAAGTTGTAAGTGTATCTCACATGCTTTCTAGGTCTTTGAACAATCACTCCCAAGTCATGTTTTTGTTTCACTTGAGATCCTCTTTGGTTCCCAGCTCACTATAAGGGCATTCTAACCCTATGACACTAAAACTTGTCATTTGGTTCTATCAAACTCACACTCACCATCTTTGACAAAACACACTTGGACGATTTCAAACCCTTTTTTCACATTGGGACACTTTGATGAGACTCCACTTACGCTTTCATAATTAAAACAAGACATAATCAATATCATGTCAACTATTAAAAAATACCTCCTAGACTGATTCAATTCTATCATGGAGGTACATCAAGGACAAATCCCATCTTCAATCAAGACTCACCCTCAACACCTCTTAACATGGGACAACAAGAACTGCACATAATGGACATGCCTCATAGATGGAGTGTTGCCTTTGATGAATACAATGATGAAGATAATCATGATTAAAGAGATCATAATTGTCCCCCATTTGATTACAATAGTGAAGAAGACATAACTGAGGAAGATTATAAAAAACTTAATCAAAGAAAGAATTTTCAAAGAACATTGGAAAAAATCAAGAATAAGGACAAAGAGAAGTACTTCCTTCACCTAGCTTCTATGGGAGTTAAACTTCCTAAAGACTATGATGTTGAAAGATTAAAAGCTGAAGAAGTAGAAAAACCAATTTCAATTCTCTCAAACCAACTATACCAAATGCAAATGGAAAATAAAGAGATCAAAAGAGAAAAAGACAAATTGACAAAGAAATACTCATTGGAACACATATGTTCGTTCCCATTCGATAAAATCTTGCACATAGTTCCTTTTCTAACAAACATGGGAAAACCTAAGTATGATTAATACATGGGAGACACGGATCCTCACGACCATGTGAGATAATTTTGCACCTTGAGTATAGAGTTAATGCATGAACCGACATACTTAATGAGATTGTTCTCGCAGAGCTTAGGCAGAAAAGACATGGAATGGTTCTCCAAATTGACACCAAGCATCCAAAATTAGAAGAATTGATTCAAAGATTTGTCCAACAATACTCTTACAACATACAAAACACTATCACTATGATGAAATTGTGTAACACCAAATAGCGCAGTGGCGAATCCTTCATCAATTTCTTAGAGTGATGGAGAAAAATGTTTGTGAGATATTCACGAAAAATAACTAAATCATAAAAAATAGAGATCTTCATAAATAAATTGGTGCCTGAAATGAGCTATGCTCTACAAATGCAATATTCTCCTAGTTTTGATAGAATGATCAAAATGTCATGCGAGCTGAGGAAGCCATGGTTAGGAGAGGAGAGATCAAACTCTAGTATGAGAATAAGTCCTCCAATAACAACTACTACTACAAAAACAATGATAAGCCTAAATGGTGGAACAAAAACAAGAGTGTTGTTAATGATGGAGTTGTGAAGGCATCCAACGCTAATATTAAACCAGCCGTGTTTAATCTTACGAGTAGCCTACAAAAAAGAAAAGAGGTTAAGGCAACAACAACAACAACAATTCCAAGATAAAATACTGAGGTGAACAAGAATAAGCCTTGGATGCCTAGACCTAGGTGTACATTCACTCCATTGGGAGGACCCCTTGAGATGGTTTTAAAGACTCATTTGTACAAAAAAATCATTACCTTATCAGAGTCAAAGCCATGGGAACCAGAAGTGAAACCAAGGTGATGGAATGATAATTACTATTGCACCTTCCATAAAAACAAAGGATATAAGACCAATGAGTGCGTAAAACTTAAACATTTCATTCAAGATCTCATAGATGGAGATAAGATCAAATTGGAAGGACATACTTCGAATAAGGATCATACAGCTGTAGACGTCTAAAATCATTCTTATATTAATTTAATTAATATTCTTTTAACATTTTAGTTGATGTTAATTAATTAACTATATTTTTTATGTTCCTTTATTTTATTTAATTAAATTTATTTAATTGAATATAGTTCATTCTCTATAGTATTTCAATTTATTTTAGATACTATATCCCTCTAATGTATTAAATTTTATTTAATACATGACCTCCATAAATCCCCTTTAAATAAATTTTAAATTTATTTATTCCTCCACACTTCTAATATTCTTCTAAACTAAGATTAAATTCAAATTTAACCTAAGCCTAGCCTAAAGACCTATTAATCCTACCTAGAAACCTACTCTATTCCTACCCTACTCTACCTATCCTTCTTAATAAACCTACTTTATCACTTAAACACACACTAATGACACTTAAAGTGTGATTCCTACTCCTTTTAGCACTAATGGAATGCTCACACATGTGTGAGAAACTCCTCAAAAAGGAAGCCACCAACTTCCTTTAATGTAGCCACTCTTTTGTCCCCCACTCCATTCCCCAAGAGTTGCTTACACATGTGTGAGAAAATATTGAGCCACTCAAACCTTAAAGGCTTGTGTTGCCTTTTGCATGGTTTGTCCTCTTGGCCTTGTGTCCTCTACATGTCATCTATGTGGATGCTACATATGATCCACCTCATCCAAGCCCTTCCCTTTCCTCCAAAACTCTATAAATAAAGGCTCTTGCCAAGAGCAAATCATCTATTATTTTTGCATTGTTATCATGCTAGTTTAGTTCTAGATTTATTTAAGCCTTTAGCATTTTAGTTCATTTCAAGTTTAAATCATTTAGATATTACATGTTAGGAATAATGGTGAATGAATCTTGAATCATGCATGACATATTAGCTTAGATCTTGGCATTATCATCTTGGTGAAAGCTTGAGACAAGTTCTTCATACTTGTTCTCGAGCTCTTCATCATATCTATTAGCTTGCATTATTAAGTCATGATCCAATAATTTAGTGGGATTTATTTATTGTGTTGGGAGAGTACACCCACATTCCTTTCTAAGAAAAAATCAATAAGGCTTGGGTGCACTTGTTTGGCTCATCAGAGGTTATGATGGAAACTCTTGTATTTGATCATGCTTTTTAATATATTGATATGATTTATATGTTCTAACGTTTGCATGTCTTAGTGTGATCCCAATAGGTAGGTTTTTAACATACACATTTTGGCACGCTTGGTGGGACCCACGTCCCTTATTTTCAATTTTTTTAAAATTTTTTGCGTATTTTTCGTGATTCTGGAAAAGCGCTTCATATAGTCATCTCCGCACTGAGATCTCTGTCTGTGCTTCTAGATTTCTGTCTGTGCAGTTCCACTGTCTGCGCTCTAACATTTCCATCTCCACCTGTCAAAAACTAATTTAGTCTAGATTAACTTTAAAATTCTTTTTGTCATATTTCACAGTTTTTTACTCTCAAGTTTCTAATAGGGTATTACTTTTTGAGAGTTAAATGCTATCAAATTTCATAAAAAGTGTTAATATTTTTTCTAATCAAAGCTTTTTGGGTTAACTTTCTATTTTGTTACCGTCTGTGTAGGTATTCTGCCATCTTCACAAATCACCGTCTATGAAGGTACTTTGCCATCTCCACAAATCAACGTCTGTGCCTAAACATTACCGTCTATGCAGGTCTGTATTTTTGACAAGTAATAAAAGCCATGTCTTAAACTGTTGTCTGCGTAGAATATTCGTTTGCGCTATTTCGCCGTTTGTGCAAATTTACTGTCTTTTTTTAGCATTTGTCAGACTTTTGGGTTATTAATCCTTTTTGAGGTTTTTGCAGTGTCGTTTCTAAAGATCAAACATCCAGACAACTAATCAATATTTTTGTAGACCGCTTGTCAAAGACTGTCATTTGAAACTACTCACGTTATCTTGCAGGTTGCCTTAATTGAAGATTAACCAAACGATCGTGCTTGATTAGCATTTTTATTAGGCACATAGATAACTAGGTGATCTTTTTTGTGTGAGTCAAAACAAGTGTTAGGGGAGTATGCTCTCTTCCTATTTTGGAAGATATTTTGGAAGATCAAAAACATAGAGACACTTGTTTGGTCTTAGATAATTAGATCTTTGGGAAAGAACAAGTGTCTGGTGTGTTTGGAAGAAAATGACATTGGGTAGGAAAGTGCTCTTTTCCCCTTGAGGGAAAATAAAAAATCTAGACCCCTCTCAACGCCAATCCATGCTTTTCAATTTAATCCTTTACATGGGCCTGCCGGTTGAGGGAAAAATCTCTCAGGAATGACCCACGTGAGAACAAGGTGTAGGCCACACCACTCCAACTCACGTTAATCAAATTTACTCTTTGGGGCCAAAGCCTCAGGAGTCGATTGGCATTTGAGCTTATACTCTACTCATGTCTAACATAAGTGTGGCCTAACGGTATTAATCACATTTATGTGACCACTTTTGTCAAGACGCTCTATGGGGTTATACACCTAAATCGTGCTTGCATGGAGATAGAGGATACAATAAAACATAGACCCTTACTAAACACTCTAGGCATAGAAGCCACCCCCAAAAGGTGATAATGTTTGTGCAAGGAAGATATTAACTTCCCCAAGATTACTCGTACATTCATGCCACCCTGAGTGTTTGGAATTGGCTAATACAATGTCATGATAGGAGCCATTGCGTGCTTGGTGAAGGTTGTATTTTGATTATCTCTTGTGTGTGTTCCTAAGCTTGTGAGAAAATATTTTCATGCTACACCAATTCCTTCAGTAGATTGTGTTTGAAGTGCTTGAAGAACATTGACAAATCCAAAACACAAATAAAATCCCAAAAAACAAATTTTTCATACTTGCTTGTATCCTTCAAGGTTCCTTTGTCCCTTGTCAGATTATTTTCAAGACACATGCCTATTATTTTCTGGTTTGACTGATGAAACTGGTTCTTGCCATTGAAAAAATCCACTAAAAATCACACATAAATCATAATTTTTACCAAATCATCAAAACACTGTCTTTTCAGTAGACTTCCCTCTCTGACCTGGCATTGCCGTTGGCACAAATTGTCATCTGCAAAGTTTTTCCGTCTGTGCAGTACTAAATTTCTGTCTGCATCTGAGATTGTCGTCTCTATCTAAAAATAGTGAGCTTCAAAATTTTCCAAACTTCTTGAAATTCGGTCTTTTGTGAGTTCCTAAAATCATTTGTCCTAAAACCTTCAGTTGCTCAATCAAAATCAGATTTTTCGCTATAAGGACATGACCGATTCCAAGAAACACAAGAAGGTTAAGCTTCCAAATCCTCCAATTTATCAAGAATAGAAATAAACCACTCATAAATCAAAGGAATATCAACACATTTCCCAATCAATCAATTACAAAATTGAGTATTACAAGAAAATTGATGCTATCATGTAAAACAAAAAAGTTTGCAACTTCATGGAAAACTATCCCATCAATCGTGCATTTTTTACTCTTGAGTAATATGACTAGATCAACCTCTTGTTTCCAAATCAATTTCTCCTTCTTCCATCATCATCATCATACATCATTTTCAGAGCATTAGATCAAATCTTTTTGGAATTTAAATCAAAATCAAATCAATCCTTTCTTAGGTTGGACGACGTTAATCAAAATTATTGCATACCTTCATCCTTAGAAAAACACAACATTGTTTGTAGACCATTATTCTATCTCAAGTAATTTAAATCCACTGGTAATGTCCTATTTTATTAAGATCACCAGTCTATCTTCAAGTAGAAATGAATATCATCCAATTTAATCCTCTTGTGTTTGTGTCATCACAAGGTCCTGTTATATATAGGTTTTGTTCTAAAAACCTTTCAATCCAAATCAATATCAATCGATCAATCCTTATCAAACATCAATCAATCAAATCCAATCAATCAAAATCAAATCAATCCCCGAACAAGATCTTTACTCCATCCACTTTCATCTTCCAATATAACATTTTCCCATATTTCATTCTTTTAGGTCTACCATTGTATGGTATTTACTCGATCACAAGCTAGAAACATGAGGTGTATAGAACCCAACAACTCCTTTGACGAGGAGAATCCTTTTGCCACTCAATTCTTTCAAGGCCACGCAATCCAAATTGATGACATAACCAATGTGCCTGAAGAAATTGAGTTAGTGGATCAAGAAGAAAGACCTACACAAGTGAACAAATTTTTTAGGGATCCATATAATTTACAAATGGTTGAAAAGACCATTAGTAAAAAAATTGGCAAAATATTCTTGAACCTCATTCGAAATGGCATCACAGTGCCCACTAACTTTGATGAATCACTTCTCACTTGTAACATCACTAAGGCTATGACTGCTACAAGTACGTCCATGGCCTCCAATTCAAATGCAACATCATCATGTGACACTGAAAAAGCAACTGCAAGTGAACCTTCTACATCAATTCCTATATCAATACCCATTTCAACAACTATATCAACAACCCAATTAACACCTGAATAAATCTAACAGATCCTAAGTGTTTTTCCCAACATTACCTCACACAATAGTACTCAAACAATGAAAAATACCTCTCAAAGAGAAATTTCTAATGTTAACAACATAGGGCATATTTCCATTCCTCTATTTACATCATTTACGTTCCTAACAATGGGCATGAAGACATCTACGACCAACACATCTCGAGCTTACTAGTATATAGCCCCTGCACAATCAATATGACCTCCGCAGGATTTTTGACTGCACAGTTTGGAGGAGGAAAAGATTATGGGTCACAATATATTCCACACAAGCCTCCAGATTTAGCCCAAAAAATTAATGAGCTCAAAATCCTTGTACATGGTTTGCAGAATGGGGGCAAAAAGGAGTTTTCCTTTGATGATATTTGTCCCTACCCATTTGATAAGTCTATCACATTGCAGTTCCATTCCCTCCAAACTTCGAGATGCCTAAATTTGAAAAATACAAGGGAGAGACATGCCCTCTACAACATCTCAAGGAATTTTACATTGCCTATCAAGAAGTCACCTAAAAAAAAATTACCTAAAGAGACTCTTCACTAGGAGTCTTGGATGCGCAACTTTAGAATGGTTCATGGCCCTTCCTTACGGGTCAATCTATACATTTTCTGATTTGGCAGAGAAATTTGTTGGACAATATTCATATAACATTGAACAACAAGCAACAATCAACAATTTGTACAATACAAAACAAAAGAATGGTGAAACCTTTGCTAGTTTCTTCCAATGATGGAGACATACTGGAAATCGTATGCCATGGAAAATACTTGATAGTCACTTAATTGACATCTTCACCAAGAATTTGATCCCTGAGATGTCATTCCAAAAAATGGCTTCACCTGACACCTTTGAATCTCTTGTCAAAAAGGGAAAAGACATCGAAGATGGGATTTTGCAAAAAGGTAGTATCAAACACTATACTCCTTCCAACAATGATAAACCAAAATTCTGGAGTAAAAACAAAGGAATTTTCAATGATGCCAAACATTTTCAAAATTTTCAAGAATCCAACAACAATAATAAAAAAAATCGCAACAACAATCCGAACCAAAATCAAAATCAAAATCAAAACAACAATCAGAACCAGAATCAGAACAATAATCAGAATAGCAATCGACCACACAATCAATCTTATTTGTTCCCTCACAACAATAACAACAACAACAACAACAACAACAATGACAATAACAACAATCGGTAACAATGATAGTTCACAACATTGGCGGAACTATTGGATTTAATCTTTAAAAAACTTGCTGATCAAGGAATGATAATCTATCCAAACACTCGTCCTTTTAATGAAAATCAACCCAAACCTACTTGGTATCAAGAGAATGAATACTGTGATTATAATCACATTAAAGGACATGATACCAAGAAGTGCATGAAACTTATAAATTTTGTACAAGATCTTATTGATGATGGAAAAATCAAAGTTGAAGTCCACAATGCTTCTTCATCCAATGCAAAGCTCAAAGTCTACAATCAACCTTTTCCACAACACAATGAAAACAATGCATCTAACGTGATCCCATATGATTATTCAACCAACACTATCACATGCAATGATCAAACATGTGGAAGTCTAAAAGAAAATTATATCTTTGGTTTTGAATTTCTTTGTGGACACATTGAAGAATCTGAAACCCACGTCAATACCATAATCTTCAAAGCTGCTGATTGTAATGCTACCACACGCAGACCTAGAGTCACTGTACAAGTTGCTGATAATCCCTCTACATCTGCAAATCCACCAGCTGCACCATCTACTACTACTTGGCCTGCTTCGCATTATAACCTATTGGACCAGTTAGGAAAGACTCCTACACAAATATCTATCTTAGAACTTCTGTGTACCTCACCTATCCACAAAGAATTTCTTGAGGATGCTCTGAATGAATCCCGTGTTCTTGAAAATATCAACGCTACCCATTTCCAAGACATGATTGGGAATTTATCCGCACAAGAGCACCTTGTTTTCACTAACAAAGACTCTATGGTCCTGACCCTCACCATAAGAAATCCCTCCACATCTAATCCAAAATCCAATCTACTAAAATCAAATGAGTCCTTATAGATGGTGGATCTGGTCTATATTTGTGTACATTGAAATTCATTTGCAACATCGCTTTTTCTGAGGATCTACTATATGTAGATAAGAGAATCAAAATAAAGGCTTATGATGACAGAGAACAAGAAAGCAAATGTTTGTTCACACTACCCCTACAAGTGGGCTTGACCCTAATTGAAACTATTTGACATGTATTGGACTTGGATCTACCATACAACATCTTGTTGGGCTGACCTTGGATACAGACTATCAAAGGTGTACCTTCTACATACCATCAATACCTTAAGTTACCACATCATGGTAGAGAGATCACAATTCCAAGAGATCCTGAACCATTCCAATACTGCATGAGGTTAGAAAGCAAACAATCCAATTACTATCCATTGAATGATTTTGATCAACCTTTTGAGAAAGGCTCTCCCATTCAACAAACCTCCTTAGCTACATAAAAGACATCAGAAACACAACTTGATCAATCTAAAGGAAAAGAAAAGGTCACCAAAGACAAAAAACCCCGAGTCTGGGACAAAGATCACTTTCACAAATCAGGGCATGGGAGAATACAAATTTGAAAGTGCCCTATGCATTGGACAACTCCCTTTGTACCCAAAATCCTATGGGAGGCCATCACTGTTAACTCCCTCTAAACAAAAGGACCTTATGCAATGCAAGATGACCACTTTTGAACATTGGGGGTCTTTGTTAGATGAACACATGGAATCCAATGACCTTGATTGGATTTATAATTATGAAGAAGAGGAAAAACCAGTAACATTCCCTAATGGAAAATATATCAAAGCCACCCCCATTGTTGAAAGCATGGGGTATCATGGCACTGGCCTTGGCACAAATGAAACTCGTAAGAAGAAAATTGTAACAAAAAGTGGCTATCCTCGAGGACATGGATTGGGTTTAATAGAAACTAAGACTAATTTAGCCAAGGACTATTGTTTAGCCGCCTCAGATTCAGACACCAAAGAAGAGTTTTTTGAAGTCCCTTTCCAGTATGTTGAAGATGACCTTGATGAATTTTCCCATGTATTCACTATCAGACAAGACGACCTTTCATCCCCTCTCCTTCCCCTCACAAACCCTAAATGAAGTGATTGGAATCAGGAAGATTCAACACCAGGTTTAGACATTTTTGATTCGGTTGAGGTAGTTTTAGCTCTCTTTGGACTTAAGAATCTATGAGCATACGAGCATCAGATCCATTTCAGTGAGAAAGCCTACTTCAGTAGCCAGGTCAATTCTCTTAGTTGCAAAAGTGACAATAAAAAAAAATAAAAAAAAATGAAAATACAAAAACATGCCCTGGTGAAAACCTCTCACAGGTACCTTCGGATGAAGAAAAAGATAAAATAAAGGACACATCCTCTAGTGAAAACCTTTCTAAGGCACTAGAGGAGGGTGAAGCTAACCTTCCATTCATATAGTTAGAACTAGAATGTCCTCCATGATTATTGAAGACACCATCCTGATTAATCTGGGAACAGAAGCAGATCCACAAATCACTTACATTGTAGTCTCTGCCAGTGATCAAGAAAAGAAAGACATGAATTCATTCCTTCAAAAGCATAAAATTAACTTTACTTGGACTCACAAATATATGCTTGGGCTTGATATGAATCTTTTCATGCACCATCTTGCTGTTGATCCTAATGTGAAACTGGTCAAACAAAAACTCCACAAGATGCATCCTCAAGTGGCATTATTAGTCAAAGAAAAAATTCAAAAAATGCTTAATGTAGAGGTAATTCATCCTATAGATTATCCTGAATGGGTCTCCAACATTGTACTAGTAGGAAAACCTAGTGGGGGCATTCACATTTGTACTGACTTCAGAGACCTGAATCTTGCATGTCCTAAGGATGATTTTCCACTTCCCAATATTGATATTATAGTGGATTTGACTGGTGGACATGAGACGTTGTCCGTCATGGATGGTTTCTATGGTTATAATCAAATCACGATAGCAGCAGAAGATCAAAAAAAGACTACATTCACAATACCTTGGGGTACCTTTTGTCATCAGATGATGCCCTTTGGCCTTAAGAATGCTGGCACAACATATCAGAGAGAAATGAGAACTATCTTCCATGATCTCCTGCATGTCATCATGGAATACTATGTGGATGATCTTTGGGAAATTCTAAGACACGAGAATCACACATCCCCATCCTCACTACCATTTTTGAGCGATTGGAGAAATAAAAGCTTCGGCTGAATCCTAAGAAATGTGTCTTTGGAGTACAATCTGGTAAGCTTTTGGGATACATTGGGTCAAGGTCTAGAATAGAAGTTGACCCAAAGAAAGTAAAATCCATCCTAGAGATACCACCACCAAAAACATTGAAACAGTTGCAAAACTTATAGGGAAAGCTTCATTCCATCAAGAGATTCATGTCACAGTTGGTAGATAAGGTGCATCCCTTTTCTCATCTCTTGCGAAATAATATCAAATTCTGATGGGATTTCTTATTTCAAAATGCATTTGAGAAGCTAAAAGGGTATCTGGCTAATACACCTATGTTGGTGCCACCTGTTGCTGGCCATCCTCTAATTTTGTATATATTCTCCATAGAGGTTGTATTAGGTGCTCTATTGGTCCAATTAGATGATACTGGAAAAGAGCGAGTAATTTATTACCTCACCAGAACTCTTGTTGGATATGAGTTGAATTATTCCCTCATTGAAAAGACATGTTTGGGTGTTGTCTTCTACACAGAAACTATGCCATTATATGCTCAATCATAAGATTCACCTGGTCGCCAAGAGTGATCCACTCAAGTATCTCCTGTCACAAGATGATTTTACTTGCCGTACAATGAAATGGGTTATGATCCTCAGTGAGTTTGGCATTGTTTATGTGGATCAAAAAGCTATAAAAGGAAAAGTCATTGCAGATCAGTGTGAAAGCACTTGTTGATGGACAACATCCACTAATAACTGATTTTCCAGATGAAATAGTCCTCAATGTTTCCCCGAGTAACTCATGGAAACTTTATTTTGATGGATCCTTTACTCAAAAAGGATCAGGGGAAGAAATCTTGTTTTTTATGCCACAAGGGGATCTCATCCCTAAATCCTATAAATTACAATTTCCTTATACCAATAATATAGTAGAATATGAAGCCCTTGTACTCGGACTCCATCAGGACATATAATGGAAGATACTCAATTTGTTAGTATTAGGCGATTCACAATTGGTTATCAAACAAGTTCTGGATAAATATCAAACAAATGATGATAAACTGCTTCCCTTTTGCCACATAGTTGAAGACCTCAAACAAAATTTCACTAACTTGGTCTTCCAGTGAATTCCCTGCACAAACAACAAAGTAGCTGACGCAATGGCTACTATCGAGTCCTTGATCACCATGCCAGAATATAGTACACGGTGTGAGTTTCTTGTCGAGAATCTTATGGTCTCTGCCTGTGACAAACTAAATTCTGAAATGGTGTGTGAAATTTCTGATCCTAATTCCCCACGGTACCAAGAAATATACTCCTACCTTCACAATGGACATACCCCACTTGCCTCAACACCTAATCAAAAGAAAACCTTTGTTCTCCACACTTCCTACTACACAATCCTTAGTAATACTCTATTCAAAAAGAATTTCGATGGAACTCTTCTAAGGAGTCTAAATTTTGATGAAGCACAAACGTCCTTGGAGGAGGTACACCAAGGAATCTGTGGGGCTCATTCTAGTGGACTCGCTTTGGCCAAGAAATTGTTACACACTGGATACTACTGGCCTACCATGGAACATGATGCCTACAATTATGTGAAGAAATGTTTTCCTTGTCAGCAACATGATGATTTGGTACACAATCCATCCCAATCCCTTCAGCCCACCATCACCCCTTGGCCTTTTTACCGCTAGGGTCTTGACCTCGTTGGCCAGATTTTCCCCAATTCTTCCAATGGCCATAAATATATCCTTGCCACTACAGAGTACTTTAACAAGTGGGTGGAAGTTGTTCCTCTCACCTACACTACTAGAAAATAGATTTCAGAGTATATTTTAAACTATCTTATCTTTCACTACGACATTCCTCAGGAAATTGTCAATGATAATGGAGGACCTTTTAAAAACAAGGATGTCATAGAGGTGTGTAGAAAGTTTGGCATTACCCACCATACATCTTCCAAGTATTTTTCGCAAGGTAACGGTCAAGCAGAGGCTAAAAATAAAACCATCCTCAAAATCCTCAAGAAAATAGTTGATGATGCTGGCTGAGATTGGGACCTTCACCTCAATCCCACCCTTTGGGCCTGCCGCACTTCCATCCGTACCCCCACTAGATCCACTCCATTTTCCCTTGTTTGCGAGAGGGAGGCTATTCTACCCATCGAAATTGTGCTCCCTTCCCTCAGAATTTCTATCAAGAATATGTTGTCTGGAGAAGAATACTGAGTTGCTCGCTTGAAAGAGCTTGAAATCCTCGATGAGAGACGCCTCAATTCCCTAAACCACCTCCACATGTATCAAAATTGCGTTCGATTCCAGTTCAACAAGTGGGTCAAACATCACCAATTTGAGGTTGGTGATCTCTTCCTCTAGCACAATATGGAGAATCTCCAAAACCGTGACAAGAAAGGAAAGTTTGAGCCTAATTGGTTGGGGCCCTTCATAATCATAGCAAAGTTTGGGTCTGATGCTTATCAAATTGCTACACTAGAGGGAGATCCGATCCCTGATCCTGTAAATATCTTGCATCTCAAGCGCTTCTATGCTTGATCCTTCAGCAGTCTATTGTACAACATAAAATCCAAAATCCAAAAAAAAAAATCAGAAAAGCAAAAAATCCAAAAACATCAAAAAATTCAAAAAAGCATAAAAAATATAAAAAGCATGAAAAAGTATCAAAAAAGAAAAAAGAGAAACATAAATAAATTCGTCCATTTGTGAAAACCACTTTGGTGGCACAATGGATAAGTACCATGGTGAAAACTTGTCTCAGGCGCCATGTGTAGTCAGATCAACCATCTGTTTCCCCCACCTTTCATGCTACCTCCATCATCTTCCATAATAACTTCACTACCCATATCTGTGTAGGTAGTCCCCTAAACATTTTCCACTTCCGCAGTAAGATCATATTCCTTCCCGACTGAGATTACCCCACAACATTGAGGTTTATTCCCGACACAGTGACCGTGAACATTTCCACCAAATCAACAGACAGATTGACTTTCCTTTCTTTATTCTATTCACAATCAATTGCCAATGAATTCCTATTTCAATCAATCAATCTTTTGCCCATCAGGATACATCCTTCCGATGATGGATTTTACATCAATCCTCACATCAACGTTGTTTATGACAAGAACTTTTGGA
Source organism: Thuja plicata (assembly GCA_018584345.1). Classification (NCBI taxonomy): domain Eukaryota; kingdom Viridiplantae; phylum Streptophyta; class Pinopsida; order Cupressales; family Cupressaceae; genus Thuja; species Thuja plicata. The sequence goes on from MU225240.1 coordinate 4,337,002, forward strand.
CTAAATGACTGCTTGGTCAGGATGCCTTTTTGTTGATTTTATCTTTCATTTCAATATGTCCTTCTCATGGATTCCTTGATCATTCATATCTTGGTCTGTTGTGGAATGTACCTGTTGGAATATGTGTCATTTATGGTATGATTTGTTTGTCATAGATTGTTAGTGCACTTATGTTTGATGCTCAGTTATGACTATGTATGCCTCACTAGGGGCAGGATTCATGCATACCAAATCCCTAAAAAGATCTGGGTGTATTGCGTCTTGATGCAGAGGCTAGTGGTCTGAAACAATATTATCTTCCACTAGACTCCACATCTTAATGTTTTCACTCTTTTAACCCTTCCACTCATGCATCAATGCATTTTGAACATATGGTGTTGTGACTATCCCAATCT
>MU225240.1:4338503-4352864 GCA_018584345.1 Thuja plicata
TTAGGCCTTTATTAGCCAACTTTGGCAATTTTACATTTTATGACTCCATTACATTTCATAGGCACTAATGGCCCAAATTACAATATTTTAGACCTTTTAGGTCTTTTTAGTCTTCATATGTCTTCAAGTCCTCTAGGATCCATGACTGACCCTAGTTTTCCTCTTTATCCTTTCTGCTTGGCCCTGGTGCTCCTGCACCACGTCTCCTCATGAGTAACATTTCATAGGAACCTGATATCTTGCATTTTTTCCTAGCAACTTGTTTGTATGAGAGTCTAGTCCATGCAAAGGAACCAAGTCACTTTTATTTTGTAGCACATGGTGTATACCTCCTTTTCCAAAATCAAACTAGGGTGTGCTCTCCAACATTAACACAGTATGAATCCCATGCAAATCATATAGTTCAGTTGCATTTTAGCTAGGTCATATTGCACTTTGGATTTTTCTCTTGGCAAGGTTTCTGTTTACTCTCCCTATCCAACTACCTAAGTGGTTTTATTGGACTTATTTGGTACACACAAAAACATTATCCTCATGCGTCCCATTTTGCATCCATCTCATTAATATTAGTACCATTAGGTTCATTTTAGTGTTCATTACATCTCATTCTTTAGGTTGCATCCTAGATTCATTTCATTTTATTGCATTTCATTAGTTATCATTTCATTTCATTTCATTGCATTAATTATCATTTCATTGCATTAATTATCATTTCATTGCATTACATTTCATTAGTTATCATTTCATTGCATTACATTTCATTAGTTATCATTTCATTACATTGCATTTCATTAGTTATCATTTCATTCCATTACATTTCAATATTAGTTATTCATTACTTCATTACTTTCATTTTTTACACTTCATTTTCCCATTCATTGCATTGCATACATATGTACCTTCATTGTATTATCATTAATCATCTCATTAATCATTAATTATTTCCACTTGCATTCATTAATCACTATACATATCTATCATTAAAATCATTATACATTACATATACCTCAACTACATTACATCTCACATCACATTATAGACATAAAAATAAAATTCATTACATCACGTCCTTGCATCACACATAGGTCAACATAGTCATATAAATCCATCTCATCTTGCATGTCAGTCATAAAATCATATACATATGCATATAGAATCATAACACACATCCATAAACATCAGATAGATCCACCGCAATAAATGTCTCTATATAGAAAAAAAAAAGTGTCCATCATATACATGATACATATGTGTCTCCATATCAAAACTACAAAACTATGTATCTGAATAATCTAATAAATCATGAGGGTGGCTGCGATGGTCCTGCACCCCCTCTCGATCTGGATGGCTGAGGTGGTAATCCCACTAACGCTTGTGATTTTCAGCCTATACTCTGTGATATGGATCTCTTTGTATAGGCTTCATGGCGCTAACCCTCTGGCATTGCTGCAAAGTATAGGCCCATATAATATGTGGCGTCTCGACTTCTCCTTCCTACCTCTCTATGAGCTACAAATGCATCTGCTAGTACCTGTATAGCCCCACCTGCTGTAGCTACTTGACATGATATATCCCACTCTACTTAGTAGGTCTATGCTCATCTATGCCACATATCCCACCGTGATGTGAGGGCCGCTATCTTCTCTACCATCAAGGATACCTCTACTCCCACAATCTCCTCATCCTGTCCCCCCATAGTGAACTCTCCACTATCCATCCGCTCCTGTAGAAGGTCATGTGCCCTCTGTGCCCTATCTCCATGTGTTGTCTCTACCACCAATGCCTTTTGTACTCAGGCTAGCTCCATCTAAACGCTGCTCTATGTGGCCTAAGAGGTGGCCATCAGTCCCTATACCCTTGCCAGCTCTTCTTGTATGCTACTCTCAGTAGCCTGTGATGTGGCTAATAACCCATGTACTCTCTGGAGCTCTATCCATAGGATGTCCCGCTTTTCCACCACTGTGTCATGAACCTCCTGGGATTTGTAGCTTGCCAGTGGCCCCTGTGGGCATTGTACCTATGGCCCCTATCCTTGTACCTATCCTTGTATATCTGGGATCTAAGCTGGTTGTCTCCCTATAGGTACATCTACCTGTCCTCGTTGCCTCGCAATGGCTACCCTTGGTCGGACTCTCCTCCCCCCATCACCTCCATTTCCATCATCCCCTCCCTCTGCATCATCTCCATCCTGCCCATCACCCTCCTCTCCTCTGGTCGGCTTCTCATCCACCTGAACTAAACCAGGTATAGTCAATCTGATCAGGCTATGTGCTACTCACCACTATGCATACATACGATCTACTCCTACATCATGTATAGACTCCTGAGCCCTAATCTATGGCACCTCTATCATCACCATCCATGATCCCCTATCCCTCATAAATATACTCCAATACCCCAGATGCTCTCCACCTCCTAAGTCACCAATGGATGAGGGAACCCATCTAGTAATACATCATGTATCTGACCCATCTATCAGCGCACCCTCAAAGGCATATACCGACATATAATGTGGGAGGTGCGTCCTATCAGCCAATAATCTGTCTGAACTATCCTAAGATAATACCCATCATAAAATCCATCCTCTGCATATACCTAATGTTGTGGGTCCTGACAACCCCATGCCTCACATCTTGTGTATGGTGCCCACTCTATCTGGCCCATCTCATCCAGTTTCTGTCACCAGTATCCTATCGAGTCTATTGACTCATAGCTGATCGATGGTCTATATCTGCACGTAAAAGGATCATATGCATCCCTGGTCTCTTGTGTCCTAATAGGGTGGATGATAGCAATATGCTCCCATACCCACACTAGTAATAGTGTGACCCCTGCCCCTAGTGCCCTACCCTTACGGTAGGCGCACATATGTAAATCATAATACAATTGTTCAAGGATGGTATATATCCAACAATATTGTATCTGTTCCTCCTCTAGCATGCTGCTGAGGAATCATGCCCACACAATTAGAAACCTATGTCCCGCATGAACTAGCATCATGTGCCCCCCTATCAATCCACCCAAGTATAAGACTACCCGCCAAAACTGTGGCCTTGCCACCATAGCCCCTGCCCAATACATTCACTATCATGTCATTAGGATATCTATGAATGGTCGACCAAATTCTATATCCATGTTTGGCATAGACCCCTCAAAGCAATACCCGAGTATAAGCCCCTGAATCGACACTCTGTATGTCCTCCACACATCGTGCAGAGTAATAGTAGCCTCCCCCATTGGGAAGTGAAAACTAGAGGTGGTACTATGCCACCTCTCAATCAAAGTCAACATCAGCACATTATGCACTCTGAGGTGGGGCCATCGGTGAACATGCTCTAGGCCACACAGTGTGACCTATCCCCACTCCTCCGCTATCTGCTCCTGCGATAGTGCCATCATCGCTAGATAGCACCATCATCGTTGGGTAGCACTCCATGGAACAAAACACTATCGTGTTCGCATGCAACCACATATACCCATGTCAGTTACTTTTCTTCCTACATTTGGGGCATCAAAAAATGCCCCCTGGGATCTTTCCGCTATACTTTCTTCCTTTTTCATCTATTTTTGGGTCAAACAATGGAGATGTCGATTCGCCTATGCAGATGACAGATCATCACAACCGCCGATCTACGGAGATGACGGTTTAGGCCACCATCTTTTTTCCTATGCAGATGGTGAATTACTTCACCATCTTTGCCCAACTTCTCCTTTCTTCTCTGCCCTCGTAGATGATGATCTCGTGATCTCCGTCTGCGCAGATGAAGATCGTGGATCGGTCATCTACGAAGATGGTGATCTGTCGATCACTGTCTACACAGATGACAATCTAGAGATCTTCGTCTCCGTTGTAGGCACATTTTTTGGTGCCTTAAGGGCATCATAAATGCTCTACAAAGTAATAAATATGTAAATCACGAGGAGGCCTTCGACTAATCACCCATGGTCCTACGTCCATAGGCTGCTGGTACACCCTAATATTCTCTCCAAGCTATGCACACTCTCAAACTTTCACCATTTCTTCTCTTCTCCTTCATCTTTTATCTCTTAGTGAGTGAAAATGACATTTCCTTGGGCCCTAGTGGCTTATTTGTAGGCCCCTTGATTCCTGTTTTCCTTCCCGGCCCCTATTTTTAGCCCTGTTCTTTCTTGACAAGCCATGCAATTTGTCTTTCTCCCTCTTTCCGTCTTTTCGAGAAAAAATTATAAAAAAATATTTTTTCTATTATTTTCTTGAGGGGGCATACTCCTTTACCATCGTCTCCCTAGGTCTTCCTAATTTTTCTAGGGCATCTTATTTTTTTTCTTTGACACGATGCCACTTTTGATGCCGCATCAAAGAGGGGCAAAATGTGGATGTCTAAAATCACCCTTATATTAATTTAATTAATATTCCTGTAACATTTTAGTTGATTTTAATTAATTAACTATATTTTTTATGTTCCTCTATTTTATTTAATTAAATTTATTTAATTGAATATAGTTCATTCTCTATAGTCTTTAACTTTATTTTAGATACTCTATCCCTCTAATGTATTAAATTTTATTTAATACATGACCTCCATAAATCCCCTTTAAATAAATTTTAAATTTATTTATTCCTCCACACTTCTAATATTCTTCTTAACTAAGATTAAATTCAAATTTAATCTAAGCATAGCCTAAAGACCTATTAATCCTACCTAGAAACCTACTCTATTCCTACCCTACTCTACCTATCCTTCTTAATAAACCTACTTCCTCACTTAAACACACACTAATTACACTTTAAGTGTGATTCATCCTCCTTTTAGCACTAATGGAACGCTCACACATGTGTGAGAAACTCCTCAAAAAGGAAGCCACCAACTTCTTTTAATGTAGCCACTCTTTTGTCCCCCACTCCATTCCCCAAGAGTTGCTCACACATTTGTGAGAAAAGATTGAGCACTCAAACCTTAAAGGCTTGTGTTGACTTTTGCATGGCTTGTCCTCTTGCCCTTGTGTCCTCTATGTGGCATCTATGTGTATGCCACATATGCTCCACCTCATCCAAGCCCTTCCCTTCCCTCCAAAACTCTATAAATAGAGGCTCTTGCCAAGAGCAAATCATCCATTATTTTTGCATTGTTATCATGCTAGTTTAGCTCTAGATTTCTTTAAGCCTTTAGAATTTTAGTTCATTTCAAGTTTAAATCATTTAGATATTACATGTTAGGAATAATGGTGAATGAATCTTGAATCATGCATGACATATTAGCTTAGACCTTTGCATTATCATCTTGGTGAAATATTGAGACAAGTTCTTCATACTTGTTCTTGAGCTCTTCATCATATCCATTAGCTTACATTATTTAGTCATTATCCATTCATTTAGTGGGATTTAGTTATTGTGTTGGGAGATCACACCCACATTCCTCTCTAAGAGAAAATCAACAAGGCTTGGGTGCACTTGTTTGGATCATCAGAGGTTATGATGGAAACTCTTATATTTGATCATCCTTTTTGATATATTGATACGATTTATATGTTCTAACATTTGCATGTCTTAATGTGATCCCAACAAGTAGGTTTTCAGCATACACAACAACATTCACAAAAATATTTCTCAATTATGAAAAGGGATAATCCTCTAAAGCTAAAGGAAATGAAGTTAACTAAACCTATTCCAATAACAATAATGTGATCAACATGTTGGAAGTAAATGATGCATCAATCAATATGATCACTATCAAAGGTGTAAAAGACAAGGATTCACATTCAAATGTAGTAACGGATAGTCAAGCCAAGGTGACGATCAAAGGGTTCAATTCCTCATCAAAGAAACCAACATCATCCAAACCACCTGTTATCATAATTAAAAAACTAGTAACATCAAGACAAATGATTCCATTACCATCCACTAACTACAACTTGGTCGACCAATTGCAAAGAACCTCATCTCAAATATCCATATTTGAGTTACTGAAGATCTCTCCAGTGCATAGGGAAGTCCTTGAACAAGCCCTACATGTAGCCAACGTCTCAATAGACACAGATATATGAAAATTCCAGGCTATGGTTGGTCACATAACATCTCTGTATTATCTATCTTTTTCAGAAGAAGATGAAAAATCCTTGAATCATCCCCATAATCAACCTTTGCATATTGAGGTTTTGATTCAAAAATATTAGTTAAAACATGTATTGATAGATGGAGGCATTGGTTTGAAAATTTGTACCTTTAGTTTGGTAAAGGCGTTTGGGTTTTTAGAACATGTTATTGATCTATAGAGGAAGATAATCATTAAAGCCTATGATGGAGAAGAAAGATCTTCCAAAGGACTAGTCGTGCTGCCTATCAAGATATGCCCAATAGAATGAGTTGTGATATGTTAAGTTATTAATTTTTCATTAGCTTACAACATACTATTGGGTAGACCATGGATACATGATATGCAGGCAGTTCTATCCACTTATTATCAATGTATCAAATTCCCACACAACGGGGTAGAAGTCACTATTCTGACTTATTCAAGGTACTGTTGCAACAATGTGAAAGAAGATAGCATGGTTTCTCACAACAAGGAAGTTCCTAAAGAGTTTGAAACTGAACCATCAAAAGATATGGTAATGAGAAGCTTTTGGAAATCTTTAAAACTTGAAGAAACTAGCATGGGTGAATACAAACTAGATACAACACCATCATTGGAAAATCTCCCCATGTCTCAAAAATCATATGGTCGACCATCAACATCATTTCCAGCTACAACCTCAAAGTTATTGTCTATTCATGAATCCACATGCATGGTCAGAGCTACAACCTCTCAAGAAGAAGAACATGAAGATAGAGCTATTTTATCATGTCTATATAAAGAAGAAAAGGGAGAGAGTGAAGTAAAATAGGTAGAAATATCTCCAAACAAATATGGACAAGGTTATGACCTCCGAAAACAAATAGGTTACAAAGGGAAAGGACCTTTATGGGATAGAGGTAAAGAACTCATTAAACCAATCTGCATGGAGTTCAAGAGCACCAAAGACAAAATAGGATTGGGCTTTAATGAATCAAAACACCCTACCATAGCAGATGGTCCAATATTTGATAAAGGAAATGATGAAGAAGAAGAGGAAGTAGAAGGCATACCATGGACATATGAGAGATTGTTTCATCTAGGAAATGAAAATATAGAGTATCAAGGAGAATGGTATATACCCACTCACATCAAAGAATAAACAGAGAACCATGCATCATTATTACCATAGGTAGATGTCCAAGAATCAAAAGAAGAAGAAGAAAGAGTAGATAATATTCATGAAGTCCAGCAAGAAGAGGAATACCATGAAGAAACACATATGAAACAAGAAGAAAGAGGAAACATTAGAGAAGAAGCAAGTAGCTCAAACATCCTCGAAGAAGTATCCTCTATAAGACAACAAGAGAGTCTACATCCAAATTGGGAGCAATTGGTCACAATCACTCATGTTCTTGATCTACCACACTTTGATACAAAAATAGCCAATAGGGTTCACCAAATCACTATTGTTGAGTTTCGAAACCAATCAAACGATAATATCTCAGACTCACATGATTATGAATGGGATCAAATGTTTGATGCTACCGTGGATATTGAGATTTATGTGATCCATAAATTTGCACCTATACATGAAGGAGGAGAAAGTTCTAACACTACCAACATTGTCACATGATTGGGTGATGTGGTGATCCCTAGTATAATTGATGAAGACACAGGGGTCTTAATAGGACAAGAGGAATATCAAAGGATATTAGTAGGCTTTGATAGAATAAGAGAAAGAGAAGAGGGAGAAATTGAAAATGTTAGATCACTAGAGTTAGGTTCACATAACACTGACAACAAACCTAATGATAGTGATTGGACTCTTAATGATCTAAATACTATAGAAGCTAACTTAAAGGAAATCGTCTTTCCAGTTACTAGTCTTGATACAAACACGGTGCTATATATAGAATCCTCTGAATCCCTACCATTGATAAACCCTAAGTTAATTGATTGGGCCGAATCATAACCTACCAACATAATGATCTTTCCCAATGACTATACCTTATCTTGTTACCTATATGTTTGTGAACCATATGCCTCTTTCACCAGTGCAAGGAGCGTAAATATGACAGAGGGGGATATCAATTTTCTTAGTCTCAAATTGAAAAATAAAAAGAAAAAAGAAAAAAGAACTGATGGTGAAAACCACGTTGTGCAGTATCAGATTCTAAAATAGTAAAAATAAAATACGTCTCCAATGGTGAAAACCTCTCAAAGGAATCAAAGGATGAGAATCTTGATATCCTTCATGAACATTTCAAGAAAGATCTTCACTATTGATAGAACCAATGCAACCAGTTAATCTTCAAACATTTTAAGCTCCACAGATGGTTCATATTGCACAATATTTATTAGAAGAGAAAACACAATTCACTCATTTACTCAAGGAAAAGAAGATTAACTTTGCATGGTCTTATTCTCACATGTCAGGATTGGATCCTGAATTGATAATGCATCATTTATCTATTGATCTTGGGATAAACCCTATAAAATAGAAACTAAGAAAAATGCATCCATATGTCACATTGCTAGTGAAGGAAGAATTTGAAAAGATTTTGAAAGTTGGATTTATAAGTCATTGCCTATGCGGGATGGATTTATAACATGGTCCCTATTTCTAAAGAAGATATATCAATAATAATTTTTATAGACTTTAGAGATTTGAATAAGGCTTGTCCGAAGGATGATTTCCCACTACCTAATATTGACATGATTATAGATCTCACAACAAGATATGAGATATACTCACTTATGGATGGTTTTTCTAGGTACAACCAAATAAATATTGCCCCTGAAGATCAATAAAAGACAAATTTACCTGTGCATGGGGTACCTTTTTCTGGAATATAATGCCATTTTGGCTTAAGAATGCTAGAACAACCTATCAAAGAGCTACGATGACAATTTTCCATGACATGATGCATAAAAACATGGAGGACTATGTGGATGATACTCTAGTCAAGTCAAGAAGTAAAGACACTCACATTGAGGATTTGAGAAGGGTATTAGACATAATGGAGCAATTTCAATTAAGACTCAATCCAAAGAAATGTGCCTTTGGGGTCAAATCGGGGAAGATGTTAGGATTTATAGTCTCGGCGAAAGGAATTGAGGTAGACCCAAAAAAAGTGAAATCAATCATGGAAATGCAACCACCTCACAATATAAGTCAAATGTGGACTGTCCAAGGAAGGATTCAATACATAAGAAGATTCATGTCTCAACCAATGGATAGAGTTCAACCTTTCACAAAATTACTACATAAAGGACTTAATTTTAAATGGGATGAACATTGTGAGGATAATTTCAAGGAATTAAGAGAGTGCCTAGAAAATCCTCCTATTCTAATGACACCTATTCATGGAAAACCATTGTTACTCTATATCTCAACTATGAAAATGTCAGTAGGGATCTTGCTAGCACAAGAGGATGATACCTAGAAAGAAAGAGATATATGTTATATCAATAGGAAATTGGTCTCCTATGAGCTCAATTATAGCATAATTGAAAAATATTGTCTCTCACTTGTATTTTGCATCCCAAAAACTGAGACACTACATACTTTCACACACAGTGAGGCTGATTGCAAAGATTGCTCATCTAAAGTATAGATTCTTAGACAAATAATATTAACAGGAAGACTAGAAAAATGGGTCTTAATACTTAGTGAATTTGATATAGAATACGTGGATAGGAAAGCCATTAAAGGAAAAGTGATAGCATACCAACTGGCTGACTCACCATTGCAAGATGACACACCTCTGATGATTGAATTTTTGGATGAAACTATAACGTATTTAATAGAACATTCATGGAAAATGTACTTTGATGGTTCCTTTACATAGCAAGGATCCAGAGCAGGGGTATTGTTTGTTACTCCCTAGGGCTATAATATACCTAAGGCTTATAAACTAATGTTACCATGTACTAATAATATCTTAGAGCATGAAGCCTTGGTGAACGGTCTCAAGTTGGCTATAGAATGAAAGATTGTAGAGTTGCACATATATGGATATTCTCAGCTCATTATTAACCAAGTAAATGGTGAGTATCAAACAAGAGATGAAAATTGATGCCTTATAAGTAGATAATGGATGATTTCAAGAAGTAGTTTATCTTCATTATATTTCAGCAGATCCCAAGGATAGAAAATAGATCTGTAGATGCAATGGAACAATGACATCTATGCTAAAACTAGAGGAACATCAGTTTCACTATGACATCCTGGTGGAAGAATTACCCTTTCCTGCATTTGATGCACCTGAATCCTAGATAATACATGTCCTTGATATTCAAAACCAATCTTCATATAGAAATATACATGCATATCTTAAAGATCAAACCTTACCTCATGGCCTATCAAGAAATGAGAAATGAGCCCTAATTAGGACAACATCACATTACGTAATCATTACTACTGACTTATATAGGTGTGGTCTTGATGGAATGCTACTTAGGTGTTTATAACTTGAAGAATATAATCACACATTAAAAGAGGTCCATGAAGGTGTGTGTGGATCTCACTCGAATGATATCTCATTAGCTAAAAGACTCCTAAGGGTCGGGTACTACTGGCCTACAATGGAAAAATATGTTATACAGTATGCTAAAACATGTCAAAAATGCCAAACTCATGGAAATCTCATACATGCTCCAGCTAGGGAGTTAATACCATTTATCACACATTGGCCATTCCAGCAATGTGCCTTTGATATTTTTGGGCAAATCTATCCCAAATCATTAAGTGGACATAAATACATCATCATGGCCACTGAGTATTTCACAAAGTGGTCAGAGCGATGTCACTAATCAAAGCCACTAGGAAGCAAGTATCTATGTTCATCTTGAACTAAATCATTTGTAGGTACGTGATACCGTCATCTATTGTAACATACAATGAGGGATAGTTCAAGAATCAAGATATTGAAAAACTTTATACACAGTTCCATATCACTCAACGTTGTTCTTCAATCCATTACCCTCAAGTTAATGGACAAGATGAGGCATCAAACAAAAATATTCTTAAAATCCTACATAGAAATATGAGTAAATATGGTAAAGATTGGCATTTACAACTAAATCTAGCATTATGGTCTTATATAACCAGCATTAGGACACCAACAAGAGCCACACCATTTTCTCTTGTTTATGGTACAGAAGCATTTTTTCCCATTGAAGTTAAAATCCCTTCTTTACGGGAATCATTAAAAGGCCTTGTCATAGATGAACAATACCGCATAAATAGGGTCCAAGAATTAGTAATGCTAGATGAATGCAGGAAATAGGCATTTGATCACCTAAATTTATATCAGAAAAGGATATCAAAAGGGTAAAACAAGAAAGTGAAACCAAGACAATTTCAAGTTGGAGATCTAGTGCTCAGAGAAAATCCTAAGAATCGGCAAAACAAAGAACAAAAGAGAAAGTTTGAATCCAACTGGCTGGAACCCTTTTTTATCAAATTTTTTTTTGGATCTCGAGCTTATCAGTTAGGTATACCCAAAGGACATGTTCTCCCTGATCCTATCAATACTCTACACTTGAAAAGGTTTTACGCTTGACATTCAGCCGAAGGGCTTGTACAATAGAAATTGGTCCTGGAGAAATCTTAAAAACAAAAAAAATTGATCCTGAAGAAAGCCAAAACATTGGAAAATCATAATGTTGGAAGCTACAATTGAAACAATTTTTATATTGTCATTGATGTCAAACCTTAACTGGTAAGATAGTTTCTATTTGGTAAAGTTCCATATCGTTTGATTGTCGATGAAGAATATTTGAAAAGAGGAGATAACAAGAAGACCTAGTGAAATGGTTGAGTTATGAGAAACTACAATGGGTACTTGACTAGTTGGCACATTGACAAGGTAATGTGTTTTTTATCTTTAACGCTAAGTGATGTATGGAAGACTAAAAGCTTAGTATTGAACAAGCAAAACAACAGAAGATTAAGGAACTTAAGTTTAAGCTGAGTGATGCTAGTGTTGATTGAGTGCTAGTACATGCCGAGTTGTATAGTGTCAACCAAGAATCAATATTTATCGAGTTATCCAGTGATGACCGAGGGGAAGAGCACAGTGATGACCGAGTGTCAGTATTTTACAGTTTATGAAATAATTGAGATCCCATCCGACACAGTTGAATTCTTGGGATATGTAAAGCATGTTGAAGATAAGGATGAAAGACCTAGAGCATTTAATGAGAATTTCATATATGATTAAAAATTTCTATATATGGATTCAAGAAGGAGTTTTGAGATGTATCTAGAAAGATAGAAGGAAAATTAAATGTTGGAAGGATTTGTTGGATCTGACCAAACCCTAATATCTACGGTGATGATTAAGCAGCAAAAGATCGAGCTACCTAGTTAGAGAGGTATAAGATTAACCTAATTGTAGGTTATGGTAAAAATAAAGGTTAATTCAATTGATTGGCTAATCTAATCAGAAGGCTAAGAAGGCTGAGAAGGGCAATAAATAATTGTGAAGTGGCGATTTCTCGATGGATTTCCCAGTAGATCAGAGAGATAGAGATGATAATTGAGGCCAGTAAATTGATCAACATTTGAGTGAAAGTGGATCTATATTTGCAAAGTGAGTTTTATGTTTCAGATAAAAATTATTGTTACTTTCTAACCATTGTATCAGTTAAAATCCTTTAATCAAGGTTGACCTAATAGTCATTTTGTAAATCCTTTAATCAAGATGACATTCTAATGGAATGATCTTAAGTCCTCTAACCATGTCACTCCTAACAGGGTGATCAAATCCTTTAAAAAAGTCACACCTAATAGTGTGTATTATAACCTTTAATAGGGTTGGATCTATTGGGACTGAAAAAATACAGTAAGGGTTTTGAAGTACCATGTTAAAATTTTGCAATCTGAAGCCCTATGATCATTTTTTGTGTCTATTTGCCTTGATGAAATTCTGAGGTCTACGATGCATGTCAAGTACTTATCACTCTTGTTTAGGCATTTGAAGACATCCCAGTTCGTCAGTTTCAAGTTTCAAGTTGTTTCGTGATGTCTTGGTTTGAGCACTTGTCAAAATCTGCATTTTTGCCCAAGTGTCAATTTGTTGTAACGGGCCCAGTTTGCATTTGAATATCTTGCACCCAGAAATGTTTCATGACCCACCACTTTGGGGATGTTTAGTATGAATATAAAAGAACTTATATTTCAATTCCCAAGTCATTTCAATATGTTTTGACTAGTTTTCAAATCCCTCAAAGTTGGTAGTTTGCTATTGTCATGCCTTGTGTAATTGATCAGAATTCTGAGTAGCCCTGTTTGATTGACTGTAACTTTTGACCTTGTGACCTAATTGAAAAAATTCCTTTTGTACTCCATTATAGAGGTCAAATAATTTTTGAGTATCCATCTTCAAGTTATGACAAGTCCATTTGGTCAGTTTGCTAAGCCCATTCCATTTGCATTTTCTATTAGTGTGCCAAACTGTCAAATGCAGATTTCTGAATGACTTACTTTGAGGTCTTACAATTTTACACCCAGTTGAATGAAATGGATAATTGAAAGCTCCCCTATATTCTAGAAATGGAAATGTGCTATCCTGATGATTTTCAGGTCATGATGAATCTGTTTGTCCAATTTGCCAATCTGATTCCGTTTGCAGTTTCTAATATTTTGATGCAGATCAGTTGCACAGCTTGATCGGAGGCCCTGTTTGCAAGGTTATATCTTGAATAATGTGATTGGTCACATCAGGAAAATGGTTTCCCTGAATTATAGGCAAAATTTACTTCAAGTTTTCCAGGTCTCAGATCCTGAGGGTTTTGTTTGCACACTTTTCAAGTTTCCTTTCATTTGCAGAAATCAATATTCTTCATGTTTTCTGTTTTCTGCATCTTCAAGTGGCTACTTTTGAGGGGACACCAAATGTGTCTGGATGATTGTCAAGAGCCACCCTTCTAGATCTATATTCTCCATATCACATACTTCCAGTATCCAGAGGCTCAAATTCCCAAGAGGTCTCTTGGCTTGTTTTCAAAGTCAGAACCAAATGCATTTCATTATTATTTGACAGGGTAATTTGCAGAATTATCCTGAAGAGGTGACTTGGATGATTAAAATATTTTGACCTGTTTAATTTCATCAGATTTCACTTGGTAGTATGGAAGAATGTTAGCCATGGAATGTGTGTGCCCAACGCCGCTCTCAGGTTACTTGTTTTCGTCAGTTTTTGAAGCTAGTTCCAGAGGCTAATTGTTATTAGTGTGATCAATTTGCAGAGGTGTAAAAGTTATCTCTATACACATAAATAGCTCTATGGAAAGGTGAATTTACCATTATATGAGCACC
>MU225240.1:4354435-4369761 GCA_018584345.1 Thuja plicata
AAGCCTAGGTGACAAGTGTCACAATGAGACAAAATCTGGAAAAGGGGAAATATTAAATTTTAATTTGTCTCATTTCAATAGTTCAACTATTGAAAAATAATTAAATTCAAATGCAAATATTTCAAATGTTAAATGAAAATCTGCACGGGAAAGCAAACTTGAGTTAAAGTTTCAAAGGGCAAATCTTGTCCAAACTATGGAGTATTATATGTTGCCGAAAAGGTCTCGGAAAGGAGATCACGATTTTGCAGACAAATTGAGGGAAAATCAAATCAGATTTTTGTAGTTTCAGTTTGAGTAGTTGCAAATATTTTCTGGGGACAGACAGGTGTCAGTGACTAGGTTGTTTTTTCCTTTCTCCTATATCTAGTTTTTTCTCCATTATAACAGAGGATGTTGAAATTTTACACTGCTGGGCAGTATTCAGGGTCTTGAGTCTTATTTTCTGTGTCTCTTTGTTTTGAAAATCTATATATCTAGATGAATTTTAATGAAGGATGAAGGAAATCCCTATTCAAAACTTGTTTGATGTCTTTATATGTTGACTTTGATTCTTATGTATTGATTTGTAAGGAATTTTAATACATTAGCTATAGGGTAACTGTGAGATTGTTTCTGAGTCTCTTTCAAGGAGAGAGTAATTCTCAAGGGAAAAATATGAGAGTTGATTGTCTGTATATGAATCTGATGTCTAGGTTTTGAAGTGAAAAGGGTGATTTGTAAGGCATTTCACTTTGGTTTTGTGAGTTTGGATTTATGGTTTTCTGGGAATGCATGTGTGTTTGACTCTGTTGCCTGATAGATAAGGCACTGGTCTTGAATTGTCTAGTGGTTTTCTTCATCAATCAATCATTTAAATATTAAAATATTTACTTTCTGTCATCAAGAACATGTATGTTTAGTTGATTGCATTGAGGAATACAGTCCATTTTAGTGATTCCTTAGAGAGAGAATCAACTAGGTTATCCCTCCTTAAAAGGAAGAAGGATGACAGTCCTTGTATCACTGGTTTTTGCTATATTTACAATCACAGTTCATCTAGTTAAGCTTTTGGATTTGGTTATGCTTGGTCATATGCAGAGTGTTTCATAAAGTTGATTTAATAAGCTCCTAACAACGAATCAGTGTCCACATTCATATATATACTGTGTAATAAGTAATCATAAAGAGGTAAAACCTGCTTGAGTATATGTGGAGCTCAAAAATGAAGAAGGATCTTATCCAATCCTTAGCAATTAGGATTTTCTTGTATCTGAATTAGTATTAGGAAGCATAGTGCTCAAATAGTCATTTCAAGCACTGTGATTCATACAAGAAAAATCCCTAACAGGATCCTCACAGAGCTCACTTTAAAAGAGTGAAAAATTGGTAGCATGTTACTAGTGGTTTTTCCCAAATTGGGTTTCCACGTTAAATCCTGGTGTCATACTTGTGTGAATGTTATTTGATGTGTTGTACTATTAATATTTTTATATTCTGCAAGTTGATTAATTTAGGACAGTGGACTACAAGTTTATGTTTTAATCATATGCTATAGAGACTAGGTGGATTGTTGAGTATATCTGAGTTGTTTGAAGTGTTTAAAAGTTCAATTAGCACATCTGGACCTGAGGATAATTGAATCACCCCCCTCTCATTTATTCTGAATCATTCTAACAATTGGTATCAGAACATTGTGGTGCTTATAAGTAAAACTTTGAAGTTACTTGAAGCTAAAGATCAAGATGTACAAAAAGGAGGTACCAAGGTTGAACATGGAGAAATTCCTTGCAAGGAAAAGTTTGATGAAGCTACACGTAGATGGAATTGGAGAAACATAAAAATACTATGTGGAACATGATTACATATCAGTGCCTACACCTTTGACAGCTCAGAAGATGAAGGAAAAGAAAGAACACAATCAATCAATGTTGGAGATTGCATCAGCCCTATGTTATCCTTCAATTTGAAGACATAAAAGACTATACTACTGCAAAGGAAATCTGGGGCACACTAACACCTATCTATGGTGGAGACACAAATGTACTAAAAGCCAAATCTGAAAGCTTGAGAGGTAATTTTGATAAAATGAGAATGTTAGAAGGTGAGCGTAATGTTCAATATTATGGCCAAGTTAAAGAGTTTGTGAATGCTATTAGAGGAGCTAATGGAACTATTGATGATGATATTGTTATTAAAAAGGTATTGAGAACCCTACTTCTTATTTATGCTAATAGAGTTTTTGCAATGCGAGAATTGAGATGTACTCTTGGTAACAACTTAACTCTAGAAGGTCTAGTTGGTAGACTTACTTCTTTTGAATTATCAAATTTTGATTATTTCACCCCTCAGAATGTTGATTCTGCATTCAAATCACAATTGAATTTTCATAAGTCTAAGAAAGGAAAAGAAAGATGTATGGATAGTGATAGTGACACTTTTGATGATGATACTGATGACATTGAGTCACTTATGGCTAGAAGACTACCTAGAGGAAAAAGGAAAATTCAAAGGTAAACTTCCTATAATCTATTTTTCATGTAACAAAGTTGGCCATATTGCAGCAAGATGCCCTGACATGAATGAAAAGGATTAAATAAGAGAAATAAAGTATAAAGACAAAAGGGATGACAGAGACTACAGAAGGTATAAGAAAAATAAGGAAAAAGGTAAGAAATATTGTTATATTGCTAAAGAAGAAACTGATAGTGAATCTGATAAATCTGATGACCATGGTATAGAGGTTTTTTATGTTGCTATGAAAGATGATTCTGATAAAGATGAGAAAAATGTACTTATTTCATATTGAGTAAAGGTGATAGATGGATAATTAATAGTGGTTTCTCACATCATATGAATGGTGATAAAAATAAGTTTGAAACCTTAAATCATTGCAAAAGTGGTAGTGTTAAGTTTGGTAATGATGCATCATGTCTTGTGAAAGGAAAATGATCAATAAAATTGACTGATAAGTTCAGATGTGGCAATGCTTATTGGGTTGAAGGAATTACCTATAACTTGTTGAGTGTTGCATAGTTGAACACTTCTGGATACCGAGTTGAATTCCATCACAAAAAGGATAAAGTATTTGATGCTACAGGTGAACTAATTGGAAGTTGAGAACAAAAAAGAGGTAATTTGTTCTATCTAGATCTATATGATGAGACATGTTTGTTTTCACAATATGATGATGTATGGTTATGCCATAAAAGTTTGTGTCATGTGAAATTTGATATTTGGTAAACATTAGTAAGATGAAAAGAGTAAGAGGGTTACCAAGATTGAAAAAACTTGATAATGTGATGTGTAAGCAATATTAATTGGGAAAAATGATAAAGTCTAGTTTCAAGAGAAAAACCTATACTTCTGATGATATTTTGGAATTGGTTCATACTGACCTTTGTGGACCTATTGGAGTGAAAAGCTATTTTCATGATAAATATCTAACTCTATTTGTTGATGATTACTTTAGAATGATGACTATGATGTTTCTCAAAGAAAAATTTGATGCCTTTCAGTTGTTTAAGTGGTATTTGGCAAAAATTGAAAAAGAGACAGGTAAGAGCTTGAGATGTCTGAGATCCGACAGAGGATGAGAGTTTATATCTAATGAGTTCAAATTATTCTACAATGATAGTGGAATCAAAAGACAAATGTCTTCTCCAAGGACTCCCCATAAAATGGTATAGCTGAAAGAAGGAATAGATCAATCATGGATTGTGCTAGAACACTAATGACAGATAAAAATATTGTACAAAAATATTGGAGAAAAATTGTAAGTACAAAAATCTATACCTTGAACCGAGTACAAGTCAAGAAAGGTACAAATGCTACACCTTATGAGTTATAGTATGGTTATGCACCTAATGTAAAATACTTTAAAGTCTTTGGAAGCAAATTTTATATATTGAAGGAAAATAGGAATTGAAAAATTGATGCTAAAAGTGATGAAGACATATTCCTAGGTTATTCCACTAAGATAAAAGTGTATAAGTGTTTGAATTCTAACACTAACAAAGTTGTGGAAAGTGAAAATGTTATAATTGATGAATATGAAGAAAATAATGAAGTTGAATTCAAGTAAGAACCTAAAGATTATAGATATTTTGTATACATGAATGATGGAGAGCCCAACAATTTACCTGAACCAGAGAACAAATTTGTCGAGCAACAACAAGAATCTGCCGAGACACAACAAGGAGTTGTTGAGCATCAGGAGTTAACTACCGAGCAATTAGAAAAGGAAGTAGAGACACAAGATGAACCTGAAGTAAATTTGCAAGATGAATTTGAAGAAAAACAACAAGAAGAAAGGAGACTAGAGACTATATTAGAAAAATATGTGAGAAGACATCATTAACCAGATCAAATCATTGGAGCAAAAGATCAGAAGTCATGACAAGAAGTGTGAGGCCTCACCCAGAACCCCATCGTAGTTTCCCAGTTTTTTGCTTATGATAGATTTAGCATATGATACTTTTATTTTGATGCACTATATACATTATGGACTTTATGCTTATTGCCATGGATTTGATTATTTTGGATGTATGGACACATGATGCTTTATGATGCACCTTATGGACTATATTATGTTTTCTATTATGGACCTTTAATCTGAGACTATTGATTTGGAAACTCATTATGATTATGTTATGGTTATTGATGAGATTTGAATTTATTTGGTATAGATGTTGAATTTCAATTTATTGCAATGTGAATTTTACCTTATGATAAATGCTTAAAATGAGAATTATGTAATCTTGTGATCTTTAGTAATAACTTAGTATATTGATGATGTCCTTATATTCTGAATATTACTTATCTCTTTATGATGTATATTTATTTCCTCGGACTACTGATATTGAATTGAGTGTGCAGGTAAGAAACCATGGTATTTTATCTAGGGAACCAAACAAAGGGAAATGTGAACTCGGTTTGAGCCAAGGTTACATCTAATAAAAGACAAGACCTCGTTGTTTCATAATTTTATTCGTAAATATATTTCGATGATTGTGGTAGTGTAATCTTTTAATGTATTTCTAAATTCTTTGTGAGTTTTGCCTAAGTGGATATGACATGGCCTAGTGAAGTGTAAATTTTGTGTGTGTCATTTGACACTTGTGTTTTGTACTTAAGGCCATGACATGTCAACTTGGGAATGGTTGTCCACCTACCTAGATTAGTACATTGGTGAATCCCCATATGCATACCTTGGGTTGGGGGATGGGAGTGTGGTCACCTCATTGAAATTTCGAAATTACTCTTAAAGTGGACTTTCAGAGGGGTTGTGGAGTGTCCAGGGGTGTTTTGGGGTCATTTTTAGGTAGCCCACTTGTTATACCAATAGTTAAGGACCTTTTTAAACCTAGGATAGCCCCTATTTGACCATGTGACCCTTCCAAAAAGTTGATTTCCCAAATTGGACAAAAATCAACTCTTGTGAGGCTTGACTTGGGTAGAACATCTTTCCTCATTTGTGTTAGAACATATTTCACCTTTTTGAAGCTTCCTTCCTTAGTTCCATTTTTGGGTAAGGTGTAAGAGTGTAAGGAAGAGGGACCAATTAGAGAACTTTTCTTCTCCCCATGAGATTTCTAGAGGGATTTTTAGTGGGAACTCTCCAAGTTGGAGAGTTTGAACACCCACTCCTTAATTTTAGGGACATTGCTAGAGTTGGAGATCTTGAAAGGAGGGATTTGACTAAAAGGGGGCTCTTCTACAACTCTCTTCCTTAAGCTTGGATTTTAGGTTGGTGGAGTTCTATGCACTCTCTTTCTCTCTGTAAACTTATGTGTTCTTGATATATGTTTTTTGTTGTGTTTGATGGACTTGTTGAAAGGTCTTGAATCTTGTTGATATTGTGGTGTTTGATGTTGTTGCAAGTTTTTCCTTTGTTTTCCTTTGTATGTTTGTTAATGGGAGTATCAAGACTCACTCACCCTTGGGAGGGAAGATTAGTCTTGGGGGTGGAGGTGTTATGACAGCCCTTGGCGTAGAGTCTCTCCTCTTGGAGGAGAGGGAAAAAGCATGGAGTATGGGCTCCATGAAGCCTCCCTCATTGTTGCTTCATTGGGGGTCATAAGGGTATGTAGTTATTGAGTTGCAAATGTGAAAGTATGTGTTTTTTTTTGGATAGCCATGAGAAGGCTGAGATTTTTATGTATTGGGATGGCCTTCTCCCTTGGGTACTTGGTCCACTTCACCCCAAGAAGGATCCTTGGTTGATCCAATGTGTAGCCTTTGGGAAATAGGAGTTTAATGTAAAAAATTTATGTTTCTTGTTGTTGTGGTTGATGAATGTTTACCCCACCTTTGTTTGGTTCCCCAAGCTCGGGGGTGGCCTCATAAGAGGCCTAGGTTGGATGGAGAGAAGCCCCATGGTTTCTAGTTTCCCTTGTTTTTCTCTTGTATGCAGATTTTTGAAGATTGAAGATGCATAAAAGTTGGAGAGAAGAAAATGTAGTGATAGAAATTTCAACATTTTGTTATCTTTGTTGTAAAAACTTTATGGCATGAGCTAATAGCATAGTTTGAAGATGAAAGTGATTTTTTTTGTAAAAAGGCCATGTGGCAGTCTTTAAGCATCCCTTGAAAGCATTTTGTAAATATTGGTGTTGTCATCTCATTTGTGTTGTAATATTCTCAAGATTAAATAAAAGTTCCTTATGCTGAAATTTTTATAAGTAAATCTAGTTAATGGTTAGGTTTATTATTGTTTTCAAAGAAAGTAAAGAATCCAGTTTCTCCTAAATGTATGATCTTATATCTAAATAAGAATTCTGAAAATTTGATTCATCTATATTCTTAATAAAAAATTTACTTCTCTTGTTAATTTAAGGTGAACTCTATATAGTTAAAAGAAATAAGATTTCATAGGAATGCATATTAATTTCTACAACACAATGTTTATTTTCTGTTATGGTACCTCAATGCTGTTATGAAAATTAGTTGATACCAGAACAATAAAAGATTTAATATATACAAATATAATTAAAATCAATCTTCTTGGTCAAATCTGTTATATTTCTGTATGTCTTCTTATTTATATTTATATATATACATAAGTATGTGTATGTAAAAAGAAATATATATACATACATATATATATATAAATATATATGTAAATATCTGTCTTTTATCATAAATCTTTTTTAAAATAAAAAGAGACTTTATATTTAATCAGATCTTTGCTGCTTAATCTTTCAAAATGTTATACACACACACACACACATATACAACTATAAATAATAAACACAATAAAAAAAAATATATTTAATTTATAACTGCAAAAGAGCAAGGTCTGATCGCATTGTTCTTTTTATAAAAAAAATTTAAAAAAATATGTGGGAAGGGGCGGCCGAACCCACCCCAACCCCCGCGGGCACATTCAATAGTGGGGCAGCCCGTGGTGGGCGCAGCCACCACAGTCAGCGGCACTACAGCCGCTATGGGGGCAGAGCCACCCATGGGTCGTCTATGCCAAACCCCCCTCTCCACCACTTTAAAAACCTGCATGGCCGGTTTAAAACCTGCGGTTGCCATGGTGTTAAACGCCGCCACCTATGCAAAGCTCGCCGCACCCTCTCTGCCCTGCAACCCGCCGCTCTCGGCCCACATGAAAATAAGATAGGGCTAAATGCCCTGTAGCATATTAACATTTTAAAATATATATGTATATATACATGGTTTTCTCACACCATTGTTGACCTGCAAAAGATTAAGCCAAAAAAAGGGGGGGGCTACAAATCTAGGGTTTGGAGGAAAAAAGAAATGAGGGAGAGGAAAACAAAATAACAACTTTTAGTCTACTTCATAATCGACCCTAACCCTAATTTCTAAATTAGGGTTAGGGATTTCAAATAGAGATGGAAAAAAAAGGGGGGGAAAGTTTTTTCACCCTTTAAAGCTATTATAATTTTATTTTGTTTAATCTTTGTCTCATTTTAATGGGAAGATAACATTCCTTTATTTAGAGTATTACTAGGAAATTTAGCTAAGTCATTTTCTGAATAGGTATTTTTTATTTATGAATGAAGAGTTGAACTTGGTAAGTGAATTCAGGAGGAAAATTATTTTAACTGAGGGAAATGTTATGAATTAAAATAAATTCCCTATAACATTAATACTATCCACTCGTTGCGAATTCACGAAACGAATATTGTAACCTTTTTTTTTAATTAGAAAAAAAGTTTAAGTTAGTAAGACATATCTTCAAATATTATATTCGTCCTGACATTAATAATACGATAGTTTTTAAATTTAAAAAAAAAAAATTGAGTTACCAAGGATGAAGATTTAAATAGAAAAATATATATATAAATTAAGAGGAAGATCTAATTAACTTTTTAGGTAAACCTAGGGACTCTTAATGATATTTTAATATGGTCAATATATGTGGCCAGTATATTGACTATTATAAAAATAATATTAAAGAAATGCCTTAACCTAGGGGGTTAAATTAACACAGAATCCTTTAGCTTTTAAGCTAACCTAATTTTTTTTTGAATAACCCTGGAGACGGTGAATGGGGAGTCTCTCTCTCTTCTCCACATCATCAAACTCTATTAATAAGATTGGGGGATGACATGCAGACCCCTTATAACCTCACCCTGTTTGGACCTCGAGCGTAACCCTAAATTTAAATCAAGTCAATATTTAATTTAAACGTTACCTTGTGTATCTTTTAATATTAGTAGATGACTAGGGTTAAGGGAGGTTGACACTTAGTCATGATTCCCCTTAGACCCTCTTGTCTATTATATCACTATTTAATTTCTCTTTAAAAAAAAAAAAGTTGTTGCATTTTCAGGCGCGAATTTTTGGGCATGACAAGAAGCAAGTGGAAAAATTAGACCTATTTATTATATGAATTTGAGCCCAAATCAGTGAAATATTCTTTGGATAATGAAGATTGGATTCAAGTCATGAATGAAGAAATTGAGCAAATAGAGAAGAACAAAACCTGGACACTAGTACTTAGACCAAAGGACAAGAATGTTATTGGAACCAAGTGGGTATTTAGAAATAAGCTAAATGGCCATGGAGAAGTCACAAGAAACAAGGATAGATTGCTATGAAAAGGATATGCACAAGAAGAAGGCATTGAATATGGTGAGACATTTTCCCCAATTGCTAGATTGGAAGGAGTTAGAACTCTACTTCAATATGCATCTTACAAAGGATTCAAAGTGTATCAGATGGATGTTAAATTAGCATTTATAGATGGAATACTGGAAGAAGTATACATTGAAAAACCTGAAGGATTTTTTGATTCAAGAAAGAAGAATATGGTTTGAAAGCTACACAAAGCACTGTATGAATTAAAACAAGCCCCTAGAGCATGGTATGAAAGATTACATAATTACTTAGTCAAAATTGGTTTTACAAGGATAAATGACAACAGTAATCTGTACTTAAAAAATGAAAAAGATAAAGGGATATTGTTAGCTGAAATATTTGTTGATGATATCATATTTGGAGGTCAAGATGCATTATGCCAAACATTTTCAAATGAAATGCAAACTGAATTTGAGATGGCTATGTTTAGAGAGATCAATTTTTTTTTTGGTTTGCAAGTTTATCAGATGAAGAAAGGTATGTACATTACTCAATCTAAATATACCAAGGAGATACGAAAAACATTTGGCATAGAAGACTCAAAGCCAGTAAGTACACCCATGGTTACTGGACATAAACTATCAAAGACTGATGATACAATAGAAGTAAATCAAACCTTGTATAGGTCAATGATTGGGAAGCTACAATATGTTGTTCACA
Organism: Thuja plicata; assembly: GCA_018584345.1. Lineage (NCBI taxonomy): Eukaryota > Viridiplantae > Streptophyta > Pinopsida > Cupressales > Cupressaceae > Thuja > Thuja plicata. Next base: position 4,364,192 of record MU225240.1, read on the forward strand.
ATAGACCAGATATTGCACTAGCAGTTGGGATTGTTGCAAGATTTTTTGCAAATTCTAAAGATAATCACATGATGGTAGTGAAAAGGGTACTGAGATATCTGAAAGGAACATAGGATTATAGATTGTATTATAAGAAGAATGGTAAGTTTGAACTAAAATTTTATACTAATGCAAATTGGGTAGGAAATGTGGATGATAGAAAGAGTACAAGTGGTGACGCATTCTTTAGAGGAAAGAGGTTAGTATCTTGGACAAGAAAGAAAAAAAATTGCATTTCTCAATCTACAACAAAAGTTGAATATGTTGCAACATCAGTTAATTGTTCAAACATAGTGTGGATCAAGAAATTGTTGAAAGGTATGAAGGAAGAGATCAATGAGCTATTTTTTACTTTCCATGATAACACAAGTGCTATCAATATATCAAAGAATCCTGTGATGCAAACTAAGACCAAGCATATTTCTATCAAGTATCATTACTTGAGAGAGCTAGTTCAAGACAAAGAAGTGAGATTGAAATATGTGAATACAAAGGAGCATTTACAAGATATATTTACTAAATCTTTACCCAAGGATGCACATGAGTATCTAAGAGGTAAATTAGGGGCGATTCCCCTACCCGAGGCTAACTAAGATCAAATGGAGTGATTGAATCAAATGTATTACCCAGAATATCTAACAAATTGATGCAAGGAGGTCACACTTTAGGAGTTGCCTAAAGCTGTGAAGAGTTAAGCACACGATGTTGATTAGTCATAAGCAAGATGACAAAGGGAGCATACAGATCAGAAATTTTACATAGAGATATCTACCTGGTGAAGATTAATGACTTTGGCATTGTTGTCAAAGAGGGAGATAAGACTAAGAGAGAGATAAGCTAAGTTATAAAGAGAGAAATCTATCCAAGATGGAGCTAATATTGGCATTGGAAGAGAATTAGAATGAATCTAAGGACATTAATGAAAATCTGTTAATAGAACATACTTTTTGGATTGTATGGTAACTATGCATGTGGTGTTGCCATCAATGACAAACAAGGAGATTGTTGGAAGCTACAATTGAAACAATTATTATATTGTCATTGATGTCAAACCTTAACTGGTAAGATAGTTGCTATCTAGTAAAGTTTCATATCATTTGATTGATGAAGAAGATTTGAAAAGAGGAAATAAAAAGAAGACCTAGTGAAATGGTTGAGTTATGAGAAACTACAATGGGTACTTGATTATTTGGGACATTGACAAGATAATGTGTTGTTTATCTTCAACACTAAGTGAGGTATGGAAGACTGAAAGCTTAGTCTTGACCGAGAAAAAGAGTAGAAGATTAAGGAACTTAATTTTAAGTTGAGTGATTCTAGTGTCTATCAAGTGCCAATACTTGCCGATTTATATAGTGTTGACCAAGGATCAATATTTACCAAGTTATCCAGTGATGACCAAGCGGAAGAACACAGTGATGACCGAGTGTTAGTATTTTATAGTTTATGAAAGAATTGAGAGCCCAGCTGACACAGTTGAATTCTTGGGATATGTAAAGCATGTTTAAGATAAGGATGAACGACTTGGAGCATTTTATGAGAATTTAATATACGATTAATGATTTCTATGTACACATTCTAGAAGGAGTTTTGAGATGTATCTAGAAAGATAGATGGACAATGAAATGTTGGAAGGATTCATTAAATTTGATCAAACCCTAAGATGTACGGTGATGATTAAGAAACAAAAGATCAAGCTACCTAGTTAGATAGGTATAATATTAACCTAATTTTAGGTTATAGTAAAAATAAAGGTTGATTCAATTGATTGGCTAATCTAAGAAGGCTAAGAAGAGTAGTAAAAAACTGTGAAGTGGTGATTTCTTGATGGATTTCCAAGTAGATTAGAGAGATAGAGATGATAATGGAGGCCAGTCAGTTGATCAAAATTTGAGCGAAAGTGGATCTGTATTTTCAAAGTGAGTTGTATGTTTCAGATCAAAACTGTTGTTACTTTCTAACCATTGTATCATTTAAAATCCTTTTATCAAGGTTGACCTAACAGTCATTTTATAAATCCTTTAATCAAGGTGACATTCTAATGGAATGATCTTAAGTCCTCTAACTAGGCCATTCCTAATAGGGTGATTAAATACTTTAACAGGGTCACACCTAACAGTGTGTATTGTAACCTTTAACACGGTTGACTCCTCATAGAACTCACTTTAGAAGAGTGAAAGATTGGTAGCATGTTATTGGTGTTTTTTCCCAAATTGAGTTTCCATGTTAAATCCTGGTGTCATACTTGTGTGAATGTTATTTGATGTGTTTTACTGTTAATAGTTTTATATCCTGGAAGTTGATTACTTTAGGACAGTGGACTACAAGTTTATGTTACTAATCATATCCAATAGAGATCGAGTGGATTGTTGAGTAGATATGATTTGGTTGAAGTGTTTAAAAGTTCAATTGGTACATCTAGACCTGAGGATAATTGATTCAACCCTCCCCCCTCTCAGTTATTCTAAATTGTTCTAACACATAAAATATCAAAAATAGTGGAAAACATCCTAAAAAAAGAGTATTCTTGTTGAAACTCTTGCAAACAAGCACCTTGATACTAACATTAAAAAGAAAATAAAAGTATAGAAATTGAAAAAAAAAAAAAAGTTCCGTGGCAAAAACCTAGTAAATAGGCATCTTGGTAGCAAAAATAGAAATTTTCCAAGTGGTGAAAACCTGGTAATTATGTGGCACTTGTTATCTTCACTCTATCTATCAATACACTGCTTGTAGTGAGATCCGATTATAGTTTCCACTTGTGTATAGCCTTCAAGTCACTTTCTTGACATCAGCTAGACCAAATTTATTCAAGGATATACTTTCCTTGTCTGGAATTTGTCTATGTTTGTGTCTTAGGATGATTATACTTCACTGGGGGTATGTGTCCTAACAATTTCAGCACTCAAGTCATTTCTTTCCATCAGAGGTTGGTCCATCACACTTTGTCAACCTAGGTCATTGTCTAGGAAATTTTGCCACTAAAATAGTATTTCTTAATACTTTCACAAAATAGTCACAAATATTTTCAGAAACAAAAGGTGTTTCTTAAACACCACCTACCTTTAACGGACATCACACTAGTGTTTCTAAACACTTCAATCAACAATGTTTTTCAACACTTTATCAAATTGAAATTAAGGATGAAATAGATCCCAAAGGGGTTTTCTACACCACTACACTCATCTAGACATGGATTAACCCTACATTGACTACATTGATAAAATTTAACCTTTGATTGATAATCTCTTTTGCTAAAAATGATTAATCAAAGGTTTTCCTAAACACCAGCACTCACACATAGACTTCTCTTAATTGGTATTGATCATGACTCTTTGAAATGCCTCAATGATGCATTCTGACCAGGGGCATATACAATAATCATGAATTTTCTTTGTTTGGTGTCTATGATTATCAATTTTTTATTGTTATATCCTCTGAGTAACTCTATGATGTCTACACAATTAATAGAGAAGCAAGGACATGGGGCATACTATTTTTTTTTTCTGCTTGTGGGGATTTCTTCAATGATACTATAAACTTCCATAATTTTGGTGTCTATGGTAAGATCTTCCATCATGATTGGAAGACAACATATATCTTGACCCTATTTATTTGAAGGCTATGGTGAGTTGAATCATTCTCCTTGTTTGTTTGCATATAACCAAATTCTCAATAAGGTGTACGCAACATTATGCACCCAAGGATATGAATATAAATAAAAGTGTCATTGCGGGTTACGTATCGTATATTGCACACGAACACAAGAAGGTTTTTATATCAAAAGGAAATAACTGACAAGTCATCCTGGCTTCTATGTCTCATTTCTTAGGTTTATTTTTGACATTGCATTTGATTAAGGTAGTATTCTTATTTTTTGATAGTGGAAATCTATCAGCGAAGGTTGTACTAGCCTATGGTGTTCATTAAACAAGCTCTTTATGATGATAAAAATATTATTTCTAGAATGATCAGTAACAGTCCTAGGTCTTAAAATAGCTGCATTCATATAAGTTGCATTGAGCTTGCATGATTATTTGAGCTCAGAATGATCTCCTATCTCAACAAAATCCAAGTTTGACTACTTACTCTACTGATTAATTACTTTATTCATTGGTATATATTTTTCATTGCATTTCATGGTATAAGCATTTGCATACATTCTTGCATGAGTATCATGAACAAAAGAAAAGCATAAATATCATAGCATATCATCAGTACTTTTCTTACAAGAGAAATAAAAAAGTAATAAAGGCATTCATACATCCATATGTGCATCCATACATTTATTTTCATAAGAAAAAAACAAAAATATACATGTGCATATCCATATAGAATCATCTTACACATCTATCTATCATTGAAAAGTAAACATACAATGATATCATCACATGAGTATCATCAATATCATCAAAAATACCACGTACATCATAAAATAAAAGCATCTATCACGTGAAACAGATAACGAGATAACAAGAAAATATGAGAATTAGGAGGCACTATCTCACATATATATCATTGGATAACATATCAATATGACAAAAAATGTATCAAGTATCATGGAGTACATATCAGGAGATCACTAATGGATACAAAATATCAAAATAATTTAAAGTATCATGTCTGAATCCCACACTCGCCATTATCATGAGGGGGAGGAGGGGGAAAATCTACCAGTGTAAGAAGTGGTGGCAACATGGCGATGTGACATTTACCAGGTGTGATCCATAACCCCGGATGTGACCCTAGACTCTATGACCTATAACTATTATAAAAAGTGATAAAAATTTGACTGAAAAGCATAAAATGATAGGTCTTTGGGTACTCACCGGGGTGCATAGTGTGCAGGTCTTTAATGGTGATGGCCGAGCTCAAAATGATGCTTCTCCATGGGGACTACCATCTTCTCTCCAAAGCTCAAAGAATTACCAAGGCGAAAAGTGAAAATGAATAGGTAAATTGTGATGACCTTATGGCAAGACATATTGTCAATTAGTGCCAAAACACTTAGTCATCATAGTGTTGACCGAGCTAGAAGTGCAAATCAAGCAGTTACTATGTAACCCGTGCAGTGGTAGTGTCGACTGAGCAGATAGTGGTAATTAGTATTAACCGAGTGATTAGAGTAGCCTGAGTACATAGAGTAGCCTGAGTGACAGAGTGTAGTATGTTTCCTGAGTGCAAGTGTATTGCCAGAATAGATTACTGTGTAACACCCCGCCAGGCAACCCGAGAGGACAAGACATAAAATATCTATAAGATGCAAATTTTTTTTTGTTTAACTAGAATAATATTCATCATTGTACTTCATATCTCTAAAATAAAAAAAATACTTTTCTACAACTTGAATGCAAGATTTATTCAAATTAAGTCCTCACAGGTTCCCTAACGTCGCTACTAAAGAAACATTATCTAAACTATTTACATGCATAAGATATCCATTTAATTATGATCTTAAAAGATCTACATTAATTTTAATGCACCAAGGTAAATTTCCCTAACTTGTTTCTTTCATTAAACATAAGTTAATC
>MU225240.1:4383838-4397390 GCA_018584345.1 Thuja plicata
GAACCGGCCTAGAATCCGGAGATTCCTCTTCACTCATAGTCTACCCACAGCTAGGAGAGGTTTCCATTGTGAGGATGGAATTGTTGTGTAGCCCTAATGCCTGAGTTAGGGTGACAATTCTAAGCCTAAACAGTAACCTTAACAGAAGAAAATATAAATAATCGCTTATATATATCCATATATAATATCCTAACTATATTCATAAAATTCTTGAAGCTCCTCAATACATACACAGAGATAAATACAAACAAAAATTATACCTTTAGGCAGTATGTCTGATATTAGAATCCTCGGGTGCTAGTTTATGAAATCATTATAAACAAACTATAGGAATATATCGAACAAGTATCATGAATAACTTAAGTTGTAAGAAAACATCAAAAGATCTTACTTCGTTCAAAAACACAAAACTTATATTAGGGTTAGAGGGGTATTACATACTAGACCCGACTGACAATTTTGGGCCGACTTAGCTTATATTGTTAAATGTTTATTTATCTTATGGAAGCTGACTTACAGTTGCATTTGGTTTGGATAAGGTATAAATATAAAGTATTTTCTTTATCCAAAGAGTGAGTAAGTGTGTGAATATATGTGTAAGAGCATGTATGCAAATATGAAGAAGCAGTTTTCTTAAGAGGCTACAATAGTAGAAGGAACAATAAAGACTCATCCATCATAGTCAGGTGATTAGTTTAGATCATTGGATCTTAATTAGCAATTTATAATTGCATTGAATATTATCTACAAGTTCATCCTAACAGGTGCATCAAAAAAATCCTCTAACAAGGTGGACCTAACAGTCCTTTATAAATCTCCTAATAGAGTTGCATTACTTGATTGTATTGTATCAAATCCTTTCACAAGGTGGACCTAACAGTCCTTATTTCTCCTAACATGGCAGACCATCAAAAGTGGTCAATTGTAAGATTTAACAAGCTAAATTTATATTGTATTAATAAATCTTGTGGGTACCATCCCCACCCTAGTTTTACTTTCTATTTGGAAGGTTTGTGGGTAACCAAATATTGTGTCAACTATTGTGGATGTTTTATTGCTTTTCATTTCATGTGTGCAATCAGATTAGATAATCTAACATTGGATTAAAAGGATTAAGTTTTATTGGCTCCTGATTCACCCCCCCCCCCCCTCTCAGTCACATTNTTCCCCCCCCCCCCCCCTCTCAGTCACATTGAATCAACATATTTCCAACAATTGGTATTAAAGCATAAGGTTCTCTTTACAGAAGTCTAACAACTTGAGAAAAGATCAGAGGCAATGGAAATATACAGACTAGAGAAAGCCATTGAAAATGAAAAGATAGATCTACAAGTGGTAATGGATCAGATCAAGAAACTCAAGGAGCAACTCTCTCTTTCCCTGAAAAGAAGAAAAGACTCAGCAGTGCAGATGAATGAAAAAAGTTACATAGAAGAAAGAATTGATGACTTATGCAAAGAAATAAGTTTAGAAGAAGCAGGTGCAACAATTGAAGACCTACTTGCAAAGAATCTCAATTTACATGAAGAAGTCAGAAAATTGAAAAGAGAACATGAAATTCATTCAATCAGAATATGTGAAGTCATAGAACAAAATAGTCAAGAAGAAAATGACAGAGAAATGGAACAAGAAGATAAAATATTGTTGAGTACAAGATTAGAGGAAAAATAAAATGAAATCCATCATTTTTCACTTTAGCAAGCAGATATGATAAATCAACTCAATAATGTAAATCAAGAAGTTATCAATCTAAGAACAGAAAATGAAAGACTGCAGAATGATCTCAATACTGAAAAATAGACCAATGAGAGTATGATGAATTCATAAGGAAGCATGGATCAGTTGACAAATAAAACTCAACTTAGACATCATGGACAGACTGGATTAGGTTATACCTAACAAGGTGAATCCTCACAGCAAGGAACTCAAAAGAATAGAAGACCTACTTGTAATCATTGTGGAAAGTTAGGGCATACAACAAACAAGTGTTGGAGCAATGTAAAATCAAAGTTTAATGGTAAATGCTACAGATGCAACATGCATGGACATAGGGTAGGTGAATGCACTGAGAAACCTAATTTTGAAGGAAAATGTTTCAATTGTAACAAACAAGGTAAAAAATCCTCTGAGTGCAAAACTAAGAAATGGAACCTTGCTGAACAACTAGCTAAAACAATTTTTGGTTGGGATTACAACACATGGAGTAGATGTTGTCACTATGGTGAATATGGGCATATTGGTACAAATTGTGTAAAGACTCACCTCAAAAAAAGGAATCCTACTAAGAGATATTATGTATGTAAACAACTCAGTCATCTAAGCAAGAATTGCATGAACAGAGAGAAAGTGGATACTAGTTTTGAGAAAGGCAAAGAAAAAGTTTCTGAAATTAGAACTCAGATGAATCAACAGTGGGTAAGGAAATCTCCTGAAAGTTCAGATAAAAAAAATGAAGTATCAAATGGCACCCAAAGCAGTGAATTAGGTGGATCTACCACCTCCAAATAAACATGCAATGAAACTACTGGAACTGTGCTTAAAAGACATCCTACATCAGTTCCAGACATGATAGTAAGTCCAAATCAGCATATTGATGCACTAGGACATATTACAGTTTTAACCGAGTCAAGATCTCAGTAATACCTGAGTTACAGAGGCTTAATCGAGTTAAGTTGGGTTGTATGGTTTTGAGGATATTTAAGTTAGTGTTCGCTGAGCTTCATTCCAAGCTATGCTAGCTACCATGTATAGAGCATTTAATGAAAAATCAACGGTAAAATCTCTTATAAAAGATGAATTGCAAGTGTTATTATTTACAAAGCTTTAAGTTTGCAGAGTGATACAGTGACTTAAGCAATTCAGAGCGAATTTGTATTTGAAATTTTTTAGTTGTGAAGTTTTATCAAGCCTCTAAGCTTAATGGCATCTACACCCAGTAGCAAGGTTAAGAAAGGATCTGAGATGTTGGTCAGGAATGCAATCTGTGAACCTCCTAAGTTTAAAATTCATCTAGCGGTTGCAGAAGAGATTGACCCGATGGGATCTCATTCCCTAGTTCCTCCAAGGGTATTATTTATTAATGACATCCAAGCCTTCTGTCATTGCACAATTCAATAGCTTGGAACATTGTAAATGAAGAGTGCTTACGACAAACTCTTTGATGTCGGGATTTTAAAACCAGAGCATAAACATCTAGAATTCAAGGGTTTGAATCACATCATACATATGCCACATAATTTCTAGGTTAAGTGGATTAGGTTCATTCTGAGCTGTGTTCACGACATACAGCTATGGATGGAGAAACTTGTGAAGATCACAAAGACAATGATACATCATGTTACATGGTATCCTATGTTGGACAAGTCCAAAGCTACCAAAACCCTACCTCGGGATGCCCTAGCTGAGAAGACTCTTGTCGAGTGGGACAGAAGAGGCATGAGACTTATTGGAGTAACTAACATGGAATTAAAGTTTGGGATTCATGTTATTGCTCAAAAAATCTATAGCTCTAGCAGACCTAACATCGTACCATGTGAGGTTGTGGACTTGGCATACAAAGTGGTCAAGAACAACCTCTCATTTGACCTTTCCAAGTTGTATCTCATCCAATTGAGAAAGAAAATGGAAAGCATCTGGGCATCAAAGACCAATCCATGTAATTTTGGTTCACTTCTGGTTTGCATATTCTTTTACATTCAGAAGTTTTTCCCTTCCAAAGGCACAATTGTTTGGAAGAAAGATAAACCCATAATATATCAGATAAATGAATTCATAGCTGAGTTAGGAGATAACTTTGAGAGCATCATGGATGCATATTTTGAGGAATTCAAACAAAAGATGTAGAATAGGTATATAATTCCTAAAAAATTTGTTGAAGACCATAAGGATGATGTTTGTTTCCTAGATGACTGTGATAAAGTATATATTCAGGCAGTCAGACCTAGGGTTGCATGGGTGAAACCTCTTGCATATAAGGTTAACATAGATGAGACCAAGAACATCATTGAAGCTCTTTTGAATGAGCCTATTGACCCCAAATCACCTTACTTTGGTACATATGAAGAAGCCAAAAGCATAATTTCAATAGAGATTGAGATTCCTAAAATTCTAGAAAGAGGAAAAAAAAGGATGGAACAATTTGGAAAGAAGTATGGAAATACTTCCCCTTCTATCTCAATAAGCCAAGGAGATGGAATCAAGGTAGAAGATGATATATCTAAAAAGGAAGAGGAAGGGGTAGAAGTAGAGCCTCCTAAGAAGAAAAAGAGGCTAATTCTCAAGAAAACACCTAAGTCCCCTACCCCTATCCTCACTACCAGCAAACCAACAATATCAAGAAGGAAACTCATATTACGTCCTAAGGAATATGAAGAAGAGTAAATCACATTCAAGAAGCATCCACCTACCTTTGAGAATAAAATTGAAGCTTTAAGAGAAGGTAGTGGTATGATTTCTCTAAAATCTCTAATTTATGCTTCCAGAACAAAGGATGAACATAAGCAAATTAAGGAAGGAGTTATAGAGAAGATGACTAGATGCAAGTATGATCCATTCGAATTGAAGATCCATATGTCTGAAGACCTATTCAAGGAAATATCTATCCCCTGGAGCAATGCTGACCGAACAGAAAAAGACATCAGAGAACAAACATTGAGGCAAACCATGTCTACTATGACAAACAAAGAGGTGAAAGAGGCAATGACCAGGTATGAAAGAAATCACACTCCAAGGTTCAGGACCTTTCAGGTATTGAATAAGAAGATAGAGGATGTGGTGTGGGAAGATACAAGCATATGGAATACAATCTTATAAATCAAAGAAGAAGACAAGACTGAAGTACCAAGTATATTACACAAGGAAAAGACTAATGATGCAGAATTACCTGAGGTAGAATCTATTGAAATATCCAATGCAGAGAAGATAGCACTAGAGGTAATGACATCTCTACCACAATCACTAGTTCATGTCATCCTATCTCCGAGCAAAGAAAAGTCAACTTAATCAACATCAAGAATAGAAGGGACCGAGCACCAGGCTCCACCTACTACAGGGCCAAGCCTGACCGAGTCACAGAAGGAAAATTTGAACATTCCTTTAGTAACACATATGCTACATTTGATTTAGACCCTATAGTTGGTGCAACAAATTCCAATGACCTATTCCAACTAAATACTGATGAGAAAACAGAGGAAGGAAAGGAAGTGGATGATAGTGGAAAAGGTAAGGAAATTGTTCCTTCACCCAATCCTAAGGACAGTGGAAAAGGAAAAAAAACAATCACTGATGATATTGATCTTGAGAAAGACATTGTCATTCCAAATTGGGATCTATCCAATCTGTCAGTAGAGAAAATGGACACACTACAGGAGCTATGGAAGAAAAGAGCCACACAACAGAAGCTTCAAGCAGAGAAGAAGAGGAACAGAGTGTTGGAAGACATCAAAGGTATATTCCTAGATACACTAGAAGCAGAAGTAAATGAGAGTGATTCAATTATGGACCAACTTGTAGACATAGTCCACAAGTTTAATAAAGATTTAAATGGTCAAGAAAAACTACTGCAAAAGACAAAAATAAAGTTTGAGAACAAAGTACTAGAGAATGTTGCAAGCAAGATTGCAATTGACCAAGTCAAGATAAATTCTCTCATTATCTCTCTAGAGACTACAGTAAATAATGTTGCTTCATTATTTATAAAGATAAGTGATACTTCAAATTTCACAATGGAAATAAAGACAAAGATGACAAAGGTTGATACAGATCTGAAGGAAAGTGCAAATCAGTTGGCACTTAACCCGAGTTCAAGCTCAACACATTTTGTGAAAATTAAGTATCTAACAAACATTTAGGTTGAATTACTAAGGGAAGAAGCAAGGACAAGAGAATCTCTCACAGCCATGCAAATCCAACTCCTTCCACACATGGATGTAATGCAGAAGCATATATCTCATGCTAAGACTCTTATTCACGACAATAATTTTTCAGTTGCAGAAACTATGATGGAGCTATGAACAAGGTTACAGATAGAGTTACACATCCTGAAGGTGTTGTAGGATAATTGGGACAATACTTTGTCTCAAATTTTAAAGGTACAAAGTGATTTCCTATCCTATTTTGGTATTACCATATAGATATATTTTGGGATTTGTGTAAAAAACAAGGGGAAATATATATAGGATATAGGAAAGATGTATATAGGAAATACATGTACATAAGAGTAGAAGACCAATGATATATATAAGTGTTACAAAAATCATTTTGAAAAAAAATAAAAAAAAAGAAAGTTAGTTGTAACTGAGTCACAGAGACAGTGTAAAAACCCGAGCAAATACCCAAGCATATGGTAAGGGGGAGTTTTGACTCTGAGCAAATTTTGAACATGATAAGTGTTTTTTGTCACTAATGCCAAAGGGGGAGATTGATGACCTTATGGAAAGACATATTTTCAATTAGTGCCAAAACACTTAGCCATCACAGTGTTGATCGAGCCAGCAGTGCAACCCGAGCAGTTACTATGTAACCCATACAGTGGCAGTGTCGACCGAGAAAATAGTGGTAATCAGTATTACCCGAGTGATCTGAGTAGCTTGAGTGATATAGTGTATTATGTTTCCTGAGTGACAACATAATTCCCGAGTTCCAGTGTATTGCCAGAATAGATTATTGGACCCGAGTGACAGTTTTGGGCCGACTTAGCTTATATTGTTAAATGTTTATTTATCTTATGGAAGCTGACTTACAGTTGCATTTGGTTTGGATAAGGTATAAATATAAAGTATTTTGTTTATCCAAAGAGTGAGTAAGTGTGTGAATATATATGTAAGAGCATGTATACAAATATGAAGAAGTAGTTTTCTTAAGAGGCTACAACAATATAAGGAACAACAAAGACTCATCCATCATAGTCAGGTGATTAGTTTACATCATTGGATCTTATTTATCAAATCATAGTTGAATTAAAGATCATCTACTGGTTCATCCTAACAGGTGCATCAACAAAATCCTCTAACACGGTGGACCTGACAGTCCTTCATAAATCTCCTAACAGACTTGCATTACTTGATTGTATTGTATCAAATCCTTTCACAAGGTGGACCTAACAGGGCAGACCATTAGAAGTGGTCAATTGTAAGATTTAACAGGATAAACTTATACTGCAGTAATAAATCTTGTGGGTACCATCCCCACCCCAGTTTTACTTTCTATTTGGAAGTTTTCTGGGTAACCAAATATCGTGTCAACTATTATGGATGGTTTATTTCTTTTGATTTCATGCATGCAATCAAATTAGATAATCTAATATTGGATTAAAAGGATTAATTTTTATTGGTTCCTGATTCACCCCACCCCCCTCTTAGTCACATTGAATCAACATATTTCCAACAAATTAATCTTTTGGGCTTATTTTAACCCCTTTAGGACAGACTTTGACCTACTGGACACTATGCAGATTGTCCTAACTCTATCATTTTCTCCTCAAATCTATCGGGAATGCAATCGAACATGCATATTTTATGTTATTTTAGCATAGTAATAATATTAGAAGAGTTACTCACACCCTACAAGAAAATGCACAATTGATCCTACTATGTAGAAAATTGTAGAGTATATAGTTATCTTCACTTATTCATTATATCATGTTGATATTAATTATTAAGTTGGTCATACTCTATTTTTCACTTAAGCTTTCTCTTAGGTTAGACTTTTCCTTTTTTAGGGTTTCATTCACCTTTAAGGTTGAATGCTTGTAATTGTTTTTGCATACTCTTCGAATACATTTGAGCTCTCACTTTTTGAGAACAGAAGGGTTCCATCTTTTTCTGTCTTTTGCTTCATTCTTTGTAACAGGTATTTTGCATGTAGATTGGTCTTGGAAGTCGAAGCTGTATTTCTCAGTTTCTCCATTATCGAAGCTCAGCTCTCCTCTTCTGCGAGAGCATCCTGTGGTGCAGTCAGGTCACTTGAACCTCTGTGTTGTTCCTGAGACTCCTGCTGTGACTGCCACACCACTTCTTGTTGAGGTTTCTTCTCTTTAGCATGACTCTTATTTAGCACTGCCAGACCCTCCAGCTCCATTTATCGAGCCACCAGGTGTAGTTGTTGAGGATTCTACAGAGGACACTCATCTCCTCTCTCATGATAGTGTCAGCGCACCTGTCATACCACTTGCATTGGGGATTCCATTTCAAGATCCTGGTGTCTACTCCTTTGAGCATCAGCTCAGCCTTCTAGTGACACACCATCTTTCGAGATTACCTCTTCACTGCTCACTGTATTTCACTCCTTTGAATTGGAGTCACAGTGGTTTGTTCATTGATCCAGGGGTTCTTTCATTCTGGAGGGGCTTTGGAGCCTCGACCCTCTCTCACGGGGGGGTTGGTAGCACGCATTGTAGTCATGGCTTTGAGAGAGTCTCTTGAAGTCATTTCTTTGTCTTTTTCTTTCTTTTTATATCTATTTTTGGAGAGGAGTTTTTCCCACTAGGTTTTCTCCTTTGTCTCCAATTTATAGAGATTTCATTGTTTTGGGTACCTGATCAGGCCTTGTTGCCGGGACCCACTTTTCCTGCTTTCATAGCTGTGCTAGGTTAGCTTACCTCCCAAGCTTCGCTTAAGGGGGGGTGTTAGAGTATATAGTTATCTTCACTTATTAATTATATCATGTTGATATTAATTATTAAGTTGGTCATACTCTATTTTTCACTTAAGCTTTCTCTTAGGTTAGCCTTTTCCTTTTTTAGGGTTTCATTCACGTTTAAGGTTGAATGCTTGTGTTTATTTTTGCATACTCTTTGAATACATTTGAGCTCTCACTTTTTGAGCATATAAGGGTTTCATCTTTTTCCATCTTTTGCTTCATTCTTTGTAACAGGTATTTTGCATGCAGATTGGTCTTGGAAGTCGAAGCTGTATTTCTCAGTTTCTATAGAAAATGCTACGCAAAGCTTGCATAAGTGTTCTACATTGTTCCTACACAAAAAGATACATGTTATCTCATCCAAATATTGGTCTAACATCATTTCAGATTGTTCAAATCTTGCTTTTTGCATAGTCAAACTTGGTCAAATTATGTTTCTATCAACACATTTATGTTCCAACTCATATCATAATTGATCCTTATTGGTCCAATCAAATCTCACATCACTTTCTCATCAATGTCCACATTTCTAAGAGGGATTTCATCAATATTTCTTTTGATTTCATTCCCGAGGGGCATGATCATACCTAATATCAATTAGTTTCTCACTTTAAAGCAATTAGGGATTCCAAAACATAATGTTTATTCAAATTGACTTCATCATCAAATGAATTGGGGCTTGTCATTTTCCTTCAATCAAGTTGGGACTGCAGGATAATCACATCAAATCAGTTATCTATGCATGTATTTTCTTAGCCATTTTAGATCAATCTATCAAGTATTCAGCTTCATCCATCAAATTGTTAAATAGCTTCTTACTGACCTTCGTTCGATCAAGTTCAAAGTCAGTACTATCAGTTCTAGTTCAATCAATTTTGAAACTTATCTCTTAAGTTGACCTTCAATCAATCAAGTTCAAAGTCGATACTATCAATCTTTGTTCAATCAAGTTCAAGATTGATATCATCAACTGAGTTTCGTCCAATCAAGTTCAAAATTCTCAATCATCAAATCGTGAGTAGTTTCATCGCTCTATATCAAAATATTCGTTGAAGGAAACATCAGGCGTTATTTGAATCAATGAACTAATCTCACATCAATTCAAAGAGGGGAAAATGTAACCACCCTAAATTGGGCTATCTAACTAGAGACCATGTTTTTCCTTAACTA
Organism: Thuja plicata; assembly: GCA_018584345.1. Classification (NCBI taxonomy): domain Eukaryota; kingdom Viridiplantae; phylum Streptophyta; class Pinopsida; order Cupressales; family Cupressaceae; genus Thuja; species Thuja plicata. Next base: position 4,393,646 of record MU225240.1, read on the forward strand.
AGATCTTTCTCCCAAATATGCTAATCTGATTATTTGATTATTAGCCTAATTCTCTAAAATCAATGAAATCCCTCAAAGCAAGCATTAACCATTCCTAAATCTATCGTTAATTTCTAATTTATTACCTTGGCTTATTTAATTAAATCAACCTCATTAAATCCCTTGTCTAAGGTAATTAATTAAAGCAAATTAAACAAATACTCCTAAATTACAACTCACCACAAAGGGAAAAAGTCAATTGATGGACTAATGGGAGTTAACACACATGGATCACCTCATATAGATCAAGAAATGATTAACCTCATCACTCCTCAAGAATCAATCTCAACCACTCATTTCACTTCATTTTCCATAAAAGGAGTGAATTTTGAGCTCAAATAATCAGAAAATCTTACAATCTTGCATTAGGCTTATGCTGTAGAAATGAATTCATACATTCTTAGCTAATTAATTAACACTTCAATTTATTAAAGGATCAAATGAATGTAGAATTGATATGTTTCTAGCTTTAAGATGCATACTAATGACTTTCTATCATTTTGAATCTTCCATTTTAGAATTTTATTGTCACTGATCCAATGCATGTTCTGAGAGCAATGTCATAGTTAGATCAAACTCTTTCTAAATAGGAAACTATAGCTCGATTTTGATTGTTATGTTTTGAATGTTTTGTTGTGCTAACAATTAAGCTAATGAGTTATAGAGTGTTGTGTTTGTGTATTTGTAGGTACAAGTGATTAACACATAAAAACACACACACATTGTACTTCTCATATTTTGAAATCTAAAATTTGGGAGTAAATGGTGGCATGTGTAGGTTCTTATCAAATGGGAAGGGACATATAGATTACAATGAGTATTTGTTAGAGGATCAATCTTTAATTTTCTTTAGTTCTCTAAGCTCACACCTCATGTCTTTCAACTGTTGATTGAGAATAGTGATAGGAGATTCCTCGTGTTGTATTAGTCCTTCAATATCAAAGTCGGGAGGAAGTTTAACCCCTACGGATACCAGGTGCATGAAATAATTATCCTTGTCTAGTTGCATGAGGGTTCACATCATCTTTTGAAAATGTTTATCTTGTTTACACCTTCTGATTTCTACTTTATTAGATTCCTCAATAAAGGAGGAAATGCTACCATGGTGGCTTTATCAACCTTGACTAAATCCTCATTTGTATGCCGACATGTTTGGCGTGTTTTGATGTTCAGTATGAAATGATTGATGTTGAGAGATTGAATTTTGAAATAGGGGTATTGATTGATATATAGATGGAGTGTCTTGATTTGGGATCCTTTGAGAAGATTTTAGTTTTTTATAGGACGAGGGTCCAAGAGTAGAATCATCGATAACTTTTCCTTTCGAATCAAATTCAGCCTTTTGTTGCTAGCTTCTGGTTTGTACCGGCATTAAAAAAAATTACAGTTGAGAATTTGAGATAACTGGGATAATGGGTCAATGTTAAATACTACCAAATGATTACTTATCTGAGAGATTGGTAAGAGATATGTTGATGAAATATTATTGAGCCTGGTACAAGGTATTGAGATTTGAGACCTGAATATCTTCTGGGTGACACTTGTGACCAAGCTGATTAAGATTGAATTTGGATGATATATATCATGAAAAGTAAGGTCATTAAATAACCTAGGACATGAGATGAAGATAGGTCTAGTTACTAAATAACCTAGGACATGAGATGAAGATTGTTGTGATAGGGTATAACAACTGTTTCAGGCCACACAGATGAAAAACAAGATGAATGCAAGGACCTCAAGGATCAAGGTAGATGATGGATTTTGATGTAGTCTCATACAAAAATTCCCATGGTACCATATGAAAATTCCCACCTTACCATACAAGTTTTTTCTTTTAGGGTGTTTTGTCGTACGATAATTCTAATGGGTCAAAATGACAGTGTAATGCAGGGATAGTTTGTCGCTTGACTTGGATGAATTTTGGACCAATTCGTACAGTTCTAGTGTGATAATGTCAGTGTCTAAAAGTGTCCTATGATGTTTTAGTGTCAATTTTAGGTGATCCAAGCACATCAAACACAAAGGAGTGAAAAAACACACTTTCTAGTCTTATAGTCAATTGGCTTAGTGAGAAAATCATCGCTCGTTAACTTAGGCACACACCCAATAGCTAATCAAAATATAACCACCACCTTCTGTACAATGGGTATAGTGATGTCATATTAGTAGACTCCAAACACCAATGGGGGCATGATATGACGAGTGTCTTGGGGGAGTTACTATCTCCCTTGCACTTGGATTATCCACTTTTAGAGGTGAACCAGGTGGATACTACTCTATAGAATCTAGTAAGGGTCTCCATTCGATTACATCCTTTGTGTTCGCACAAGCGTGATTCAGGCATATATCCCCACAAAGAACCTTGGCACGAGTAGTCACATGAACGTGATTAAGACTTCTAAGGCCCTACTATATGCTAGGTGAGAGACGAGTATAAGCTCAAATAGTACCCAAATTTTGCTTTGGCCTCAAGAAGAAAATTTGATTAACGTGATTTGGAGTGGTGTGGCTTACACCTCGTTCTTATGTGGGTCATTCCCATGATATTTTTACCTCAATTGGGAGGCACATATAAAAGTTATGCATGAAAGAAAATGAATAGAAAAGAGGTCTGGATTTGTGATTCTTCCTCAAACAGGAGCAGAGCATAATCTCCTATTTCTCTTTTTTTTTCCTAAACACATTAAACACTCCAAAGTTAGCCCAAAAGATTACTTGTTTAAGACACATCAAACATGTCTAGGTTTCTGATCTTCCCTAAAAGGAAAGAGAGCATAATCCTCTAATGCTTAGCTTGGCTCACACAAGAAATCCCCTAATTAGACTAGGTGCCTAAATAACCAATTAAAAAGCATAATCATTTGGTTGATGTAGACTTAGACAACCTGCAAATACCACAAGCTTAGTAGTCTTAGCCAGATTCTTTCTTCCTCAAAATTTCCTACAAGCACAACGAGATTAGTAGTGTATGCAATGAAACCTAACCTGTTGGGAGCACGCTCAGACATGCAAACGTTAGAGATAAACGTTAAATAACAACATTATGCATATCTAAAGCATACTACTAAAAACAAGAAGACTTTCATTACAACCTCCGATGAGCTGAACAAGGGCACCCAAGACCTTGTTGATTTTCTCTTAGAGAGGTTTGTGGGTGTGCTCTCCCAACACAATATCAAATCCCACTATTGATCTTTGAATGTAAACTAAGATGCAAACTAATGAGGCAATGAAAGGCTCAAGAATAAGTATGAGGAACTTGTTTCAAGATATTCATTTGAATGCAATGAGAATGAAGATGCACACTATGTTAATATTGCTATGCAAGATCAAATGAAACTACAACTAGATTCATTCACCATTATCCTAGCATGTGATATCTAGATGGAAAAATGCAAGAAACATGAACTAAGAATTAGTATTGCTTATGAAAATGCTAAATGCTCAAAGAAATCTAGAACTAAATGGGCATGATAACAATGCATAAAATGGAGATGATTTGCTCTTGGAAAGGGCCTCTATTTATAGAGTTTTGGAGGGAAGGGAAGGAATTGGATGAGGTGGATCATATGTGGCATGCACATGGATGCCACATAGAGGACACAAGGGCAAGAGGACAAGCCATGCAAAAGTCAACTCAAGCCTTTAAGGTTTGAGTGGCTCAAGGTTTGCTCACACATGTGTGAGAAACACTTGGGGAATGGAG
>MU225240.1:4410901-4427177 GCA_018584345.1 Thuja plicata
CAATGGAGCATGTATTTACTTGGGGAGAGCTTTGGAGAAATGGTGGGGCTTCTTTCCTGTAGTAACTACATCCTTGGTTCACTCCATAAAATTTTTAGGGGGATGACCCTTTGGTGAAATGGTGGGTCTTCTTGCCTGTAGTGCCTACAACCAAGGTTCAAAGCTCACGGGTTTGTCTCTATCGTGTTAACAATGGAGCATGTATTTACTTGGGGAGAGCTTTGGAGAAATGGTGGGGCTTCTTGCATGTAGTGCCTACAACCAAGGTTCAAACCTCACAGGTTCGTCTCTACCTTGTTAATAATGGAGCGTGTATTTACTTGGGGAGATCTTTGGAGAAATGGTGGGGCTTCTTTCCTGTAGTGTCTACATCCTTGGTTCACTCCATAAAATTTTTGGGGATGACCCTTTGGTGAAATGGTGGGGCTTCTTTCCTATAGTGCCTACAACCAAGGTTCAAACTCACAGGTTCATCTCTACAGTGTTAACAATGGAGCATGTATTTACTTGGGGAGAGCTTTGGAGAAATGGTGGGGCTTCTTTCCTGTAGTGTCTACATCCTTGGTTCACTCCATAAAATTTAAGGGGATGACCCTTTGGTGAAATTGTGGGGCTTCTTGCCTGTAGTGCCTACAACCAAGGTTCAAACCTCATGGGTTCATCTCTACTGTGTTAACAATGGAGCATGTATTTACTTGGGGAGAGATTTGGAGAAATGGTGGGGCTTCTTGTCTGTAGTGCCTACAACCAAGGTTCAAACCTCACGGGTTCGTCTCTACCATGTTAACAATGGAGCATGTATTTACTTGGAGAGAGCTTTGGAGAAATGGTGGGGCTTCTTCCTATAGTGCCTACATCCTTGGTTCACTCCATAAAATTTAAGTTTGACTTAAAAAATACTAATGCCTCCTACAATGCCTCCTACTGCTGCCGCTAGGGCTCTTGAGGATGCTCACGTAGATGCCTCATCGGCGGCTGCAGTTGTTGCAGGGAATGAAAAAATGGTATCAAAAAACCAATCCATGATTCCTGCAGCATTTCCACCTGCTGCCGCAAGGGTTCCTGAGGTTGTTTCTCGCATGAATGCCTCTACGGTGGCTGCGATTGTTGCTAGGAGTGCGGTGGAGGCTTCTGCCCTAGCTGCGCCTATTTCTCCTGGGCAGCTTAGTGTTTTGTCATCGGTGGCTGGGGATTTTGTTCCTCTGGTGCCTGTTGCAGATCTTCCTACTGCTGGGGGCTCCTCTCTGCAAAAATCTGCTGCCTCCAAGCTATCTTCGGCTTCTGGAGATAGAGTTGTTTCCCCTTTCCCTCTCTCTAAATCTCTAATCCTCCCTCTGGAAGGAGAGGTTGTGGAAGCCATTGATCACGCTTCCTCAGTTCTTGAGGAACATGGTCTTATTTGTAGATTTAAGAGTATATGGTCGAGTCTTCCAAATTTGCATGCCTGGATTTCTCATCATTGGGAACCAATGATTTCTGAAACTGTTCACATTTTTCCAATGGCAAGGGGATTTTTCATTACCAAGTTTGAGATGGCTGCTGGTAGGAAAGTGATACTATGTGATCCTTTTTTTAGCTGGAATGCCCAGAGCATGCTCATGATGAAGCCTTGGCATCCTGACTTTGATGCTTCTACTGAGTCCTTCTCTAAGGTTCTTACTTGGGTGAGGCTTCCTCATCTCCCTCTTCATTTTTGGGTTAACTCTCTTCTTGAGGCTATGGGTGAGGCTCTAGGGGACTCCTTGATGGCTGATGAGGAATCAAACGATATTCTGCACTCAACTTATGCTAGGATCTTGGTTGATTTGGACACGTCCAAGGGTCTTCCGACAAAGATAAAGTTGGTGCATCCTAAAGGGTCATGGATCCAAACTTTGGATTATGAAGGCCTCCCCTTCAGATGCAGGAGATGCTTTAAAACTGGTCACTTAGCGGACCAGTGTGGATTGGAAAAGGTTAAAAAACCTGCTTCTTGGTGGAAGGGGGCCTCCTCCCAACATTATTTTTTTGTGAAGGATTCTTCTATCAGAAATTTTTCTCAGGTTGTCTCTTCTTCTCAGGAGTTAGATGAGACCAATGTGCCCCTTGGGACTGCTGATGGCTCTTCCCTGGGAGTTGTCCCCTCTCCTTGTGCTGAATCTGATGTTTGAGGCTCTGAGGGTAGTGGGGCTTCTACTCCTCTTATTAGAAACTCCTCGTTGGTTTCTTCTGAAATGGTAGCTTCTGAGTCATCTTTTGATGCGGCCTCCTTGGATTCTCCTGGCCCTTTCCTGGGACAGCCTCAGGTTTTGGGGGACCTTAAGCTTGATTCGAATTCTATGTTTGAAATGGCTAAGAATGTGGATGATGGGTGGACCTTTGTTAAAGGAAAGAAAAAATCAAAACGTCTGCCCTCTTTTGATATGTCTTTTCGTTCTTAGAAGGGGAAGAAATAATTTGTTTGGGCTTTCCTTTGCTGGCAGATGTTTTGCTTCTTGCTGGAAGCTTTTGGGCTGTTGGTTTTAACTGTAATTAATTTTATGCAACATTTTTTATTGTTAGGGTGCTAGATTTATTTTTCTGGTATCTTCTTTTGTGTATAGGTTGAGGGAGCCTATTTTAAAACCCTTGAGGTGGTCTTGTTTTGTTTCGTTAGAGAGCGCTTCTTTGAATATCTCTTTTGACCTTATTGTACAGGGTTTCAGGGCCCCTTCAAAACCTGTATTTACCTTAATAAAAAACCATACGACAAACTAGGGAAAGATTATCCCTCGTACGACAATTCCTGTAGGTTAGTACGATAAAATAAATTAAATGCAAAATCGTACGACAATAAATATGCTCTAAAATGACAAAATATTGGTAACTAGTTTTTCGTACGAGCAAGTAAGACAATTCGTACAATGCAATTTTGGAAAAATGTTGAAAAATATCATGAATTTGGGGCTTAAAACCAGTTGTGCCCCACGGTGGGCGCCAGAGATGTGTGGTGTAAATGTGGTATTCAACCTGCAAACAACCAAACACTCAATAAACCATTAGCTTAGGGGTTAGTGATCATCAAATTGAACTTTATCATTATGCAACAACCCCCAAAATCATCTTTTTGCTTCCTAGATGAAGAGAGTTTGATTCTCAATATATGTTCATCAAATGGCATTGGAATCAGTGACTAGACAACTCCAAAACAAAAGATTCAAAAGTGGGCATGATGCATGAAGTTGCATACTTTGCCTTCAAGATCATGAAAATGATATGAAAAATGCCACTAAGCTAAATGCATGAGATAACATGAGTTTAATCTAACAATATGTAGCAACATGCTAAGAAACTGAAGCTAGGATTCAACCATCTAAGAACAAAATATAAGTACTAAGATAGCATGAAAATGCACTTCTACAACATGAGTAAAACCTAGAATCAAAATGACATTATGACCCTACTTCCACAATTTGTCTCTCCTTCAACAAGGAAAGTTATCCTTTATATAGAAACCTCCTCAGGATGGACGACTGAGATTTAGCCACGAAGGGCGGTTGAGATGCACTCTCCTTCAATCCATGTGAGCTTAATCCGTGTGAGAGATTGTCGATTGGTCAAAGTTGTGTTTGTTGAGGGAGGATGAGGATGAATTTGGTAAATCCCTCTTTTAATCACCTTTTAATCAAGATTAAGTGTGCACACCCATGTGTGAATGGGTTCACTTAATAAAAGTGCACGAAATTTTATTTAAGTGTGCAATGTATAGTGATTAATTGATTTTTCAAGCTTGAATTAAAATTAAATTGATGATTTGATTCAGAACTTTGGTTTAATTATGCAAGAGACATTATTAGGATTTTATTGCACAATTAAGGTCTAGTATTGAAGACCTTTAGTTTTTAGGGTTTTTAAGACCAATTAGTTAAATTAGGGGCTATAGGTTTACTAGGCCAAATTTAGGTGATTATAGGGCCTCTGTTTCCCGTGCACCCTCTCAAGGGGGCATCACTAAATCCTCCCTACATCGGTTTAGATCAACTATCTAACTATCCAACCCATTTGGGGCATTTTATTGCGTCATTTTTGTCGTGTCGTTTAGGTTTGTAATTCTTTGTAGTAATGTTATTGTAGTGTCACTACAAGGAGGGGGAAAATATAAACGACTAAATTTGATTGAATCCTTATCGAATTTAGTTAGCCTAGTTGTATTTATTAATTAAATAATTATCTATTACTTAATTAATTGGTGTTAACCACTTAGCTAAATTGATTTAATTAATTAAATTGTTCATGTTTATTAATTAATTAGTAGCAAACCATAACCCACTTAATTAATTAATGTTCCCTCTATTCTTATATTAAATAAACAAATTTAAATATTTGTGTTATTTAATTCATTTTTTCCTCTTCCTCCATGCTCCAAAATTGAATTAAATGAATTAATTAATTTAATTTTGTCACATGTTTCCTAACTTTAACTACGCTTTAAACAAACCCTTCATCCTAACCCACTAACTAACCTAAGGTTCTAACCAACCTTATCCCCTTAAGTACCTCCATCTAACTCCCAACCCACTAAATAACCAAAGGTTCAAACCAAACCTATCCATTTAAACCTCCCCCAAACAAACCTTATCCAAACTTCCTTCAAATATGTGCACATTCCCATTTTAATTAAATAGGAAAATAACCTCCAATTTTAGTGGCATCCCTCCAAATTGGATACCTAGCATATCCTCCACTTGTCAGACTCTTGAATGCCACTTGTCATTTATGATGACAAGTGTTGTATTTTAGAAGCCTCTCACCTTGCTCCCATATCGTATTTAAACCCCTCCATTTCCTTTTCATATGATCCACTTTCCCATGCTAAGTAACATCATAATGTCATTTTGAATTTAGAGATATCACCCATTAAGTCATTTTAGTTTCCATAATTGCATCCATTTAGCTTAGTTTCCATCCATTTAGCATACTTTGCATCATTGGATCCATAATTTCACCATCCTTTTGCATCCACCATTACTATCAATTTGCATAATCATGGGGCTTGTTGAGTGTCATTGAAGGCAAAATTGTGAGCACACATCAAATCGATAAATCAAGGGAATATCCTCATCAAAAGAGGCTCAAGTTTGCATTTAATTTGGTTTTCTTGCTTTAGATAATTTCTTTTGATATCTCAATCACGAGTGTTTGCATTTCTTTGTGTAGTTGGATTCTTAGATTAATCTTAGTTTTCTCCTTGACTCGCATTTTAACACACAACTACAAACTTAAAGTGGGTAAAATAACATATATTATTGTTCTCAAATTTAAAAAATTCTTGGCAAAGAAGTTGCATGGAAGATTTGGGTGTTAAAAAACATACACATCTACATTAATGAGAAAATGGAAATGAATCATATGGAAGTGTAATACCTTTGGGGTTTAGTTTCTAAAAGAAATGAATAAGGTACTAGCAAAGTTATTTTTTTCATTTCTAAGCCTCACATGACTACTAGTAGTTGGCTAGTTGGTTGGTTTGTCACCTAAAAAATTAGATTAGTTTGAATAACATAGATTTTTATCTTAATTTTAAAAATTGACACACAGACACACACTTGTTAAGAAAATATAAAAAAATATTCACATGGAAGGATAAGATGTTTTTTGGTTATTTAGTTAAATCACCTGGGGAGGGATAGTTTGCTAAGAATGGTATTATAGAGGATCTAATTGTAGGACATTTGTTGTTAGTTTCCATTTGTATTTAGACAGTATTTGGCACTAATTAGCAAGAAAATTTGTATGGGTTCGTTATAGTTTGTATGTTTTAAAGAAGCTTACCCATCCTATAGTTTGTCTTAGATATATCTATTTCAATCACTACAAGATTGTGTATATGTTAAATTATTTGATCTTCTAATAGATTATAGTTATAGATATTTTCTTAATAAGACTATTTGAAAAAAATATGAGAGGTCATTTTGGAATGTTTATCTTGGATTTGTCACATTGTGATTATAGGCACCTTCAGAATGATTTGTTAAATAGTTATCAAAATTGCTATAGATATATTTCCATTTAAGTATTGGAATAATAAGTAATAAATATAGTGAGTCAAAATAGGTTCATATATTCTTTTTAAAGAAAATAAAACTCTTTGATGCAATGAAAGGTTTGAGAAAAATTCTAAGGCAAATATGTTGTATTAAATTCTAGATATATGTCCTTTTAAACATTTTGGTTCCTAAATGGAACTCCTTACAATATCCAAAGATTGAGATGACCATTTTTATTGCATCATTAAAATTTACATTCATTTACACATATTGGATCAAAATTGACCTAGATTCTTTCATAACATGCTAGGGAGTTGGTGTAAGGTCAAAAATTCAACACACACTTTTCATCTTATATTTGTCACCACCTTACTTACGGGAGACGGTTCGGCTTCATGACCATACCCTGCAACTTCTATTTCCCTAGAAGTTGGTCACTGAGAAGCTCATTATGGATTTCTTCTCGCCCTCACCCCCGGCTCAGGGTGTGAAGCGATCCTCATGTGCCTCCACCATCGGTCACTCCAGATCCGTGAGACCTCGCAGTGCTTCTACTCATCAGCGACAGACCACCAACAGATCACGGTGACGGCTCTGTACCCTTATTCTTCCGGGTCACTATCCTTCTGTGTTGGACTTCTTTCCGCTCGGGAAGGACCCCTAGTCCTTGCCCTGGTAGTTCTTTGTTCTCTGCTTCTTGTTTGGTTCCTTGTTCTTTTTGTTGTTCCCTCGACCACTGTTTGGTGGTCCACTGGTTTCTTACTTTTTGGTTGTTTGTTTCCTGTCCCATAGACCCTTGTTGGTCTTCCGTTGGACATTAATAAATTTATCTTATCTTATCTTATCTTATTCATGTCTAGGGTTCATTTTGACTAGATCCTAGTCAAAAAATCAAATCATTGTTGTGTCATGCAAATAAATCCCTCTCCTCATAATTAACAACATATCACAATAACCTTGTGTCTTGATTCTTGAAAGATAATAAAACCCCATACTCCAATATTTGGCTCAGATTGAATACATTTCCTCTAAAAAAAACAAAAGGATCAATTTAGTAAGTTGTTTGTGTTAACATATAACCTAACTAGGAGCCCTATTTATATATTTTAAAACCTTAATAATTGACCTCTACACGTTCTTCAAGAACTTCCAAACTTCTCTTATTATTTTGGTTGGTTGTTTTGTTAAAAAAATAAGTAATAAAAAAATAAAAAAATCTATGGGCTAAATTTTGTTTGAGTTCATTTGAAACTTCAACATTTATACAATTAAGACTACAAGAGAATAAAAAGTTGTTCGGATGGACAATTGCAATAAAAAAAGTTTTCAATTATTGAGAAATACATTGATAAAACAATGAATTTCAACAAAGTGTTAGTTGATGTTAATAATGGTAGTATGGTGATAAGTATTGCTTTAAGAAGGAAAAACAATGAATGATTCCACAAATGTAGTTCAGAAAGTTTAATTCCACTACATCTAATTGAAGAAGACAATTCTTTATTTACAAAGAACTTTGAGTTATACTATTCATAATTGACCAAATTAACTAGATCAAACACATGAAATGGATAAAAAATTCTTCAAATTTCTTTATTTTTAAACTAAAAAACCAAGGGAAAAAGACTCCATGCTTTTTGAAACCCTTTCTACACAATCACGGTTTTTGGATCTATTTGACTAGAATTGAAGCATTCATAGAGTGCTACATTTTCTATCTTCCTCCATGCTATGGCAAGCTATGACAATTAGAGTGGAAAAATGTTCAATTATAGGATTGCCAAGCCCCTATTCCTCATTTATAAATTTTAAAATCTATTCTAAAGCACTATCATACATGTTAAGTATTCATCTTGTTGGGTGGAATCCAAAACTTCTTATCTTCTCCTTGAAAACCTCCTCAAAGATTTACTCTTCACTAATAGTGAAAAATTTATGATTATCACTATCTACTTTGGGATTTCTATTGCCAACCTCAGCATTCTAGAAGCTTTGTGTTTTCTCTCAATCCATAGACAAGGCATTGCCTTGCTCCATGTACTAAGTGGAGCTAAATAGATCATCACAGACGTAGAAGCATTCAAGCTTAGAAAATTTTGGTACAACATTATACTAGTTTTGGAGTGCTATTGGTTGTTTGTCTTGGAAAGGCCTTGACTTAGGTATTCTTCTTACCATGCAAAGTATTATGAAAATTTAGGGAACTTTCATCTTCTAGAGTATATTTGGAGCGCTTGAAAAAACTTGGAAAATTATTGAACCTTGGATTTCGTGGACAATAAATGACTTCCATAATTGTCTCTTAATCAACTTCCCTTCTATTTGGTGGTCTCTAATTCTCTCTTATCAAGGTTGACTGCTAGCCAAGGTACTTTAAGCAAGGCATATATGTGTTGATTGGTTTTATTCACAGAGCCACCAAGTAAAGTACTGCCTCTCTTGCCCTAAATTCAAAATAAAATTCAGCTTCTCAACCAAGATTAAGATATCTTTCAATTTGTTATCAATTATATATCGCCCAAATTCTTCACAAAACTAGGGTCAAATATTCCGAACCTTGGTGGAAGGATTGCAAGTAATACCCATACATGCTCCTTTGTAGCTACTAGCCTTTGGTGGCTATGCCTCATCTCTCTATGGTGGATCAACAATCTTTAATGACAACTTCCAAATTTCTATTAAGACTTGGGCACCATAATTCCAATACATTTGATCGATGGATCAACAATCTCTAGTGACGACTCCAATCTTCTTTTAGGACTTGGCACCATAGATTCCAATGCAATTGATCCACACCTAAATTAACTTGCTTTGCTTGGTACATTTATAATTTAAAGCCTCCCTCTAGTTAATCAATTACCTCATGAGTTTCCAATCCTTCTTATTTGTTTTGTGGTTGTAATCCTTGAAGCGTCTATTCTAGATTTATCCCAAAGTTTGAGAGGTACTTGGATCAATGATTTTTTCAACCCATTCACAGTTTTTTTCTATGATACATGACTCTACTTAGAGTTTGATCTTGCAAATTTACCTATATCTGAGAAGCTTTTAGATTCAATGATCTTTTAAACCCATTCACACACTTTTTTTTATCGTACATGATTCTTCTTGGAATTTGAGAAGCTAGATTCAATGATTTTTTCAACCCATTCACACACTTTTTTCTATCATACATGATTCTTTTTGGAGCTTGATCTCACAAATTTACCTACATTTGAGAAGCTTTTAGATTTCTTGGAGTTTCAACTTATCAACTCATCTCTCTTACACATTTACCTAGATTTAACGTGATTTTAGAGGAAGATCTCTATAACATTTAGGAAGTGTTTTTTTTTTTAAATTTATGCCTGTTACTTACTATATTATAATGTCGTGTGTTGTTTTAATATACTTATGTAAATTTAAGTCCTAAGTATATAAAATTGCTTTTAGTTGGTTGTTTTGAGGAGTTGTTGGATCTCTAGGGAGTGCCTCCTACACTATTGTTAGCCCCACCTAATCCCCCTCGTGAACTAAGGCACAATAATGGGTTTAGCCATCTTGCCAACCATAGCCACAACCAACCTGTGAGGTATAGGTGCAACCAAATTGATAGTGGAATCAATAAACATGCTCAACATAGCGGACAATGAAAAAGAAACATGACAGTTGACACACACACTAAAAAAGAATAGATTTTTGTATTAAAATAAACTATTTAGGTGAAGAGATGCCAGATTTTTATTAAAAAGTTGCTACTGTGACTTGACGTGTTACCAACAATAAGCAACGCGAAAGGATTAGTTGCAGTGAGAGCCTGTCAAGTGTAACTGTATAAAAAGGAGTCTGAATCACTTGAAAATAATCAAAACAGATTTTCATCTAACTAATGGTTGCTTTTTCGGTTAGTCTTTAAATCATTAATTCTATACAGTATTCTTCTATAGAACTTTAATGATCATTAATTCTCCCTCATGGAGGGTTCTATAATCTATTGACTTCGGAACTTGTACGCAAGCTGACTTGATCTATTGTGGGCTTCATTGTGAGCTCGCTCATTGAATAAGCTCCGAGCTACCTGATATGGAGAATAAGCTCCGAGCTACCTGATATGGAAGCACAAGCCCTGGATTGAACCACTTTAACTAAAAGCCAGGTAATGGGGTATCCATTCTGCCAAATTCAAGATCACAAACCCAGTCTCATCATTCATCTCTTACAATCTCAGAGCTTGTATCTATTGTGGGCTTCATTCTGAGCTCATTGTCCCCTCATCGAATAAACTCATTGTCCACTCATTAAGAACCATTGAAGTTCTTAATCACCACAAGAACCATTGACACCAAGAGACAATATGACATAAGACAATAAACCACTTTAGCTAAAAGCCAAACCACTTTAACTAAAAGCCAGGTACTGGGGTATCCATTCTGCCAAATTCAAGAAAATCACAAACCCAGTCTCATCACTCCTCCCTTACAATGTCAGAGCTTGTATCTAATCACTCATCCCTTACAATGTCAGAGCTTGTACGCTTCCTGAGCTCATTGTCCCCTCATTGAATAAGCTCTTTGTCCACTCATTAAGAACCATTGAAGTTCACCAGCATCACCACAAGAACCATTGACACCAAGAGACAATATGACATAAGACAATAAGACCTTATGTCATGTAGATAAATGTGTCCAACCTTGATCTTTATCTCCCAAATACCACCAACACACCCTCAACTTCCATCTCTTTCTCAAATATTACCAACACCATCAACTTTCCTCTAGCATAGAGCCTTGATGAACAGGGAAACAGACTTGCACATCATTGAAGCTCGTAATTCAGGAAATTATTGACTAATATGTCCATCAGTAAATACTAGGGAGTTTCACATGGTTGGCATACCAAAAAATGGAACCCCCCACGTACCCACAACACAACAAATATGACCATTATCGGAGAAGTCCCTCCACAATTCAGCAACATACTTACCTATAATATCCCTTACCATTACAAATTTAACTATCGTAGCTATTGATTCTAAGAATTCTAAGAGTTGCTATGTTTCCAGGCATCGACTCATCCTCTTCTGGAACTTTAGCCTGACAGATATAACATCTTATGTTTGGCACTCTTATGTCTGCTGCCAAAGCAATACTACTTGACTAACAAGTCACTCGGTTCAGGCAGTAGTTTCACATATCAGGTCAATCTGTAAGACACAATCAGAGAAATGTAATACAGAGCATCTAATCAGTCCTGACATTAGTCATGACTCTAATTGTCCAAAAAATTGGTGTTATTCTTCCATTTCCAGAAGGGTGTTACTGTTTGTAGGTAGTAATTAATATTTCATGCAACAACTCCACTTCATCTACATTAGGAATCCTTTAAAATGAACGGTGTACTAGTCTAACATGCAGCAAGCATTCAAAATGATCAAATGTCCAAACCAGAAGGAAGTTAGTAATTAACAAAATAATCCCAACCAAACTACATTAAGTCCAAACCAGAAGGGAGTTGACACTACAGTCCAAACCAAAATCCAGTTGGCAGTTAACAAAATAACCCCAACTAAGCTAGATTAAGACCATGTAAAAAGGTTCCTGCCCTTTTACAAAACTCCCCTTTACCAGTATAAGAAAATACCATGTACGAAAACTGGTGTACTAAAGATTAATGCAGCGAGAAAACTTTAACAGAAAATATTACAGGAAGTTTGAGAGTTCGATTAAGTGCTGAAGAGGAGCAAATTACAATCAAGTCGAATTCACTTTTCATTAAAATATTCTTTCAGGGTCAAGTGTGTCATAAGTATGAATTAATAACTGATTAATCATAGTTGCCTTAGTATACCCACCCAACGGTGGAAAGTAGTACTTCTACTGCAACACTAGTAAAGAAATTTCATTACTGTAACATTCACAAATATGTTACTTTTGAACAAGACAGATACTTTCAGTTGTTCAATCAATTTCAGTTTCACTAAAAGAACGGACATAAGAACTTTTGCAAACCTCTCCCCATCCAAGTCTGACAACAGAAAAAGATTTTACATCATAAATTAGAGAAAATAAAATTATTCATAACCTCTGTACCCAAAAGATGTTCTGTAATTAATTAGTTTACAGGCTCATTCAAGAAAGAAACTACAGCCACATTAGTGATGCCAATAGCAAATCCCAGCCAGCATCCAATGTATGATCCAACTGGTTTTGTAAGATCAATATCGCTAATACTCGTCATAATCATAGTCATGTTCTGTGATGATGCTAGATTTCCCTTCCTTGTCAGCCTGGAACAAATACAATATAAAGCAGTAAGAAAACTGGCAATTAAAATTCATCAATATTTTAGTCAGGCATAAAAACAATAAAATTTTAGTATGTAGAGACCATGGAATACATTGTACAGAAGGGTGACAACCATTATTAGATACCAGACATTTAATAGTAGACAGTAAATGGAGAAAAATATGTCAGGCTAGTTAATATCCAGTTTTGCCATATTAGAAAACTACATAGGTTAACTAAATTTGAAATTAAAATTTCTGCAATGTACATTTGTTTCATTAATTTTTTTCTGTATGGACTATAAAGTAACTAACATAGATGCAGCTTATGCAGGAAAAAATTACAAAACCATATATACAACATAGCAGAACCCGTACTAATGAAACAACATAGTCCATTCTTGTCGAGCTTTGTTGGCTCCATTCTTCTCGAAATGGGTTTGAATCTTTGATGCAGTGCACTTTCCATGCTAGATAACCAACTCATGGATTTATGAAACATGAGAAATCCAAAATTGGCATCACTAAGCTCTCCGCGTTAAATCTATGCAAATAAAGAAACACTCAAACCACCTATTCTTAATTTCTAGCATATCTAACCAGGAATGTACCTTGAGAACTAAAGCGCGGGCATGCTTTAATGTCAAGATTCTTGAACTTGTTTTCAATACCATCCATAATTCTCATATTTCGTTGGAAGCCTAAAATGACTGTGGGCCATGATCTACTCATTGGGCAGGGCATACCCAGGAGCTCAAGGCATTCTTGGAGAATGGGTGCAAGAGAGGGCTGATGGAATCGATGCCCCTTGTCTGCTCATAACATACAGCAATTGCCAGGTGCTCGAGGCAATCTTGGAGGCAAGGTGCAAGTCCTGAGTAGTGAGTAATGGAATAAATGCCCCCTTGGACCGGTCTTCTATGCAGCATTCCTCCCCCAATTAACAAATGCTTAAAGCTGTTTGTCTGGTAAGTGGTTTCCCTTGCCTTTGCAATTATAAATGGATAAAAGAGGAAAAATGGGTAGTGTCACTAATATCTAATACTACTCATTGAAGTCATCTTACAAAATCTACCAAAAACTACACCGGCCAAAATCTCATGAAGTTATAATGACTGGTCAATTCTACCTATTTGAAAAAAATCATATAAAAAAATAGGTTTTTTGTTTTACTTAAAGAATAAAATTATCATAGGAACCAATTGTGATCAGGAACAAGAATCGGAGCTTCACAAATAATCGACCTCTTTTGGCTAGAGGTAAATCATTAGGGATATTCGTTCAGCCAAAATTGCCCACACATTCTTTTTACCATATCTCTGATTCTTTAAAACATCACGGACCTTGCTGAGTGACTTACACTAAGCATGACTAGTAGACTCATTCTTTTAAGGCATCACAGGCGCTACACTCAGAAAAGCTTGGTGGATTCTTTGTGAGTCATCTATGTGTCATTCCCAGTAGACAATAGCCCTTTACATACTAAAAAAAAACATAATTTTTTTTGGGAAACTCGGCAGCTTACTTTGTAAGAATTAGCAACGAGAGAATTAAAATTGTACAAGAATAACCCAAAATTAGTCAATTGGCTAAATAAGGCAATAACGAAGAGTTATACCCTGCTTCTCGGCCAAATCGCACTCTATGCATTCACTAAGATAGTTGGCATGAGAGTTACCAAATCGCTTTGCCACAAAGGTAAAACATACTTATGAGGGTTTTCAAGGGTTTAAAGATTTCTCAGAAGCTGAAGACTTACCCTCCTGATGAGTCTATCCAATGCGTCGTGCCCATTGTGTTCAATGTAACGTTCAACAGCAACTCTTGTGCTAGGGTTTATGTTCACGAGTTTCTTCTGCACAGGATTGAACCTTGTATCAAATTTGGGGTTGAGAATGATATTTCTCACATAATTTTCATACACAAAAGCCGCCCCATTGAAGATAGGAAGCACCAGCCAACAGGTAGCAACGAGTTTCAGATAAGGCCAGAAAGGCAGCCTGTTTAAGGAAATCCAAACAAACTAAAAATGTTATAACCCAATTCAACTCCTATTCATTTTTCCCATGTTGAAAAGGGAATTTTATAATTTCATAGGAAAAAAGAAGTAAAAAATGAGAATTTTTACCATTCAAGGACCTTAGCGAAGGTAAGCTCAAAAAGAGTAATGAATGAATACAAAACCCAGTATGTCAGCCATTGCTGATCATCAAGCCGTGACGGAGTTTCTATAGCCCTAATGGATGCATATCTGCCAGAGCAGCAAAAGCCCGCTACATTTAGAAAGTTCCCCAAATGGCAACCAGGCACTTGTAAATGACAAAATTGCTATTTTGATTTGATTTAGCAATTAGATTTATTCAACAAAAAGTGAACACATAACCCAGAGGGCATAAAACAGGAGAGATATAATTTTGCACTTACAGAGGGTACATTAATGTCACTACAGGCCTGCATGTTGGAAAACAGAAGCACCAAATTCAGAAAATCTTCATATATTCCATGTTTAAACTCTGATCTACAGAAATAATGGATTCCACATGCATAAAATCATAATTTGGAGTTGAGATTAGCTAAGTACACACCCTGCGAAAACGTCGATGTTATATAAAACTGCTTTGAGAAAATTCGCCCACCCCATTGCTCTCAGAAGAAGTTGTGCTGCTTCTGTGTGAACTACTTTTTGCGATAATGCCCGAGTTTTGCTGTGTGTACTGTGAGGGTACAATCCCTCCAACCGACTTTATCAAACACAAGGCAGAAGCAACATAATTTATGCCAAGGAATCACTATTATCACCCACTAAAATATACTTTTTGATCACAACTTTTGACTAGTTTGAGAAATGAACACTGTTTTTAATAAATGCCATCTTAAAAGTGAAAGTACACCGAGGATAGAAACCGACCAGCTCTTTTCTTTACACCTGGTAGATGCCTCAACGAGAACTTGACATCTGCTCATCGGAATGGACACCAAAGCTCAAATAGAGATTGGAAGAAAAACAATCACTTTAATTAAATCTTCAGATAAATAAATGCAAGTAGACAATATAAATAACTGTTCTAGATTATTGAGCCGCAATTAAGTCAGTGATATAGATGCATTGAATTTTAAAATATACCATAATGGTATTTACATCTAAATTTGATGTCAATTATTATTGATCAAATTAAAAAAAATGGATTACTATTGATGCCATTTTATTGTGGTAGAGATTTTTAATTGATTTGTTAATGTCATAAAAACAATTGAAATTAGTTAGATATTTTGATTGGAAATTTTAATTTTTGATGTTTTTTTTTTTTGTATTAAAAATCCAGAGTTCAAAACAGGGCACCAAAAAGGAGGGAGGCTGAGCCTCGACCAACCAATCGGAGAGTGTCAAAAATATCTAACCACCAAAATGAGACATATGCACAAATTACATAGTAATCAGAGTATACATGGAATAACCATCCAAAAGGAAACTAGTCATGCAAAGTATCATCTTCGAATTTATTAATCCAAGTTGTCCATCCAAGAGGTCCTTCCATCCATATAACTTTTTTCTGGACTGTCAACTGAGAGAGAACATGGAGGTTCTCAGCACCGGGATTTTTGTTGTCCTTAATCTCTTGCATAAGTTTTGCAAGAGCTTCATCAAAAGCCACCTGGTTATCCACAACACTAGCTAGCTCAAATCCAGTCTTCATTTCGTAAATGAACAACGAGGCATGTCCATCCCGCAGAAATCGTAGCAACTTTCTTTTTTCCAAGTTCAGCACACAGCAGACCTGTGAAGCAATTTTAAAATGTGTGTGTTTTCTATGAAACCCAGTAAGTGACCTGCTAATGCCTTGAAATTTAGACTCATTTCTAAATTTCCAAATATGCCAAAGAATGAGAGATGAGAGAACCTGCCAAAACAAGTTAGAGTCTTTGCGAAGACCTTCAATAACACCAGTAATGATATCCAAAGTATAAACATATTTAGTAATACATATGCCAAACATGAGCCAAGTTTCTC
>MU225240.1:4427676-4456065 GCA_018584345.1 Thuja plicata
TATTGAACGCTCACCGTGCAGAGTATAACTATAATCAAAAGATGAGTTATCAATATGGTGTCGAATATTCTCCCAAGCCTTCCAGATGGATCTGAAAACCCAAGTTCCCGGAACAGTTATGGGAAACTTGCCAAACAAGTCAATAGAAATTGTTTGAGAGTTTGTCATACTAATTCTGATTGGAAATTCTAGTTGTTGATGTTTTGGTTTGATTGAATTATCTTTATGAAATTAAATTCTTTATGTAGATTTAAACTAAATTGAAGCCAATATGAGGAATTGGTTTGTCTTGATCTCTACAATCTATTTAAGATGAGTCAATAGACAATGTTTGAGAGTTTGCTAGACTAAAATTATTAATACTCCTTTGGTCAAATCCTATGATTTGGTATAATGATAAAATATATTTAGGAATCATATAGCCTACAATTTTGATTCATGGTAATGCAAATGTCAATATTATATGTGAATGTTTAATGCTAGACCATTTAAATTGTATGTGATATTTCACCCTAGATGATCATAATACATTATTGTCTTTGTAGACAACACACTAGTATGCAGTTTGAGGCATTTCACCCTCTAGCCAACTTGTAATGACTAGTTGGAAAAGGGAGGATATTGGCTCAATTTTTTTTAAAAGCTTAAGGTAATATTTCTAGGTACAATTTTACTTTGGTGCAAGGAAAGCATTTTTCACAATTTTGGTGTGTCGCTTACTTAAGATTTATGTGGGCTATTATGAAGTTGAATGTCAAAGTAAAATAAGCACACAACATGAAAGTGTATAATCAAACACTTAGAAAACGTATTAAAAAATTATGATGCTTATGTGTACTTGCTTCATAATGAGTGCTCCATTTAGAAACTTATAAATATGGATGTAAAAAAAATATTTTATTGAATAGCATTTGTGAGACACTTCAAATAGGCATAGCAATACTACCAAAGCCATCTATGAATAAAAAGTAAAAGTAAAATAATTATTAACTTATTGAAAAGGGGTAAAATGACTTCACTTGAATAGAAATGATAGGAATATATTTGAAGTAGAAATGGTAATGGGACTCTACCTAGAGTAGAAATAGTAATAATACTCCACTTGGGTTGGAAATAGGACTTTTTCTAGAATAGAAATAATAATAATAGGACTCTATGTGGGGATGAAATAATAATAAGATTCTAGCTAGAGTAGAAGTATTAATATGGTTTAGTCACTCCAACAATACTCAACAAAAAGAATGTTGGTGATATTATATGCCCACTCTAATAGGTTTCCTATAACTGATGTGATAAATTAGACGAGGAGAAAAATAAATATGATCAATTAAAACCACATAAGCATGAAAGAGTATCAAGATATTTTCATGATGTATATATGCAACAACGTAGTATTATGAGATCATGAAAATATGTGTGAAAAAGGAAGCAAGGTGACCCCCACTATTGCACCCAACAAATGGAATTAAAGTGCTAATGATTAATGTTATGTCTGAAGAATAGGTACATGTGAGATAGATCACAAAAAGCATGTGCAAGTGGAAAAAATAGGCACCTTCAATCTTGCTTGTAACAGCAAGGATAAAAAATAGATGTCTCATGTAAATGGATTGTGAAAGAAACAATATCATAGATGTGAGCATCTAAAAATATCTAATAAGTGTGATCATGAAAGACCAAGAAGTATGTAGGAATAAGGTCACCTAGAATCAATGATATAATAATGGTGGCGCACAAGTTAAAGTCAAAGAGAAGAAGGATAAATGAGATTGAAGGAAATGTAACCATCTAAAACTACTCTTATGAAATTATTAAAAAAACCAAATTACTTATAAATTTATGTAATTTATAAATTCATCATTTGTAATTGTAATATCATCACTAGTTCAAGAAAGATTTGTTGTAATAATCTCTCTATAATTGATATGATTGTGCATACAAACACACTTGAAATAAACCCATCAACAATTTCCCCGAGACTGATTCCTTGGTTGAAATACAAGATCATGAATGCACAAGAAATGATCAAATTCCTAATCTACTTATTACTATTTTGATTTGTTTTTCTAAACAATTTGTTAATGTCTGGATTTATTTTGATAGTGTGAGATTGGCCAAGTGGGTCAAAAAAAATGTCTATCTTTAATCAAGGGTAGTAGAGCCATAGTTCAATATTTAGGGATACATATTGAAACCGCGAGAATCATGAGCTATGCATTTTAGTTACACTAGTTATTATAAAAATCATAGCATAACATACTTAGTAATCTAAAACTTATCTTTGATTCAACATTAAATTTGTGTCGATAAATGTGGCAAAGGAAAATCATTAGTTATGATTAAAAGAGTTTCCTAGAGTATACATAATATCATGAAGACACCTCTATTACAAAAATTAGTTACAATATTTATCTCCCTTGACTCTGTTAGGTCTGGTTAAAATTTTTCCATAACAATAAGTCCTTGGTTTGCATTTACAAAAGGGGTCTTATGTAAATTTTTGAAACCCTTGCTTTCATGTTTCAAAGTGTAAATCTTGTCTTCAAACCCTAAGCATCGGAGTGGTTTCTTTTTTTCTGCATTACCTTTTTGTCACTTAAGTCATATGTCCACCACGTGTTCTTTTAAAAGGGGTCGCATTCAATAGTTTTTAAATTTCTAACACCTTGGCATTTTATTAATCCCTAAGTCTAAAGCCCGCAAGTCTTTTATTAAGATTATGTGTTGAGCTAGTATGTTTTGATCTAACGGTCCACTTAATGACTTAGTCCTGAGATGCACATAATCTATCTTATAAGTCATTAAGCGGTGATGACATATGTTATTGGAGGGTCCAACATCAGTAAAGCTTCAATAAAATAGTGTGTAATTTTTATTTCATCCAACGGTCCACTTAATAGCTCACTCTCAACATGATCGAGATCTATTTTATAAGTCATTAAGTCTGAATGACGCGTGTCCCAGCAATGACATGGGCCCTGTTGCAAAGTTTGATTGAGATTAAAGTGCAGATATATCCAACGGTTCACTTAATGGCTTAATCCAAAGATGTGCACCATCTAATGTGTAATTCATTAAGCAGTGACGACGTGTGGCAGTTGGCGGGCCTGAGACTTGTGAACAATTGTTGTTAAACTGCAGTCAAATTCCCTTTTGATCCAACGACTTACTTATTTGCTTAACCCAAAGATGCGTAAGATCTATCATGCAAGTCATTAATCCATGCTATCGCATGTCCTGGAGATGACGTGTATTCCATTAACAGTAAAAGTGATCGCAGATTAAAGGGATAACAATTCAGCAAAGATCTAAAGGCTGACTTGGTTGCTTAATGAAAAAGTGATCGAGATCTAACATGTAAGCCATTAAGTCGTGATGCCATGTGTCCCAGTGGGTCCAGTTGAGGTCATAAGGAAGAAATTAAAGGCTGAGCATCTAAAGATTGATTCGAAAATTGACTTAATCGCTTGGTGTTAAAGTGATCAAGATCTACAATATAAGCGATTAAGTCGTGCTGACGCATGGCAGTCGATGGGACCAGTACAATGCAAGGATAAGGTAAAGAGGATGCAGTTTGAGAAAGATCAGACGACTCACTTAATGACTTAAAGTGGAGATGCGGAAGATCTAGCATATAAGCCATTAAGTGGTGTTGATGCATGTCCAAGTTGTTAAAGTTGCATCCGTAGTTAGTGAAGTGTGGGTAAAGTAACTGGTGGCCAGGTTAGGAAGGATCAGACGCTGACTTAAAGGCTTATAGGGAAGATGCACAAGATCTAATGTTTAAGCGATCAAGTTGTGATGACACGTGTCCAGGATGAGTAGTGGTTCCTGTAAAGTAATGAGAGCCGCATGATGGATGAGATACTGTTGGGATCTACAGTTCAAATTTAAAGTTTTTCAGATTGCTTTCAATGAACCGTTAAGCTGCGAGTTTCAAACAAGATGAATTAATTACAAAGCGTGTGGGCACTTCAACAAAATTCAATGTGAGAGATTGATTTGAATGAATCATATAATTCATTACTTGAGTTCGAAGTTGCCATAATCATCGAAGTGATAGAAGTGAAACTCAAAGTTGCAGCAATCTCACGTTCTGTGTAACAAATTGCAGAGTGGGTAAATCTTCTGTTGAAACATTAAGATTCATGCTTGTAGTAGGGTTTCAAATTATGAAAGATAAACAGAGTATTGATACAATCTAATACTGTTACTGTAAGAAGCCCTAAGTTCAGAAAATGGCCCATAGGATTGAGTTCACTGGTAACGTAGATTACAAAGACACAAATGTGTGGGATGATCTTATACAATAGTTGAATGGATATACCAATGATTCTACCCAAATCAAAAGAGTGGTTCCTTTAAATCCTCATTTTAGAGTTGGGGAAGGTTTATATGACATGGAAACATGGGCCAGGGATGCCAAGGTTAGCACAAGTGGTCTTAGTATGTTCAAAATTGCTTTCGGCCAAAGAAATGCTCCTACCACAGATTGTAATATATGGGATCTGGATGTAGGGAAATTAATAGTTCTTGAAGTATTTATGGACACAGATTTTTTAATTACAATAGCCAAAGCCTATGATAAGGTGTCCAGGGTTCTGAGAGATACAGACGAAAACATACTGTTGAATGTCATAGATGATGAGATAAGAAAAGTCTTCAAGTTGAGTGATCTTCCTGTTCAAATGGTTGACATTGATTTTGAATACTTCAAAGAGGTGTACAAGAATCAAAAGGAATACTTAAGAAATGAGGCTTTAAAAGGGTATTTCAATAAGATAGGGGGTCTAATTGTAGTAGGCCCTAACACACCAGAGCCTTTCAAACTAGATTATTTTAATGGCAAGGCTAGAGGGATGTATAGTGTCGTGTGTCATGTTCTGGGAGAAGATGAGGAGATAACAATGCCCATTCATTTTATGCTTATGGTGGTTCAAATTTTGCTTCCGCATTTGTCTGTTATTTTTTACTATGCTAATTACATTGCTGACTTGATGCATCAAGGTCTGGTAGGCATAAAAGATTCTAAGATAGTCAAGCCAATGGGATGGTATTCTATGATGATGCACATGATCTTATTTAATAATGCTGACTATTTTGAAGAAGAAATAGATCTTACCAAATTTCAGGATGATGAAGATTTGCCAATTCACTTGTGGAGTACTGATTTGTCTTGGGACAGGAAAGAGGCTAGTTTTATTAATTTTGATAGATGTTTTACCTCTAGGCTTAGAGCATTGTTATGTACAGATAACCCTAGGATTCACACATATGTTTTGAGACTTTTGAGACCAATAGAGTGTGCTAAAGAGTTGCAGATTGTTCATAATTGGGGTGAATTCATTCTTTATCCTGTCTCAATAGTTATTAGGGTTTATGGCTTTAGAGGAACTCCAAATGTCTTCCCTTATAGCATTCCACTCAAGATTGGCCTGGCAGAAATTCTTAGACAACTGGGTGGGTTGCAAGAGGAATCTTTGACTGGAAAGATGAAAGGTAGTATATTCCCTACCATCACAAAAGTTCACCATTTCATCATTACCAAAGAGGGATGGACCCAATTTGACAAATACTTGGAGCCATATCAGTTAGCAACATCAATGGTAAGATGTGCAGACAATGAGGGATTCTCATTGATATGTTCAGGAAAAGAACTAAATGTTTGGCTCGAGATCATCAATTTAATTTCCCTAAAGATATAATTAGAAATGAATTTGATATGATGGAACAAGAGATCAAGAAAGAAAAATGGTTAGCATATATGAAATTTTTAGATTTTATCCACCATTTTGACAAAACATATGATCCCTTGAAAGTATTTATGCCCTGGGCAAAGAAGGTGGAATCCCTGATGAGCATGTTTGAAGATATTATACAAGCCTTGGACCAGAAGAAGAAGAAAGTAATGGAAACAGAGGCAAAAAAAGGCTAAGGATATTTTGAACAGAGCTTCATAGGGAAGGGTTGTTCCTATAGGAAAATATGTGGTGTACCAATGAAGAGGATATAGCACAATCCTGCCCAGAGTTGAAAATACTTCTGATCAAAAAGGGAAAAGGCCAGTAGACACCAGTACCCAAACATTGCCATCTCCAAAAAGGCAAAGGATGGAACGAAAAGAACAATAACAAGGTAATATTTACTCCCCTTCTCAATCTCCCCTGCACCTGGATGAATAGAGCATTGTTGAGCAATTAGTGAAAATGGGGAATATAGGGCATATATTTGTTACAACCTAGGAATTGCAAGGAGTGCCAGAGGCACCCAAACATGTTTCAATGGATATAACAATAGCTGAATTTGCTGGAAAAGAGATGGACCCTATCACTAAACAGGCTAGTGATGAATTCTTATCTAATGACCAATTTGTTAAAGCCATGGCCTTTATCCAATTCCTTTGGAGAATTCATATTAATGAATTCAAAGAGAAATGTCAAAAGCTGCAAGATGACCATCCTGACAGGGATAGGGATGACATTGAAAAGGAAGTGAAACAAGAGATGATAGCTAAGTTTGATAAGATCACTCCTCAAGAAGGCAGATAATTAGTGCAGAAAGAAGGAGTTATTATCCCTCCTCAGTGGGATCTTGTTGATGCCATTATCTTTGATGATGTTAGGAAAGAGACCAAACCTGTGCACACTAGTGGAACATCTACTGGTGTCAAATCTAGTGAAGACCATGCAACACTGGTAATGTGGTCTATCAAGAAGAAAGATAATAAGAAAACTGGTAAATATGACCATGCTGAACACTCAGGGAACTTGTTAATAAAGAGAGTTGTAGGTGCCTTAGGGGTAGAAGTAGCTAGCATTACTTTGGAATCAGCAAAATTTGGCATGAAGGTAGCTGAGAAACAGGAAGAAGAAATCAAAAGACTAAGGAAAAAAGTATGAAATAATCATGAAAGCATACAATAAGGAAAGGATAAAGTCCATTGAAAAGGACAATAAAATTGTTATCCTAGAGGGAAAACTGGTATCTCAATATTCTCCACAAAGGATGTTAACACAGGATCCACATCATCCTGCTACATCTAGCCCAATTATAACTTTCCCTCCTTCCCCTATGCCATCAAGTCTAGTTACCCAAGCTGACTTGGAATTAGAAAAAGAAAAACTAATTGCTGAAAGGACCAAATTGGAAGATTCAAGGAAGAAATGTCTTGAAGAATCCTAAACAAAGGTACTTTGCTAAAATACATTCCACCCTTATGCAGTGTTCTAAGGAAATAAGTCTTGCTACTCATTATTCACTAGGAAAAAGGGTTATTAGCATAATAAATGAGTATGATGCAGACAAGGATCAATGGGGCTTGACCATGGATAGATGGAAAGTAAAGAAGGTTGATTTGAAATTATTCTATTCCATATCCAAGGAAGAAAACAATGTTGATATTATTTTAACCAGTACTTATAAATGCCTGAAATTAATGGTGGACATGGACATCAAGAGTAGCATCATCATTAGAAAGATAGAAACTTTGAGGAAAGAATATTCAAACGATAGATATGAGATGTTCCCTAACCTTTTTAAGAAGAGTGGTGACATAAAGAGTGAGGCATTATGGCCAAGACAAATAAATTAGGCATTGACCACTAGGACTAACAACATTATTACTTTGGAAAGCACGGTTTTGTCTGTCCAAACTGTGGAAATTATTAGCAAAGCCCGGGCATTTTTTGAATTCTAGAAAGAGGAGATTGAGAAGGCAAGTGCCAGTTGGGATGAAATTAACAGCAAAAAATATGAATTCATCGGTTTTGATTGGCCAAGTGATGAGGTGTATACCTCTTGGAAGGACAAATATGATACAGTTGATCAAGGAGAAGCTGGCAGTGTGTGAAAGACAACAAGTGGCAGTGTTCCTGATTGGTGAATGAGACAGACAAAGGTAAAGATCCTACATCAACAAGAACAAAGACAACATATTCCAGGTCGTTTCTTCTGAAGAACTTTGAAGTAGTTACAAGCACCCAAGCGGTCAAAAGACAAAATATGTTGAATATTTATTGTAACAAAAGTGGTTATCACTTCATTTGTTATTTTGTCTTTTTGTTGAGTCATTTGTTTTTTGCTTATTCCAAGTGATCTGTAGCTTGTTGCAATCCTATTCTATAAAAGGATTCCCAAGATCATTGGAAAGGGCTGGAAAAATTGGATTGTAAGAAATTTTGCAAAGTTTCAGTCAAAGGGGGAAATATAGTATAGTTTGTACTAGATAGCTGTGAAAATCAGAAATAAAGCTGAGAGATCTTTTGTAGGTTATTGAAGAGGTTATCTCTGTGTATTTTTTGTATGCTGGAATATGATTCTCTAAACTTAGTACAAATACCCAGATTCCAATCTCTCCTGTGTTATGTGTCTTGTGAGTTATGAATTTTCTGATTCATTAGCATAGACTTTCTCTATGTTTATGTACTTATTTGAGAGTTCTGATATAGGATCATATTAAATTAGGCTCTGTGCATAGATTCATTTGACATGTGCTAGGATTTTATTGGTAGTAGGGGTTTGGGATAATTGTGTTATGGCCTAGAACCTTTGATGAATATTGATTTCAGTATATTATTTTTGAATCAGAGTGTAGCCCAATGGATAAAAAACTGATCTAAAGCTAACAAGTTTTGTACTACTGCATATCTAGTTGCATATTGGCTGTGTTCTCCTATAAACAAACATTAAATCCATTAAGTCTATATTTGAGCAAGTTTGTTGTGAATTCCTATCTCATGCTCCATTTCATGGTTGATGTCCAATGGGTAATTAGCCAATTATCTAGTATCTCCCGGTTATGTTGAGTTATTGTGAGATTATTACTTGATAATACCATATAGAAATATCAGAAGGTATTATATGGTATCCCCCCCTTGGTATAGCAGGATCAAAAGAGTAGAAGTATTGTAAGAGTGCTTGTTAGTTGGTCCTTTTCTTGCATGAACTAATATTTGGAGGTGGCTTCTCTAGAAAATAGTCATAAGAAGAAGAGGTTGTTGTTGTTTTTGTTGCAACATAAAAAGAAACCAACAAAAATGGCAACTCTGCTGGGGAATAATTTTACATTGCAGTGAGTGAGTAAGGTTTTTCAAGTTGAGCTAGACTCCTAGCATGCTTACTTATTTATACCAGTCGGTTGACCATTGAAGTAGAAAGTTTTATCTATCCATATCCCAGTGATTTGTATTACCATTGAAAATGTATCGGGATAAATGCTTAGACCTATGTTGATATTTGTAACCCGTCAAAACTTTCCATAACAAAATCTTTATTACTCAAAGTTAGTGTGTATTTTCCTAGCTATTTGTTGGGTGGCTACTCGAAGGAATCTCTGCATCAGTGCTGAGTTACAATAATTTGATACACCACTATTTAGCTATGAGTTATAAAAATACCAAATCCAGGATGAAGAATTGTCTTGAGAATGAGTTGGAAGGTAAAATTCCATCTACCTCCAGAGTCGGGCAATCGATGAACATAAATTCTTTTGGAACTACTCCCCAAGCTTGGAGGCAGAGAAGGAACATAAGAATGGATACTCATATTCCTCCCAATCATGAAGAAGATACTATAGAAGTTGAACAAGATACATAGCCAGGATTGGGAGTCTATGGGGAGTATTACTCTCAAAGTGAGAGGGTTGATGATGTACCTAGGTATACCAGAAAGGTGGTTCATGGTAAATTCCAGGGACATGAAACAAGGTCCAGATCAAAAAGTAGAGGTGAAGAGAATAGGAATGATCCTAGTGATCCAAGCTCTCCCTCATCTAAAAGACCCCATGCCCATCATCATAGGAGAGAAAGAACTATCATGGAGGAAAATTCAGAATCTGACATGACTCTTGTAGATTCTGAGGAGATTTTTGAAGAAGTGGGTGAACTGGAAAGGAAGATTCAAGAGAAGATTGCCTTGAGACAAAGAAGAGAAAGAGAGAAAGAGGAGAGAATAAGACATGCTCAGATTCAATATGACCAATTAAAAGGGCAATTGCGAGATTTGGAAGAAATAAATGCTACTACTATACCTGAGTAACCTGAACATGAATCTGTTGTCCAACAGTTGTATGACACAAAGAAACCCAAGAATAAACGTAAACAAAAGGTAGCAACAATTGAAATAAAGGAGCTAGTGAGGAAAGGGAGTGCAATGGATCCCATGACTAAGCTGGATACTGAGTTGGAGAAGGCCAAGAGAGAGAGGGAGATCATAGCCAAAGAATTAGAGAAGGCTGAATTAGAAGCCTCTTCTCTTGAGATGAAAAAAGAAATTTGAATTTCTTAGGAAAACCTCTGGCCCTCTTCCTGCTGATGCTGGTCCTAAAATGTCTCTAAATTCAGGAATGAATTTACCACCACCTACTGATTCTGGAAATGCTACTACATCAAATACTCAAAGTAACAATTCATCTCAAAGAACTCTCGTCTATACTTAAAGGTATATGCAAGTTATTTTCCTTGGCATTCCCGGTATCCTAATGAGATTCCTAAAAATATTAGGGATAAAATTCCTAAATTTGCTGGAAATAATATTATAACATGTGAAGAACATCTGAAGCATTTTATGGATATGATTGATGATTATGAAATTGCACATGATGATGTGATGATGAAGTTATTTGTTCAATCATTAACTGAGGATGCTAGGGACTGGTTTAGAGGGTTGCCCCATGAATGTATTGGGTCTATGGATGAAATGAAATAATGTTTCAGAGATCAATATGGGGACAAGAGCAATGAAGGGTTTATGTTGAATGAGTTAAAAAACATAAAGAAGAACCCAAATGAAGAAGTGGTGGAGTTCAATATCAGGTTTCAAAGGGAAATGCACAGGTTGCTGCAAGTGATGAGATTGGATGACAAGGTATGTCTTGCTGCTTATCTTAATGCTTTTGATGAAAAAATGGGTTATTTGTTAAGGGATGAACCCTAGAAATATTAGAGAAGCATATAAGGTAGCAGTCAATATTAAGACAAATAGAAGGGTTTCTGGAAAAGTGGGTAGGAGAGAAGATTGGAAACCATCCAGGTACAACAAGAAAGAATCAGATAAACCCTTGAATACTAAACCAAAGGAAGATGATAATCTTAAGTTGATTCTGAATGCTTTGAAAAAATTAAAACTTGGAGAAAGTAGTAAAAATAGTGTTTCAAACAATGATAATCCTTCCTATGGAAATTTCAACAAACAACCTAGGATGCAAAATTATCCTTATACCACTTAGTGGAAATATGGGAAACCTATAGTCCCATAAAAGAAGGATAAATCTAATGAAAAAACTCCTGATCCTCTACACAACACCTTTGTAAACATGTGCAATGATAATCCTTGGTGTGTGTCTTGCCAATCCCCTCATAGTCCTGAGTATTATGTTATTGCTGCTAGAATCTCTACCACTAAAGATCAAGAAGAAAATGAGGAGGAAGCATATGATGATAGTGGTTGTGTTATGACTTCCTCACATGTTAATAATGACACATATTATCAACATGATGATTTTGACATACAAGATTGGGAGATTGATAATATGAGATGTAATGCCGAAGGATGTGATGAGACACTTGTCTTTAGAAGACCATCTGATGAAGAAATTGTTGAAATCACAGAAAATATGGTTGCACAAGCAAGGGGAAATTACAACTTAAGAAACAAAATAATTGGTAATGCAGATGGAAAACCCGCTGGTATTTTTATCAAGGATACCACAAATATTACCAAAAGGCCACAAGAAAAGGAGAAAAGGATGAAGGTACAAATAAAATTTTGATAAAAAAAGGCAACAAACCTACTAGTCCAAATATGTATAAAGAAAAGATAAAAACACCAGAAAGTCCCATACCTCATTCTAAAAAGGAGGATAAACCACATAAAGGAGATGAATCCAAACTAAATTCTCAAGTAGAAGATGAGGATTACACAAATCAAAGATCAGACATCTCTAATGTGAAATACACCCCTCTGGATATGGGGCAACTTTTGTCTCAAATAATTGTTAAGGTACCTCTGTTGGAAATGATGAGGATAGGAGAGTATAAAGAAAAGGCTTTAACATGGATGAAGGGTGTTAGCTCTACTAAGATTATGGGACCAAAACAAAACAATAAAGTGTCAAACACAAAGGACAAATCATCAAAGGAATCTGATGAGATTGTGTCAAATATTCCTCAAATTTATTTGGATAACAATGTTGTTGGTACAACTGTAGAAAATGTACATCCCTTTTTTTTTAAATTGTTGATAAATGGTAACATGTTGAAAAACTGTATGATTGACTCTAGGGCATCTAACACTGTCATGCATGTAGAAGTTATGAGATCTATGGGATTGAAAGTAGACACACCACATGGGAGGTGCCAAGCCATGGATTCTAGATAAGTGTTTGTCATCGTCACCACTAAGGCTTTACCTTATAAATTGGCAGCTTTCCTAGACAAAGTATTAATAATGAGTGTGTTGGTTGTAGACATTCCCCCTCAATATGGAATGTTGTTTTCAAGATAATGGAGTACATCAATGGGGGGAAGCATTCAATGTGATTTGTCATTTTCCACTTTCAACATTAATGGTGAAAAAATCAAGGTATCAAGGGAGACCAAAACTCCTCATATGATTGAGGAACAAGATGATAACAATATGAATTGTTTCTTAGATACTGAGATGGGATCATTTCAAGTGCAGGAAAATCAAGTTGCAAGAAAATTACAACCTACATTATTGTCTGAAGACATAAATAATTTATCTGAACAAAGTAATTTATGGGTAATGTATTTTGATGGTGCTAGTTCTAGGGAGGGGGCTGGTGCTGGGGTTTTATTGATATCTTCCTCAGGAAGAACCTTCAATTTTTCATTTACTCTGTTATTTACATGTAAAAATAATGTGGCAGAATATGAGGCTCTGTTGATAGGTTTGAGATTAGCTGCAAGACATGGAATCAAATGTATCAGAGTTATTGGAGACTCTAAATTGGTAGTATCTCAGATCATATCCAAGTATGCTTCCAAGAATCGTAGATTGAAACAATACCGAAATGCATTCTAGGATGAATTAGAAAGTTTTGATACATTTTGTATTGACTGGATGGATAGAAACCAGAATAGAATGGTAGATTTGTTGGCTAACATTGCTTTAAGGCCATAAGACATTACGTTTACTGGAATTTATGAAATAGAAGTTCAGACTAGGCCTTCAATACCAGACAATGTGGATAGATGGCAAGTATTTGATGATGATGTGGATATTCTGAGATTCTTGTATTGTGAGACAGATCTTGAAAATAAAGAGATAGATTTCAGTAGGTATGTGAAAACAATTGATGGAAAAGATATTGTCTTATGAAAGGAAATATTGCATTTGAAGTCAAATAAAGTCCCAAAGGGACTAGTTGTTTTAGAAAGAGCCTTTGACAATAAGGATAAACCATATTCTGCTACATGTGTAAATAAGTCTGAAGATTTGGAGGAGGTAAATGTGGGAATAGAGGAAGTTCCTAAAAATTTATTTATTGGTAAAAAAATGTCACCCAAAGTTAAGGAGGGTCTAACTAATCTTTTGAGGAAGTACAAAAAGGTCTTTGCATGGATGTATGATGATCTAAAGGTATATAATGAGGATCTATTCCAACATGAGATCCCGTTAAAGGAATATGCCAAGCCTTTTAGATAAAAGAAAAGGCCCATAAATCCCACCCTAAGGCCCAAAATGGAGTAGGAATTGAAGAAGATGAAAGATGCTGGGATAATTAAGCCCATTAGGAATTCTTCTTGGGTCTCCAATTTTCTCCCTATCAGAAAGAAGAATGTGGACATAAGGTTGTGTGTGGATTTCAAAAACTTGAATATATCTTCCCTAAAAGACAACTATGCTCTCCCCAATATGGAGAATATGTTGTAGAGAGTCACTGGATGTGAACTAATGTCCATGGTGGATGGATTCTCTGGGTATAACCAGATTATGGTCAAGGAGTTAGAGTTGTTTAAAACTTCTTTTACTACACCATGGGGAACATATGTATATGTTAGAATGCCTTTTGGTTTAATGAATGCCGGGGCTACTTTCCAGAGGTCAATGGATGTTGCATTCTCATATTTCTTGCAAAACTTTCTTGAGGTTTATCAGGATGAACTCACAGCCTACTCAAAGAAGGAATAACAACATTGTGAACATCTAGAGAATTTTTTTGAAAGAGCTCTGGAATTTGGGATTTCTCTGAATCCCAGGAAATGTATTTTTGGAGTGACAAAAGGTAAATTATTGGGGCATATTGTTTCAAAGGAAGGGGTTAGAATTGACCTAGATAGGGTAGCTTCTATTGACAAAGTACCCCTCCCAAGAAATGTTAAATTAATTTAATCTATTTTCGGTCAGGTAAACTTTCTCAGAAGATTTGTCACAAAATTTGTTGAGAAAAGTAGGCCAATTTATAAAATGTTGAAGAAGGATGCAAAAATGGAATGGGATGGAGAAGCCACCCGATCTTTTCAAGAAATAAAGAAAGATATAAAAGATGCCCTTGTCCTAAGAACTCCTGATAATTCAAAGCCTATGAACATATTTCATTTGCATCTTGCCATACTATTGTTGTTGTGTTGTTGCAAAAAAATGAAGAGGGGTTTGAACAACCCATTGCCTTTTTTAGAAAATCATTACAAGTTGCAGAGCTCAAATATGATATAACTGAAAATAGGCCTATGCATTGGTGAAGGTTGTGAAATATTTTAGATGTTATTTGATAGGTGCTATTGTAGTAGCCTATGTTCCCTCGACAGCAGTTAAGGACATCTTCACTCAACAAGAGGTGTCAGGAAAAAGATGTAGATTGATCAATAGGATTCAGGAGTTTAATATAGAAATTTAAATCACTAAGTTGGTCAGAGGAATGGGTTTAGCCAAATTGATTGGTAATGAAAACTTGGATGCAAACCATATCAATACCCTAGAGGAGGAACAAAGACCTTTTATCTGTAACCTTGACCAGTGTGATTGGTACACCAATATTATTTATTAATTACAAAGAATGACCTATCCACAGGGTATGGATGAGAATAAGAAAAGGACCTTAAAGCTACAAGAAATCCATTTTTCTCTGATCAGAGATGAGCTGTGGTGGAGGAATCTTGAAGGAATTCTACTAAAATTTGTTGATAGAGAACAAGCAGACAAGATTCTACAAGAAATGCACAATGGAGTGTGTGGTGGCCATAACATGGCCAAGACTACTGCACATAAGGTTTTAAGAGTAGGATTCTGGTGGCCAAGTATCTTTAAGGATGCTCATCAACTGGTTAAGAAATGTGATGCTTGCCAACGTTTCTATGGTAAGCTATAATTCTCAAGTAATGTACCTCTTACACCAGTGGAAGTTCAAGCCCCTTTTCAGTAATGGGGTATTGATTTTATAGGGGAAATCACTACCAAATCCAGTGGAGGACATGCATGGATAATTGTAGCTACTGACTACTTTACTAAGTGGGTTGAAGCAATCCCCACTAAAAGAGCAACCAGTAAAGCAGTAATTGATTTCTTGTTGAAGAACATAATCACCCGGTTTGGGTGCCCAGAGAAAATAATATCAGACAATGCTATGTGTTTTAAATCTGAGGATTATATCAATTTTTGTCTTGAATATGGAATTTAGACATCTTACTCTGCACCTTACCACCCACAGGGGAATGGCCAAGCTGACTCCACCAACAAGAGCTTGCTTAAGATCATTAAGAGAGTTTTGGATACAAACAAGAAGGCGTGGGACTCAAAGTTAACAATGGTTGTCTGGGAAGATAGAGTGATATATAAGAAGGCTATAGGATGTGCACCCTTTGATTTAGTCTATGGGATTCAAGCAAGATTGCCCCAAAATAATCTAATGCAAATGTACAAGTTTGTCCAAATGTATGATGATGATATTGACAGTGATATGCAATTGAGAATTGATGACCTGGTGGAATTGGATGAAACTAGGAGGGAAGCTTCTGTGACAAATGCTAAGCTTCAATTGTAGGTAAAAAATTTGTATGATAAAAAGGCAGTCTCAAGACAATTTTGTGTGGGAGATTATGTCCTAATGTGGAATGCTAGATTAGAAGATAAAGGAAAACATGGAAAATTTGAACCAATCTGGCTGGGACCATATATTGTCCATGAGAGGTATGGGAAAAATTCTTATTTATTGAAAGACCTTACTGGTATCATTTTAGAACTGCCAGTTCATGGAAAGTTCTTGAATTTATACTTCTCTTGAAGTATAATCATCCATGGAGATTAGGTTGTGTATATAGTGTGTTTCTGCAAGTGTGTTCTTTCTGTCTTAGCTTACTTTGGTTTTTTGTTGTGTAAGTAGCTTAGTTTTTCCAGTTGGTTGGTCTGCTCCCCCTGAGATTCTAAATTCTTGCAATACCTGCAGGAGGTAGTCATCCCTAGAAAGAGCCACTGCTAGGCCTAGTTAAAATTTTTCCAAAACAACAAGTCCTTGGTCTACTTTTACAAAAGGGGTCTTATGTAAATTTTTGAAACCCTTTCTTTCATGTTTCAAAGTGTAAATCTTATCTTCAAACCCTAAGCGTTGAAGTGGTTTCTTTTTTTTTTTTTGCATTAACTTTTTGCCACTTAAGTCATATGTCCACCATGTGTTCTTTTAAAAGGGGTTGCGTTCAATAGTTTGTAAATTCCTAACACCTTGGCACTTTATTAATCCCTAAGTTTAAAGCTCGCAAGTCTTTTATTAAACCATTGTGTCGAGATAGTATGTTTTGATCTAACGGTCCACTTAATGAATTAGCCTCGAGATGCACAAAATCTATCTTATAAGTCATTAAGCAGTGATGACACGTGTTTTTGGTGGGTCCAGCATCAGTAAAGCTTTAATAAAAGAGTGTGCAGTTTTTATTTCATCCAATGGTCCACTTAATGGCTTACTCTCAACATGATCAAGATCTATATTATAAGTTATTAAGTTTGAATGACGTGTGTCCCTGCAGTGACGTGGGTCCTGTTGCAAAGTTTGATGGAGATTAAAGTGTAGATAGATCCAACGGTTTTCTTAATGGTTTAATCCAAAGATGCGCACCATCTAATGTGTAAGTCATTAAGTGGTGATGATGTGTGGCAGTTGGCGGGCCTAAGACTTATGAACAACTGTTGTTAAACTGCAGTCAGATTCCCTTTTGATCCAACGATTGACTTAATTGCTTAACCCAAAGATGTGTAAGATCTATCATGCAAGTCATTAAGTCATGTTTCTGTGTGTCCTGGAGATGATGTGTATTCCATTAACAATAAAAGTGATCGCAGATTAAAGAGCTAACAATTCAAAAAAGATCTAACGGTTGACTTGATTGCTTAGCGACAAAGTGATCAAGATCTAACATGTAAGCCATTAAGTCGTGATGTCATGTGTCCCAATGGGTCCGACTAAGGTTGTAAGGAAGAAATTAAAGGCTGAGCGTCTAAAGATTGATCTGAAAGTTGACTTAATCGCTTGGTGTTAAAGTGATTGAAATATACAGTATAAGCGATTAAGTCGTGTTGACGTGTGGCAGTTGGTGGGCTGAGTATATCACAAGGATAAGGTAAAGAGGATGCAGTTTGAGAAATATTGGACGACTCACTTAATGAATTAAAGTGGAGATGTGGAAGATCTAACGTATAAGACATTAAGTTGTGTTGACGTGTGTTCAAGTTGTTAAAGTTGCATCCGCAGTTAGTGAAGTCTGGGCAAAGTAACTGGTGGCCAGGTTAAGAAGGATCAGACAACTGGCTTAAAGGCTTATGGGGAAGATACACAAGAACTAATGTTTAAGTGATAAAGTCATGCTAACACATGTCCAGGATGAGTAGTGGTTCCCATAAAGTAATGAGAGTCGCACGATGGATGAGATATTGTTGGGATCTACGGTTCAAATTTAAAGTTTTTAGATTGGTTTCAATGAACCATTAAGCCACGAGTTTCAAACTAGATGAATTGATTACAGAGCGTGTGGCCACTTCAGTAAAATTAAATGCAAGAGATTTATTTGATTAAAGCATATAATTCATTGCTTGAGTTCAAAGTTTCCATAACCATCGAAGTGATTGAAGCGAAACTCAAAGTTGCAGCAATCTCGCGCTCTGTGTAACAAATTGCAGAACGGGTAAGTCTTTTGTTGAAACATTAAGATTCATGCTTGCACTAGGGTTTCAAATGATGAAAGATAAATATAGTATTGATACAATCTGATACTATTACTATAAGAAGCCCTAATTTTAGAAAATGGCCTGTAGGGTTGAGTTCATTGGCAAGGTAGATTACAAAGACACAAATGTGTAGGATGATATTATACAACAGTTGAATGGATCTACCAATGATTCTACCCAAATAAAAAGAGTGGTTCCTATAAATCCTTGTTTTAGAGTTGGGGAAGGTTTATATGACATGAGAAGATGGGCTAAGGATACCAAGGTTAGTACAAGTGGTCTTAGTTTGTTCAAAATTGCTTTCGGCCAAAGAAATGCTCCTACCCTAGACTGTAATGTATGGGATCTGGATGTAGAGAAATTAATAGTTCCTGGAGTATTTATGGACATAGATTTGCTAATTACAATAGCCAAAGCCTATGATAAGGTGTCCAGGGTTCTGAGAGATACAGACATAAACATACTACTGAATGTCATAGCTAATGAGATAAGAAAAGTCTTCAAGTTGAGTGATCTTTCTGTTTAGATGGATGACATTGAATTTGAATACTTCAAAGAGGTGTAAAAGAATCAAAAGGAATACTTCAGAAATGAGGCTTTAAAAGGGTATTTCAATAAGATAGGGGGGTCTAATTATAGTAGGCCCTAACACACCAGAGCCTTTCAAACTAGATTATTTTAATGACAAGGCTAGAGGGATTTATAATTCCCTGTGTCATGTTCTGGGAGAAGATGAGGAGATAACAATGCCCATTCATTTTATGCTTATGGTGGTTCAAATCTTGCATCCATATTTGTGTATTGTTTTTTACTATGCTAATTACATTTCTGACTTGATGCATCAAGGTCTGGTAGGCATAAAAGATTCTAAGATAGTCAAGCCAATGGGATGGTATTCTATGATGATGCACATGATCTTATTTAATAATGTTGACTATTTTGAAGAAGAAATGGATCTTACCAAATTTCAGGATGATAAAGATTTGTCAATTCAGTTGTGGAGTACTAATTTGTCTTAGGACAAGAAAGAGGCTTGTTTTATTAATTTTGATAGATGTTTTGCCTCTAGGCTCAAAGCATTGTAATGTATAGATAACCCTAGGATTCACACAAATGTGTTTAGACTTTTGAGACCAATGGAGTATGCGAAAGAGTTTTAGATTGTTCATAATTGGGGTGAATTCATCCTTTATCATGTCTCAATAGTTATTAGGATTTATGGTTTCAGAGGAAGCCCAAATGTCCTCCCTTATAGGGTTCCACTCAAGATTGGCCTAGCAGAAACTCTTAGACAACTGGGTGGGTTGCAAGAGCAAGCTTTGACTAGAAAGATGAAATGTAGTATATTCCCTACCATCACAAAAGTTCATCATTTCATCATTACCAAAAGGGGGATGGACCCAATTTGACAAATACTTGGAGCCATCTCAGTTAGAAACATCAGTGGTAAGATGTGCAGACAATGATGGATTCATCATTGATATGTTCAGGAAAAGAACTAAATGTTTGGCTCTAGATCATCAATTTAATTTCCCTGAAAATATAATTAGAACTGAATTTGATATGATGGAACAAGAGATCAAGAAAGAAAAATGGTTAGCATATAAAAAATCTTTAGATTTTATCTACCATTTTGACAAAACATATGATCCCTTGAAAGTATTTATGCCCTGGGAAAAGAAGGTGGAATCCCTGATGATCATGTTTGAAGATATTATGCAAGCGTTGGACTAGAAGAAGAAGAAAGTAATGGAAATAGAGCCAGAAAAGGCTAAGGCTATTCTGAGCAGAGCTTCACAGGGAAGGGGTGTTCCTCCAAGAAAACATGTGGTGTACCAACGAAGAGGATATAGCTCAATCCTGCCCAGAGTTGAAAATTCTTCTGATAAAAAATGGAAAAGGCCAGTAGACACTAGTACCCAAACATTTCCATCTCCAAAAAGGCAAAGGGTGAAAGGAAAAGAAAAACAACAAGGTGATATTTACTCCCCTTCTCAATCTCCCCTGCACTTGGATGAATTGAGCATTGCTGAGCAATAAGTGAAAATGGGGAATACATGGCATATATTTGTTATAGCCCATGAATTGAAAGGAGTGTCAGAGGCACCCAAACAAGTTTCAATGGATATAACAATAGCTAAATTTGCTGGAAAAGAGCTGGACCCTATCACTAAATAGGCTAGTGATGAATTATTATCTGATGACCAATTTGTTAAAGCTAGGGCCTTTATCCAATTCCTTTGGAGAATTCATATTAATGAATTCAAAGAGAAATGTCAAAAGCTGCAAGATGACCAACCTGATAGGGATAGAGATGACATTGAAAAGGAAGTGAAATAGGAGATGATAGCTAAGTTTGATAAGATCACTCCTGAAGAAGGTAGAGAATTAGTGCAGAAAGAAGGAGTTCTTATCCTGCCTCAGTGGGATCTCTCTGATGCCATTATCTTTGATGTTGTTAGGAAAGAGACCAAACCAATGCACACTAGTGGAACATCTACTGGTGTTAAATTTAGTGAAGACCATGTAGCACTGGTAATGTGGTCTATCAAGAAGAAAGAGAATAAGAAAACTGGTAAAGATGACCATGTTGAACACTCAGGAAACTTGTTAGTAAAGAGAGTTGCAGGTGCCTTAGGGGTAGAAGCAGCTAGCATTACTCGGGAGTCAAAAAAATTTGGCATGAAGGTAGCTGAGAAGCAGGAAGAAGAAATCAGAAGCCTGAGGGAAAAGTATGAAATAGTCATGAAAGCATACAATGAGGAAAGAATAAAGTCCATTAAAAAGGACAATAAAATTGCTATCCTAGAGTGAAAATTGGTATCTCAATATTCTCCTCAAAGGATGTTAACAGATGATCCACATCAGCTTGCTACATCTAGCCCAATTATAACTTTCCCTCCTTCCCCTATACCATCAAGTCCAGTTACCCAAACTAACTTGGAATTAGAAAAAGAAAAACTAATTGTTGAAAGGAACAAATTGGAAGAATCAAGGGAGAAATGTATTGAAGAATCCTTAGCATTTAAAGAAGCAGAGGCATGCGTAAAACAAAGCTACTCTGCTAAAATACATTCCACACTTATGTAGTGTACTAAGGAAATCATTCTTGCTACTCTTTATTCACTAGGAAAAAGGGTTATTAGCATAATAAATGAGTATGATGCAGACAAGGATCAATGGGGCTCGATCGTAGATAGATGGAAAGGAAAGAAGGATGATTTTAAATTATTCTATTCCGTATCCAAGGAAGAAAACATTGTTGATATCGTTTTAACCAATACTTATAAATACCTAAAATTAATGGTGGACATGGACATCAAGAGGAGCATCATCATCAGAAAGATAGAAAGTTTGAGGAAAAAATATTCAAAGGATAGATATGAGATGTTTCTTAACCTTTTTAAGAAGAGTGGTGACATAAAGAGTGAGGCATTATTGCTAATAAAAATAAATGAGGCATTGACTACTAGGACTAACAACATTACTACTTTGGAAAGCACAGTTTTGTTTGTTCAAACTGTGGAAATTATTAGCAAAGCCTAGGAATTTTTTGAATTTTGGAAAGAGGAGATTGAGAAGGCAAGTGCCAGTTGGGATGAAATTAACATAAAAAAGATGAATTCATTAGTTTTGATTGGCCAAGTGATGAGGTGTATACCTCCTAGAAGGACAAATATGATACACTTGGTCAAGGGGAAGGTGGCAGTGTGTGAAAGACAACAAGTGGCAATGTTCCTTATTGGTGAATGAGACAGACAAAGGTAAAGATCCTACATCAACAAGAAAAAAGACAACAAATTCTAGGTGGTTGCTTCCGGACAAATTTGTAGTAGTTACAAGCACCCAAGCGGTTAGAAGACAAAATATGTTGAATATTTATTGTAACAAAAGTGGTTATCACTTCATTTGTTATTTTGTCTTTTTGTTGAGTCATTTGTTTTGTCCTTATTCCAAGTGATCCGTAGCTTGTTGCAATCCTA
Organism: Thuja plicata; assembly: GCA_018584345.1. Taxonomy (NCBI): domain Eukaryota; kingdom Viridiplantae; phylum Streptophyta; class Pinopsida; order Cupressales; family Cupressaceae; genus Thuja; species Thuja plicata. Next base: position 4,449,831 of record MU225240.1, read on the forward strand.
TTCTATAAAAGGATTCCCAAGATCATTGGAAAGGGTTGGAAAAATTGGATTGCAAGCAATTTTGCAAAGTTTCAGTCAAAGGGGGAAATATAGTATAGTTTGTACTAGATAGCTGTGAAAATAAAATATAAAGCTGAGAGATCTTTTGTAGGTTATTGAAGAGGTTATCTTTGATTATTTTTGTATGTTGGAATATGATTCTCTAAAATTAATACAAAGATCTGGATTCCAATCTCTCCTGTGTTATGTGTCTTGTGAGTTATGAATTTTCTGTTTCATTAGCATAGACGTTCTCTATGTTTATGTACTTATTTGAGAGTTCTGATCTAGTATTAGATTAAATTAGGCTCTGATTAATGCATAGATTCATTTGACATGTGCTAGGATTTTATTGGTAGTAGGGGTTTGGGATAATTGTGTAATGGCCTAGAATCTTTGATGAATATTAATTTCAGTATATTATATTTTAATCAGAGTGTAGCCCAATGGATAAAGCACCGATCTAAAGCTGACAAGTTTTGTACTATTGCATATCTAGTTGCATATTGGTTGTGTTCTCCTATAAAAAACATTAAATCCATTAAGTCTATATTTGTGCAAGTTTGTTGTGAATTCCTATCTCATGCTCCATTTCATGGTTGATGTTCAATAGGTAATTAGCCAATTATCTAGTATCTCCCGGTTATGTTGAGTTATTGTGAGATTATTGCTTGATAATACCATATAGAAATATCATAAGGTATTATAGGGTATCCCCCCTTGGTATAGCAGAACCTAAAGAGTATAAGTATTGTAAGAGTGCTTGTTAGTTGGTCCTTTTCTTGCATGAACCAATATTTGGAGATGGCTTCTCTATAAAACAGTCATAAGAAGAAGAGGTTGTTGTTGTTTTTGTTGCAACATAAAAAGAAACCAACAGACTCCACAAGAATATATTCTACAAGATGAATTGGATTGATGTTTCTAGTTTGTCTTCACCACAATTGTAACTTTCAAATGTCTACAAGCTACTAAAGAACCAACCTCAAAAAATTATCCATTACCTCATATTTTATAGTAGCAAGGTAAAAACTAATTTGTAGCATTATAATTGTATCAAATTAAAGGAATAAAATCAATTTAACGCAAAATGAACTAAAATATCTTTTGAATTTCTGTTGCTAGTTGGAAGAGTAACCTACACTAGTGCTAAGTAAATGGAGTAAATGTAAGTGGTTGGAGGAAATGAGAATCATTCGTTCCATTTGGCATCATATTTTGGAAATACATAGAAATTTATTGGGTTTTCATTCTTGCACTTTAAACATTTCTTAATAATACTTCATAACCATTTAATTTTATCAAAAAATTATGTATTATCATTTCTATCTATTGTGTGAGGTCCAACAACCCTTTTAATAATAAACCAAACTATTTTTTCTTTTTTGAAAGTTTTAACGAACTTATATTCAAATTTAATGTCCTCTTTTATCTCATTTCTTTTTCTTCCCTTTCTTTAATGATGTGTCACACTTTCCCTCTTCACTTCTACTGGGATAAACTTTGTTTACCTAAAGCAGGTATTTTTACTTGGGCTACTCTTCAAAAATGAATAATTACGTCTGAATGGTTTAGGAAACTTGGATTTGACTTGGGCCTTCCTGTTGTGTTTTGTGTGAAGCACATGAAGAATCAGTCAATCACACTTTGCTTCACTTCACATACGCTCAAATATGTTGGCTCTGGCTTATTAATAAATTAAATTTTAAAAAATTGGCTGGTCCCCTTCAAAAACAATACTTATTACCCTTTATGCATAATTTCCCCTTCAATAATTTTATGGGAAATTTGGAAGGAAAGAAACAAAAGGATATTCCAAGAGAGTAAGATGGAACCAGCTAGCCTTATTAACAATATTGAAGCAAGTTTAGTAGAAGTAACAAATAGTAGATTTAGAAACATCCATTATTCTGATTTCTTCTTCTCTCTTTGGGATATAGAGATTATAAAGGAATGGAGTAACCTAATTATTCCCCCTCAGATAGGGAAAGGATGTAAGGAGACATCACTAGCTAGGTTGATCTGGAAATGGACCCCTCTACCCTACAGCTGGAACAAACTTAATTTTGATCGAGCCTCTCATGGTAATCTAGGGGTAGCTAGCATTGGTAGCATCATTCATGACTGGAATGACAAATTTGCAGGGAAAATTTCTAAACCTATTGGCATTGCTTCCAACAATATTGCTGAAATATATGCTTAATGTGAAGGCCTTTTACTTTGCAAATCTTTGAAGGTTAAAAACTTAGTTGTTGAAGGTGACTCTAAAATTATTATTAATGCTCTAAGGAAGGGATCCACCCCTAACTGACACTTAAACTCTAGACTTTATAAAGAAATAAATCTTTCAAGATACTTCAAAAATATAAGCTTCCTACATATCTATAGAGGAGGAAACAAAGAAGCTGACATATTAGCCAACCTAGGGGCTGATGGTATATCTTCTCTGGAAACTTATTTGTATTAGCTTAATCCAATTTGATTTTATAAAGTCTTACACGATCCCAAAAACAAGTGTAAAATTACAACTAAATCTATTAAACAATATATATTGTATCTCTTTAATTATTAATATATAGTTAGGCCCCCTCTTCCTCATCTGTTATCCCTTACCTTTCCCTGTGAGGCCTTATTCATATAAGTATAGTTTTATCATTAATACTTGTATAACTACCTATATAGAGAGACAAATAAACTGTTCATATATATAGGTATGTATTCAGATATTTAATCTTGAATATACACTTATACAAATAAGTCCCTCTTGGTTGTCTTTCTTCTCCCCCTTTCTCAGTTGTTTTTATTATTCATATATTGTCATACCTGAATAAATAAGTAATTTATTTATATGTATATGTACATGTATAAATAAAATATTATTTATATATATATGAATGCATACCTATTTAAATAGATAATTATTTATATAGCTATGGGAATTTATTTATTTATTTTTTGTTTCATTTTCCTTTTGCTTCATCTCTTTATCTCTTTTTTTGAGTAATAATTAATCATTTATTTAAATATGTATTAATACAGATATAATATTTGTAATATCTATATATGTATATATACTTATATAAATAAATTATTAAATATTTTCTTCCTTTATTTTTCTTCTTATTTTCATGGCTTGGCTCTGGCCTTCCCCTTTTTTTCTCATCATTGTATGGTCATATCCCTGCTTTCTTGGTTACATATTTACCCGACGGTCCATTGGCTCTGTGTGTGTGTGTGTGTGTGTGTGTGTGTGTGTGTGTATTGGCCTTAGTTTTCCTTGATTAGTTCTATGATTTATTCTTTCCTTTCGCTATCTGCAATGAGTTCTACCTTCTCAACATCATAGGAAAAGTAAACATCATACATTATTGAGTCTGCATAATCAAAATCAAAATCATCACATAAAGGAATATAATCATCATCATCGTGTAGAGTTGCATCATCATATAAAATAAGCATATAGAAAGAAGCACACATCAAATCATATAGAAGCATATCATAAATCAAAATATGCATAAACACTGCCAAAAAAATGCATCTCATATATCTCATGTGTCTGAGTACAATGGGAGCTCGTAAGTTCTGTCAAAACTCAGTAAAATGTTTACAATATCGATACAACAAAATGATACAATGCTATAATTAAAAAGTGTCAATAATTGCTCCCTCCACCCTTGCCTCTGGACTGACGAGGGGGTGACATATATGATCCTTCCCCATGCGTCTATGTGGGATCCTCTGGGGCATCCTGACGTGCTCTGGATGAATGAGCTCTGATTGCACTACTTTGTGACCTCTGAGAGCTACCAGATCTCTTAGATGTTGTATAACTAGGAACACGCTAATCTGGAGGAACAAAACCCTCATAATGCTTGCACCAATAGTATATCTCCCTATAGCCGCCTGAAAGTCTTGACACAGTTTGAGAGGTGTGTGAAGTTGACTAGTCCTGTCATCGCTCCAAACAAAGCAGAGAATGAGAGAAACTAAGAGGCTAATCTTACCCAGGATCACTGAGCTCCTAAATGCAAAATGACAAATGAGAGACCCTACCTACTATTTATATTTGAATGTGTGAAAGCCTAATTGTTGTAGAGACCCTATTTTATCATCTCGGGCCCTAGAATCTTCAAATGGGTGTATCTTGCACATTTTAAACCTATTTTGCATTTTTTTGATCCTAATTGAGTTATTTTTTCATTTTCAACAAATTGACGCTCCTACGCATTTTTGCAAAATTTGTTGAGGGGGCATAATATCCAACAACTATCATTAAGGAAAACTGGGGCAGGATCAAAAGTATTGAATTCTTTGACACTATGCGACAAAATCACATTGTATCAAAGAGGGGAAAATGTAGACACCCAAAAATGGACAGACTTGCGAGCTCACATTTAACTACTAATTATTCCTCTATTGATTAAATGATTCTTTAATTATTTAACTAATCATCTTAATGTTGCTATGTCTTAATCTTTACATCATTTAATCATTTCTCAATATTAATTAAATAATTAATCTTATTTAATTAAATTCACCTTAATTAATTGGTCTTTATCAATTAATTAAATTTAATTTCTAAATTCCCATAGTTTAAATAATAATTATTAATTATTAAATTATCTTATTATTTCTTCTCAATTAAATAAATTTTATTTATGACTGATTTCCATTTAATTTCACTCTAATTTTAAATTAATTTCTCTTTCTTTTAAATTAAATTTTTAATTCAGTTTTAATTCCAAAATCTTCCAAAAATTAGAGATAAGCAATTTCATGAGGAATTCTGAATTCTGAAAATTAAAAAGAGCTTTAAATCAATAAAATATATTTTTTTTGATCGGTAAAAGGCCGAAGCCCGTAGATTTTATTAATAGTAGAATTTTCAAATTTTACAAGAGTCTCCATTCTCTACGGGCACTGGTAGGAAATAATGGAGAAGAAAACCTCCAGTCTTGCCCGGGACCCTAGGTCCAGATTCAAATTACAAATGTTATGAGGGCATTCCCTCATTTACAGAATAGTTGAAGACATTCCTTCATAAAATTGTAAATTTTGATACCAACTTAATGAATAAAATTTTAATATTCGATATCAGGACCAACTTTGTAGCAGCAGACGATCGACTAGTTTGAAAAGTGGCTTAGTCTTTGATTCTGTAATCCCAAGATATTTGTTTGAGGAATGTACCTTTCCCTACACATACTAAAGCTAGGAAGACCCGTCTAGATCTTTTGTTGCTTGTTAACTTGATAAATAAAACATTAACTATTTTATAATCATAGTGTTATAAAAATTAATTGTTAAGAAAACTATATGCTTAGGTTAACTGAGAAAACTGAACTTCATATATCTAGTAATGTTAAAGGTTTTTAAAGTTGAAACAATATGTCTGAGATCTCTACCAGTTGCTTCTATTCTATTTCTCTGAGTTTCTCCCCCAAATAAGTTTGTTTTATAAGCACTTCTTGCATATTCAATCAATGAGTGAAGTAGAAGGTTTAATAATCCATAATCTTTTTAGAGTAAACTTATAAATAGATTAGCCTTGTATATCCTTCGAATTAATGTAAATGGAAGGATCAAAAAATATGTTGATCTATATTGAAATCCTATATTTGCAATTTACTTGGAGACTTCAAATCGGTTTTAGATTTAATATAATGGTGTATATGTATTTGTGTTTCTGTACTGTACTAAAATAAGCCTAATATGCATGTTTTGTTAGACTTTACACATTTGCTTAATCATGACCTTACTGATTTCTTAGAATTAAGTTTATATATTTGACTAAAAAAGCTATCCACAAATGAATATGACTTTGTGTCAAATTTGTTTGTTTGTTTAATTGATTTATTAAACTATTGGCAAATCCATTGTGGCTTAGGAAAGAATCTGATTAGTTCAAATGCCTAAGAGGGTTGTAAATGGGAGCAACCTGTATGCACCCTAAAATGGTCACCTAGACTTTGGGCCCCATTTTATCATTTTATCATTTTATCAATTTTCTGAATCAATGCTTTGGAACATTTTCAATTCAAATTAATTTCCTTGATCAAATTGTAATTAATTCAATTATTTCAATATTTCCTAAGGTTTGATCATTTTAATCTAATTAAAAGATTTAATTTTCTTTTTAATTAAATAAAATTTATCTTATTTAATTAAAAGATTTAATCTCCCTTTTAATTGAATA
>MU225240.1:4482070-4529020 GCA_018584345.1 Thuja plicata
TTTAAATAAATTTTATTTATTTAATCCCTCCATTTTCTCTAAAATTCTTCTAAACCTCATTTAAATTAAATTAAATTAAATTTAAATCTTACTTCTCCTTGCTTTTGGCTAAATTCAGCCTAATTACGCTTAAAAGGTAAATAAACCCATTTTAGCCTTAATCACTTGCACACACATGTGACTTGAAAAGTCAACTCCTCACTTTAACCACTTAATCTTAGCCACTCATTGCTTTTGCCTCTTAATCTCCTTCACTCCCACCAAAACCCTACCTAACTCTCAATCTCAGCCACTCATTTTCGACCACTTAATCTCAGCCCTTCATTTTTCATGTCAATTCCATTAAAAAGGGCCTCACTCCTCATTTTGCAACTAATGAGAACTAGAGTTTTTAGTGCATTGAGCTAGTGATTGCATTTTAGAGCATTTTCTTAAGCATGTCTTAGTCTTCATTTTATTTAGCTTCTTTGAGCATTAGATCATCTAGATATTACATGTTAGGTAATAGAAATCAATATTAGTTTATTTCATCTTGCATCTTCATTCTAGATCCATTATTGCATTCTCAATCTTCATCATGTGAAGCTTGGGGCAATTTCCTCATACTTGTTCTCAATCCCTTCACCATCTTCTAGCTTTCATCATAGTGGGATTTATTGCATTGTGTTGGGAGAGCACACCCACAAAATCTCTAAGAGCAAATCAAACAAGTCTTGGGTGCACTTGTTTTAGCTCATCGGAGGTTTTAGTGAAAATGTAGTTGTATTTCAAGTTCTTTACATGCTTTGATTTATTAGTATATCTTGTGTTTGCATGTTTTGACTTGCTGTGCAGCTGCAGGCATTTTCATTGCATACACAATGAATTACAGAGAAGATTTGGATACCCTTTTCGGTAAACTTTCAGGATCCGCGAACAGAATTTTCGTCAGAGTAACGTAGGTCAAGGTTGACATAAAGGGGTCAAGGTCAAACTGTATTTGGGTCAAGGTCAACTTGGAGCAAAAAAGGAAAATATTTATGGGTTTTCTCCATCTCTATGTTTTTGCTCCAGATTGGGTTGTAGAATTTCCAGAAACTCAGTACAGATACCAGAAAACAATAATTTCTAGATCTGCTATACTTTGAGGTTAGTATTTGTCTTCAATTAGTTTCAATTAATGTTTTAATTATTTCAGATCTATTAAACACTCTCCTTCTCTCCCTCCTTAAAAAATGGGAATTTAATGTTTTCCTCTTTCTTCTTATTTCCAATCGATTGATTCATTTGTGCATTGACCATTTCGTTGTGGTCAATCAGTTTGGATCTTTCCTTTGTAAATTTGGGGCTAGGAGGAGAATCTTACCTTCCCGAAAAATTTCAAAATATAAAGTTCATTTATCTTACAATACAACAATATATACATTTTACACCTCCCTCACACATTTATTTTTTATCCTTTACATTTTTATAAGCCCGAAAGATTTTTATCTTTATATTTTGGTGAGACCACTTACAACAACTCTTTCTTTTGTGGTGTTAGATTTACATTACATGTTAGATCTTGCATGCATGTTAGATTAGCATTCTTTTATGTTCTTGCATTCACATTTTCCTAATTTAGTTCATTTGCATTGTATTGGTGTATGAGCTTTACTACCTCCAGTCCTACTTATAATATCCTAGTTAGAAGAAGTCGCAGACTTATGGGTTCCTTTAATCCTGAGTCTTCCTCTCCTTTCTTTAGGGTCTCGGATGACAATTGGATCACTCATGATTCCTATCCTTCTAAGAAACATAAATCTTCTCACTCATCTCATTATAAGGATGATGCTTTAAGAGTTCCTTTTGAACAAGTCCAAAAACTTTCAACTAAACTTGATAAAATGGGAAATTGGCTTATTCAAGAAAACCATAATCAAGAATCTATTCAAGCTATAGAGGCCCTTAATAAATTCCTTCATGACAGTGATCAAGGTGTTAATCTCTTGCGTGGTATCACTGATCTTGTGCATTTAAACGTAAAACCTTTATCTCAAGAGGCTCAAGATCTAGGATTCACGCTTCCCGTCAGTAGTGTAGAACCTTCTTCCATTCCTTTACCTAGCACTCCTACTTACACTCCTCCTTTAATGACTACATCTCTTCCATATTCCAATCCTCTAGCTTTGAATCTTCCACTTCCATCTCTTCCTGTGAGTGTTCCATTGGTGTCTCTACCTACCTCACAACCTTCTTACCATAGTGTTCCTTTTACCTATTCCAATCCTCTTCCAACTATAGTTCTAAGTGTTCCACCAATTGTGTCTTCCATTCCTGCCGCTTCCTATAGTTTTCCTAGTGTTCCTAAAGTTTCTATGCCTCCTATTTCTTCTAATGATTCCACAATCATTAGTATGGCTCAAATGGTGTTCTCTTTACAACAACAACTTGCATCCTTAACTCAATCCAAGTTTTATTCCTACATGTGACATGGGTAGTCCTTTATCGCTAGACATTATTCATACTCCTTTCCCTCAACAAGATGATATGCCTTGTCTTGAGAATTACAATGGTAAGGGAGATCCTATCACTCATGTTAAAACATTTCAAATCCTTTGTAGTGACTATGCTCATGACCATAGGATTTTACCCAAGTTGTTTGCTAGAACTTTTTGTGATAAGGCCTTGTAATGGTATTGTTCCTTGCCTCCTTATTCTATTGATTATTTTCCAAAACTTTCTAATACCTTTATCCAACAGTTCCAAAATAACATTGGTATGCAAGTGTCCTTAACTGATTTGATGCATTGTAAACAATATACTAAAGAAAAATTAACTAAATTTATTGGTAGATTTAAGCATTTGTATGCTCAAATTTCTTATCCTGTTCCTGATATTTTATTCAGCATATGTTTATTTCAAATTTGCAAAAGGATATTAGAGATAAGATTCTGCTTACTGAATTTACCTCTTTTCAACAAATTTGTGCAGTGCTTCATCAATATCAATTGCAAGTGAGTCAATTTGAGAGAAAAAATCCAATGGCTCCTGTTCCATTTGATAAGAGTGATGCATCTCCTAATCCCAACAAGTTTCAAAAACCTAACAACTATGTCAAGATAAATAAGAAAGAAAATGCATTTGTTGATCAAGTCGTTGTTGCATCCAACAATGCCACTTCTGCATCCACTGCTTTTCGTTTGAATCGTATGTTTACTCCTATTTCTAAATCCTTATATTCTATTATGAGTGAGTTTTTGAATGCTAATATGATTACTTTTCCTCCTATTCAACCTCTTCTTCCTACTACGATGGCATCCAAATCCTTTGATCCCAAAGAATTTTTCAATACCATCGTCAGAATGGCCATGATACTGAGAAGTGTTATTCTCTAAAACATAAAATTCAAGAATTAATTGATTCTAATGCTTTATCTGTTGATAATTTTGATGGTAGTGGGAACAAATCTGTCTCTTCTCCTAATCAAAACCTCCAAATCTATACGAATCCTTTTCCTATACATGATACTAATACCATTGTTCAGCCATCTTCTGTGGATATTGTTTATGATTCAAAGATGGATGATCTTAATCATATTGTTAACCATATGGAGCATGTTGTTTTGTCTCAATATGTCTCTCTACCCCAGCCTCAATCTCAACCTCCTATTCAATTTCCTTAGTCTAAACCTCAACTTCAAGTTCCACCTCAACCTAAGCCTAAATGAAACCTCAAACTAAACCTCGAAAACAACCAAAGAATAAAAGACCTAGGGAACTCTCAATCACCTTTGATGATTCTGAGACTATCAAGGCTCCTGGTGGCCCCCTCTACATTTATGTTAGGATTGCTAAGATACCTACACGTGGTTGTCTTGTTGATCCTACATCCTTAGTCATGTCATTACTGAAGAAAACATTTTTTTTGAAGAACTTATAATGTGATTGTTATAATACATCTAATGTGTGGATCCAAAACTTGTAATGGTTTTCTGTATCCATCATTTGGATCTATTAACTTGCCTCTTGAACTTTGTGGTAAAGTTGTGGACACTACCTCCGTTGTTGTCCCTACTTTTGATCAGTTTCAATTTAAGCTTAGTTTTCCTTGGTTGACTGCCATGCATGCCATTGCTTATCCTATCCATAAATGTATTAAGTTCACTCATGATGAAGAAGTGAAAACAATTAATCATAGTTTATACCAACCTTCTAGGCCTAGGGATTGTTCTAATCTTGACTTCTTTTGGCCTTCATTACCCAATTCATGTTCTTCTCAACCTGATAACCTTTTTTGCTCATATCAAGACTATAAACATCACAATATTGTTGAGTTAAGCATGCCTCAGATGGATCTTAATTGTGGTCTTTTTCCTACGCCTTCCATACCTCCTTTATCCATTGATTCTAGTTCCATTAATCAAGCTCCTAGTGTTGCTTTTCAGCTTACTGAGAATCCTATTAATCCTCCTATAGAATCTGTTAAGGAACCAATTGTTGTTCCTCCTAGTTCTAAATATATTTCAAACAAGACAAAATGTAACTGATCTTCCAATGAACATCGTAAGAAGTGTCAGGATCAAGCTAAGGCCCGTGCCTCTTTTCTTCAAAGTTCTTTACCTTCTTTTGACCATCCTTTGCCTGATGTGTTCGAAGAAGTTAATGTTAATAATGATGCTAAGATGAATGATTATGATGATTCTATTCACATCTTAGATTATATTTTGATTAATTTTGATGAAGAAGATGCTCTTGATGATTCTAATGATGAATATGAGACTATTGATATTGACACTGATTTACCTAATATGCTTTCAACACAATTGATAATTACACCTAGTATATTCCTGCTGTGTTGGATATAGTCCCTCTTGCAAGTTTCCCACCTTCCCTAAATGATATAGACAAAGATGGGGAGAGTAGGTGTTGCAATTTATTGGCTTGTCCTCCATGGTAGCCTTTTATATTTTTTCCTGTTGTATTGTGCTTCTCCCATAATGTGTTTGCTAAATGTTTGTTAGATTCTTTTATACGACCCTTGTTACTTTTTTGGTACAAGGTGATACATGAATCAAACCTGTTTTACTATTCCTCTATATGTATATCTATTCCTCTATATGTTGTTTTCATGTTATGTTGTACCTGTGCTATTATTCGTAAATGTTTTCCTTGTGTATTCCACTTGGATTTGCGACATGATAGCACTGATTCTTTTTGGTCTCCATGTTGTGGTCCGAAAAGACTCTTCTTCGTAACTCTTGTGTTTTCTTTCCTCCATTGTGATTGTAGTTCTACTTTCTTTGGGGAATGATGTCAATTCATTTGCATATATATATATATATATATATATATATATAATCTTATGATCATACTGACCCCACGGTAGGTAGATCCCTTTTGTGTTCTCTGTATGTTTATGTGGTATTTCCCTTGATTTGTCTTTGCTTGGGGGCATCTTGTAGTGGAAACGTAATCAATGGAGTTGTTTATGTTTTTTTTAAAACCATTTCTCATGTTAAAGTGTTAGCAATGACTTTAATGTGGGGTCATACACTCTGCTCACTTTTTGCACACACGCACTTTTAAAATATTTTCAAACTTAAAACTTTTTTTTCCCTCTATGGATTAGAGACTAATCCTTAAAGCATGGATTTTTACCTTATAGGATCTCTTGATCCCTCCAGTTTCAATTTACAAAATTTTTATCCCTTAAGGTTGGAAGGTGTCCTTAAGACTAGATCTCTCTAGTTTTGGCTTTGCTCTTTTGGAATAGAATATTCTTGAGGATGAATCTTTGATGGGTTGACTAGTGAGTAGTCACATTCACTAGGTGGTTCAACTCCATCTTTCCAATTGCACTGTTTCCTTGTGTGATTCACAATAAGACATAAGTTCTCATTGGGTGAGGTAATCACACCCTCTCTCTATTTTTATTTGAGTAGTGATGTCTCTCTTATTGTAATCTTGGGGTTGACAAAGACTTGAGTCCCTGGGGGCTTGAGGATTTCTTTGTCCCTTTGATTTCAATAAGATTATCTTTTCAAGTTGTGATCTCCTTTACCAAGAGTTTGCATCGAGTCCATACTCTTGCTAAAGTGGGGGCTAAATGTATCATCGAAAAATGGAAGCACTTCCATTTAAGACTAGTTTAGCCCTCTGAGTAAGTGGTTTGGGGTCATGTCAAATTTCTTGAATGGGTCTTTGACTTGGATTTTGTTTTTCCCCTATTCTGCCCTATTTTCCACTTCTCTCTGACCTATTTCTGGTATCCTTCTCTGAAATCTTTAGGTTCTTGACCTCAGGGTCAAGGTCAACCTTTTGGGTCAAGGTTGACCTCGACCCTGACCTAGGTCAGGGTCAACCTCGGCCCTTACCCAGGGTCCAAATTTCAAATTCTAGAGATTTCCAAATGTCAGGGTTTGGAAAGAATAATTTCTCGCTTCCGGGTCGGCTATTTCAGACTCTGAAGCAACAAATATTAAAAGGATATTTAATATAGGTCCACTTCTAGGGGTATATGTATAATTGGAATTTAATTCTCCTATGTTGGCCTCTCTATAATTTTGCGCCCTAGACTTGTATATAAGGAAGCCTTCTCCTCTCATTTTCGTTCATCAACACACATGAACATCTACACATAATCTATTGAAGTGATCATCTACTTTCAAGCATTCAAGCCTTCAAACATTCAAGCCTTAAATCATTCAAGCATTCAATTCATCAAGGAGATCCATTGGTAGCCATTGAAGGATTCAAGCTCTATGGAGCCCTCTTGTTGAAGATTTCTCCATCCACATCCATTCAAGATTCTTCCTATTCCAAGATCCATTCAAGATTGGTGTTGAAGATCTAAAGGAAATTGATTTGATACATCTTATTTCCTACATCCTTCATTCTACATTCTACATCCATTTTTCACATTCATACTTGTGGATCCAAGGATTCAAATCCTCCACAAGGGTTTCAACATAAGCAAGGTGAATTATTCTATTTACTTTGTTTATTACTGCAATTTCAATTCTATTATAAGGTTAATTCCAAAAACATGGATTGACCAAGGCAAACCCATCCCCCGAACAAACAAAACCATTTTTCTTGTAGGTACAAGTATGAAACAATGAATTACAGAGAAGATTTTGAAACCCTTTTTGGCAAACTTTCAGGACCCATGAACATAATTTTTGTCAGAGTAATGTAGGTCAAGGTTGACATAAAGGGGTCAAGGTCAAACTGTATTTGGGTCAAGGTTGACCTGGAGCAGAAAAGAAAAATATTTTTGGGTTTTCTCCGTCTCTGTGTTTCTGTTCCAGATCCGGTTGTAGAATTTCCAGAAACTCAGTACAAAGACCAGAAAACAACAATTTCTTGATTTTCTATACTTTGAGGTTAGTATTTGTCTTCAATTCATTTCAATTAAGGTTTTAATTATTTTAGATCTATTATACACTCTCCTTCTCTCCCTCCTTAAAAACTAATAATGTAAGGTTTTCCCCTTCTTATTTCCAATCGATTGTTTCATTTGTGCATTGACTATTTCCTTGTGGTTAATCAATTTGGATCTTTCCTTTGTAAATTTGGGGCTAGGAGGAGAATCTTACCTTCCCTAAACCTTTCAAAATATAAATTTAATTCATCTTACAATACAACAATATATACATTTTACACCTCCCTCACACATTCTTTTTTTATCCTTTACATTTTTATAAACTCGGAGGATTTTTATCTTTACATTTTGTTGTTAGCAGGGTCTTTTATGTTGATTAATAGTTTGATTACTTTTGTAGTTTGGTGCTATTATATTAATTTATAGCTTGTGTATATGTTCCCCTATGAAATGAACAACCACTATCAATAACCCATTAATTCTTCTTATCCACATGTGAAACCAAGGCTTTTTCTTCATTCACAAAGTTAGGATCTTCATCTTTGATATCAATAAACAAAATCTCATCTTCACTCTATTCATATTCATCATTAGTCACACCTTCATCAATGGCATAATAACACTTCTCATATTTAGAATTGAATTTCTTAGGCTTTTAGTTATGTTATCTATCCAGACATTTTGAATAAATATGACCAAACTTATTACATGCAAAACATTTCAAGGGAAACTTTCCTTGATACTTACTAGATCCCTTAGGTAGTCTCTTTACAATTAGGGCTTCAAGTTCATCAAGCTTCCTTTATTTTTCTTCAATATCTACCCATTCCTTAGCATATCTAGATTCATACTTAGATGAACTTTATCCATAATCATATTTTTTCTTATCCTTAGAAATAGCATCTTTAAATGTAGTTTCAACTTTAGGAAGACTATCACCAAATTCTTTCATTTCAAAAGTAGATAACTTACCAATTATTAAATCTCTTGTCATAGGTACAATGATTCAAATTTATTCAATAGAAGAAACTTTGTGATTGCAAATAAGAGGCAAGGATCTCATGATCTTAGAAACAATTTCATTCTCATCCAAGGTTCCACCAGCGCATATGATTGCACAAATAAGTTCGGTGATCTTACTCACAAAGGTAGTAATTTTCTCATCTTCACTCATGTCTTCAATGATTTATATTTTCCTTTCAGAATTTGTATCTTGGCTTGCTTCACAAATTCATCTCCTTCATATAATGCCTCCAATTTTGTCCATACCTCATGTGTAGTCTCTAATCCTATAATGTTTTTGTATTCGGTATCTGATAAGGCACTCTAGAAGGCTTCTTTTTCTCTCATATTGTAATCGAATTCCTTCTTCGCATCAATAATTATAGTAGATAGATCAGAAGTAGGATTGTAATCCTTCTTTGTAATAGTCCAATTTCCTTCACTAATACATATCAAGTGTGTAATCACCCGATCCTTTCATATGGTATAGTTTGTTCAGTAAAATATTGGACTCTCCTTCTTAAAGTTTGACATCTCAGATCTCCTCAAGCGGTTAAGCTTCAAAAAGAAGACACTAGTTCTGATAGCATTTGTTAAAATAAGTGAAACACACACAACTAAGAGGGGTGGTGAATCAGTTGTGTCCAAAAACTCAATAAATTTAACCAAATTACCAACTTAATCTCAGATTCGAAAGATAAACATGAATGAAAGAACATAACACAATAAAAAACACATAACACCAAGAATTTTGATGTGGAAACCTGGTTAAGGGAAAAACTACGGTGGAGATAAAACCCACAAGATGAATATACTTTGTCAAAAGAAATATACCCTTTTAGGAGTATTACAAATGGGAATGCACATACATTCAAGCACACTACCTAGAACTCACTTCTCAAATACAACAAGGATCTCAATTCCAAGGAAGGCTCACTGCCTTATAGCAATCTGTGATCTCAAATCATAAAGTACATACTGTCCAAACTCACAAAATGATAAACAACATCTCTGATATTGAAAAATAGTTACAATGAAGTGCATCAAATCTTTGCCTCAATTACAGATTCCACTCATACCTCTTCTCTTTATCATCTCCACTTACACTCTTGCACACTCTCTCATTTCAACTCATACATTCACAATTAAAAATGATTATATATTAATATACATTACATCAATTCATCTCAACTAGGTCATCCAGGGACCTAATTACCAAATATTAATTCAATATAACTCAATACACAATGTGATCTATTGAATGTTGGCTAATACATAACAATGATTAAAAACAACATCATCAAACACGCTCCAGATCCATAAATCATGTTATGATCCATCATAACATGCTACACCACCAAGTTGGCCAAGAATAATAAGAACAATAACATGTTACATGAAAATATTCAATTCTGATCACATAATCCAACATGATCCAAAAACACAAATAGGGCATGATCTAGAAACATCAACAAACAACATGAAATACCACAACATTAACAGGAAAAAATTTGTCTCATAAATCAAACTCATCTCTTCACTATTCATCAGGAACACCAAACAACAACCTATGTCATAAAAGAAAAATAGCTTTCCAACATCCAAATCACAAACCACTTGAGCTGATGACACACATCCATGCCTTGAACTCACCACTAGGTTAACAACAAAGAATATTACATAACTAATCCAATAACTAAACCATTGTCTCTAACAAAACAACCTAAATAGCAGTCTCTAATAAATCCTTTATAGCTTACTCAAATCATCATGCAAACCTTTTCCACTTGAACTGAATCAAGTGTAGACATCCCCAAACACATTTCCATCTTTGTAGCATCTGATATTCAATATAGTAGCCGCACCACAAAATCATCTTACTGAACATCTTAGGAATATTGTCTTCAATAGTAGGAATATGTTGACATCAATAAAAAAACATTAATGCCAGCACATATATGCACAATCTAAACAATATCTCAATTTTATATATATATATATATATATATCATTTCCCTTGAGCGTAACCAAATAGGCCAGGGTGTGGAGCCAATTTCATTATGGAAAGTAATTTAATGTAGAGGTGCCATGTTTCTTGGAGGCATTGATTTTTTTTTGTTGGAATTGATATTTTTATTTTTTACACAGGTGTTACCTCTACATTATTGTCTGATAGAAACCATCCCTTGTTTGTGAATGCATTTATGATTTGTGTTGCATTTGCCTTTGGTGATTTATTGCACTTTATATCTCTTCTGTTGAGGGGAGTGATCAAGGGAGTTTTGTGAAACTTAGATAGTTAATAATGATCCTAGGAGAGTGACTAGCATCATAATTTCGAAGGAAAAGAAAACAATGAGAATGGGCTCGTGTTCTAGCTAGGAACCATCATCATAATATAGGAAAATAGAAGCCTTTTCTTAGAGGAAATGAGAGACTATTTTAGGGAGATTCAACCTAAATTTTCTCATTTTCCTTTTCTTAGAGAAAATAGATGTTAAATATTCTATTCTTCCATTATGAAACTGAGGCATTCATTTAGGGGGTGAGTTGAATAGAGCTAGAGGAAATGTGGAGGGATGAAAGATTAATCTGTAATCATAGGAGTTTTGCTTCTATTGCTTTCATCTTTTCTTCTCATCATGGTTTTCAAGACTAAATGTATGGGTCGACATCTTATACAATTATTGCATAAGGTAAACAAATAAATTTATTCTTTAATTTATGATATGGAATTGAGAGTTCATGAATTCTTGTTTTGCAATCAATAAAATTCAATGTTACCTTGTTTGTGCATGTGTTTTATCAAATTGAATGATTATTACCATTTTTCTATTAAATATTCCTTACATGGTCTCATATCATTTAGTATATGTATCATTATTGCTATAGAGCCACACTTTATCCTTTTGTAGCCTATGAATTTCCTAGTAAGCTGGATGCTTCACTCGATTTACATCTGATTGGCATCGAAGTCTGATCATCCTTTTTTCAGCCAACATTAAAATAATGTATAACTACTATCACCTTGCATGCTATTTTTTAATAGTAGAAAACCCCCCCTTAGCAGTTAGCTTTTGGTTTCTTGTGCCTTCAAGAAAGATTGTTTCTTTTCTCTAATCCAAGTTACCCATTTAGTGAAATTAAAAAGATAAGTTTTAGACTTAGTTCTCTAAAGATAAATTGTTAGAGAATATGTTTTATAAGAGGAAACCATGAATTAGGAAACACTCTACTTTAAACATTATAAATTAAGTTATTATGCTAGTATCTCTCAACCAAATTAATTGGACTTTATATTGTAAAATTTCAGTTTTGAAAATGGAGTCTCTCATGGGTAATTTGACAAATGAATGCTATTCCACATTCTTTGATCACCATCCAATTTGGAATTTACCTATCCTTGATGAGATCGCTATCCTATAGAATGATTTTTAGATATCATCATTCATTGTATTAATTATTACAACTTTATCATTCCATAGATGATAATATCACTCTTTTATTTAAGAAATTTCTTAAACAATTCACATGTGTTATTTCACCTCCACATTCCACATACATGTCTATATGATCTTTTCATCAATAATGTCAAATTAAAAATTTGACCCCATATAGACTTCTTATATCCATCTTATTGTTTCCGCTCACCCATTCAAGTCTGCATAGCAGAATATTAAGGAATCATATAAACAATTAGTGCATTTTTTTGTTTATCTGGGAGTGTTGTTTAGAAAATGATTAAGGAATTAACTAGTAGTGTTTATAGTGCTTGTTAAGTATATAAATTTGTATTTCCAATCAATTTATATGGTAAACATTAAATTAATATAGGATTTATTCTAGTCTTTGATTAATAACTTGCCAAAATAGTATCACTATTCTTAGACAATAAATTTGCATTTGTCCATGGAAGGGTTATTTAAGTTAATAAGAAATTTTAAATGTGTTATGGTTTTCTCCATTGAAGTTAAGATTGGGTTAATTAAGAGGTATTAGGTGCACAATCCTTAACTAGTAATTATACTAATTGGTTTGTTAAATTAGACTAAAAGATTAATAGATGTTATCATATGCTTTTATTAAATTTATTACACTATATATTGGTAATTTTAGTTTTAAATGTGGTTAGTAACATTGTTTGAGATGTAGATCATTAATTTGTTAAATTTGGAATGGTGATTTTATAAAATTGTGTTCGATTATCTGATGATGAAGAAGATGTACTTATGATATGTTTAGTATCTTGAAAGCTATTAGTAATTTGGGTTTCTTTATGTTTAAATGTTTAATCCTAATATATATTGGTTATGTGCAAGTTTGTGTTTAAGTGATCGTCAATTGTAAAATTCATGTTTCTCAGTGTGATTGAAGCTTAGATTTTCTTATTATATGATTGAGGCTTGATAAAGGGCTGGTTACAATTTGGCATTCTTTGTGTCTTGATTTATGTCTAAATATGTGCTAAGCGTATAAGTTAAGTTGTGATGAATTGACTTAATGATGTTAGGGGTAAAATTTTATTCTTTATGTGATTGTAGAGGTATTGTGTTGTGGTTTTTGGGTTTTCCTTAGTATTACCAAAGGCTAGGCTTGTCTTGATGTTTTAATTCCATCTTTTTGTTGAATGTTTATATTATCATGTTTACTTATGATTGATTTATCATGTGTTACTGCTATATATTGATTTGGGGCCCAATTGTGTAATTGAGGCCACACGAGGGTTTGTTTCCATTCTTGGGTATTATATGGTTGGATTGTGTTAAAGATAATTTAATGATGAGTGTACTATAATTTTTGATAGAATGGATCCAAAATAGGACATATGCATGAGTTGTATTATATTTGGATTATGGTTACAATTTTGGAACCTAGAGAGGTTCCTAAGGTATCTTCAACATGATGTGTATATGATTTTAGTTTTGATGTCCTTTTTTCTATGATGATATGTTTGGATCCTCTTGATGATTTTGGGTTTATGCTCCAAACTCTACATTTGTGGTTTCTTTGGTTATGAGGATTATTTTGAGATTATTTATTCTTCTCACTCTTTTTGTTTTTAATTTGGATCATACTAGTGGTTTTCTAGGAGCATGGATAGGGGAGTGGTTCATAATGGGGGTTGGGGCCCTAAGTAGTTGTCAGGGTAACCCGTTATAGGTAGATAATCCAATGATAACTTAATTTTTTTGAGATGGGTTAAAATACTAAAAAATATAATTATGTTACCACCCCGTATAGACTAAGGATGGGTTGGAGAAGGCCAATATTTTTGTGTGGCATAAGTATGGTAGATTGAATCCTTGTCCTCATGAAAGGTTATTGATTTCACATGAATCCTCACCTAGGGGCCGAGGTCTGGAGGGAGATATTGCTAGGAAAACCTAGGATAGTCGAGGGCTATGTGATGACACTCTCCTACACATGTCTTAGGATTCCCTCCATTTATCCTAGTGGTTCACCTCTAGTGTCCATCTTGTATACTCCTTGTGTATTCCCTATGTTCTTCCTTAGTTTTTGTATTCCTTTTCTTGCCACCTTGATTGTGTTACTTCCATGGTGTGGAGCCTTGTGTCTATCTCCTATCTCAGAGGGAGTGGGCCTCAAGGTTTAACATGGTTGGGTGGAAAATATTTTATCCATCGCGTCTTTAGAGATTCGTTTGTGATCATTCTGGATGGACATGTATCTTCTCTGCAATTTCTTGTTTCATGTAGCATATGACTATTGTACATTTCATCATAATATGTATATTTGATCTATTGTACTGATATACTATTGTAATCTCCTTGATGAGATAATTTTAATATGTATATGTGAACATGATTCAGTCATTATATGTTATTAAATTAATTTAGTCTTGTTATATACGTTGCTAGTGGCGACATTGGGGAACCTTAGACGACTTAGTCTTTGATTATGTTTAGCTCTCTTGTTGCATTTAATGATAAGTATCTTGGTTAAGTTCATGTATCATGTAGTTTTTTTAATGATAGTTTCCTCCTTTATTTCAATAAAAATTATCTGCCTTTTTCTTTGTTTATTGAGTTTTCCTCTCAGTTTCCCTAGCAAGGGCATTACATTATATTTAAGGTTAATTAATAATATTTGATGTATTTAGCTAGATGAGATCATTGATGCAATGTTTAGATGATAATTATATATGAAAAGGGATGATGCCATAACATCCAAATACATAAGGATGATTATGCCATTGAAATTCCCTTTTTCAATGGCTTGTGATATGTGATTATGCTATATGTACTTTATATATATGTGATATGTGATTTTTCTATATGTGTGTGTGTGTGTGTGTGCGCGCGCGTATGAGGAGGTACTCTTGATGTGTGAATGTTTGAGTGATTCCAGGCACCAAGTATAAAATCCACCTAGATTCATAGGTATGAACATGTGTATATTATCCCCAACAATGGTTGATTGGAGTTAGTCATATGGCCAATTCATGCTACCAACCTAATTTTCATTCATATTCTTGGGATACAATCACTATGTTACACATACCTACATGTCTGGTTACTATGTGATGATGTATGGCCACCCTAACATATTCTAGTAATACCAATAATGAGTGTTTGTGCATTATTAGCTATCCACAGTTGTCACAATTATGTTTTTAAATCAAATAATAAATAAATTTAGTATATAATATTGCTTGGTAGGTTATTATTATTAAGCAAAAAATATGTCATATGGATGTGTAATTTAATTGGGATTTTATAATTTATTTGGTTGTGGATTTTAAAAGCCTATTTAATAATTTTGAGCTAAGCGACTTTATGATATTTCAATATTTTCAAAAGTGAGCCCTTTTAATTAGGTAAGAATCCCATAAGTCTTGGGTATTTTGATTGTGGACATACAAAATAGCTTGTACATGAAAATCACTTATGGAATTAGCAATGCAAAATGCTTCTTACCTTTGTAATTTTAAGTTCTTCTAAACATATGTTTGGGGATGTATTTCATTCTATCGAATTTTTATTTATAGGCTATTGGGGTTGTTGTTTAGGTCTAGGTTTCATATGGGTATCTATTTCCATATAATTTTTATTTGGGCAAGGATTCTGGGTTTCTTCTTGGCTCTTTCCTAGTTGAGCCTTGATGAACTATAACTGATTGATTGTTTGAAGATGACAAAGTTGATAATCACTAAGATGCAGAAAGTAAATGCAAGACATTAAATCAGTTAATGTATTGTATTATCATTGATGTCAACTTGATATGGTATGATTTCTCATACACATATTGTCACAACACTTAAAGATATGAAGAGATAAAGTTTTTTTTCGTCGGTAATCAAGTACACCAAGTGATAGTGAACCTCGAGCATATAAGTTCACAGTGTTACCCGACAAACAATGTTACTTGAGCAAGTGATACCTAAGAAAGCATTACCAAGCTAACTATAGTTGTCACCAAATAGAACTGAAGTTGATGCTTGAGCTATTTGAAGTAGTCACCAAGCATAACTGAAGTGTTGACCGATGAGAAATGAAGTTAGGAAAATGACAAAACAACTTAGCTAGCAGGAGCTAAAGATAGACTTAACTGATTTATTACTTTGTTTTCATCGATCACATTAAAAGCTAAAGATAAGAAGGATATTTAAAGCATGTTTTATTCCAGAAAACAAAGAGAGTTTTATGGATTAAAGCTAAAGCAAGCATGGCAAACTTTATGGATCAAGAAGTGATCAACGAAGAAAACAAGAAGGACAAAGAACGGTGAAATCATGTCTATATAAAGAGACAATAAATTTATTATCAAGAAGAGGAATGCTAAAGAGAATTTAGGTGAAGATAAGAAGTCTTCATACAGATCTGATCATACAAGCTGAAGAATAGAGCTAAGAATTCTGCAGACACCGAACAACAAAGAAGCAATATCATTCACCAAGAAGAAAGAAGTGGAGCAAAGGAATTGAAGAGAACATTGATTAGAAGAGGTATTATGAGCTTACCAATAGATCTGAACATCTACAAAATTAAGTTGTACTTATGAACAGATCATCTACTATTTTAGTTTAACCATTGACTCAGAAAATCTCTTAACAGAGTAAGATTTAACCATCCTTTATATATTGAGATACATCCCAAGGAGTATCAAAAGGTTTTCATTTTGACAACATAGTGAATGTGAGGTCAAATGATAAACTATTAGTGATAAATACTCTAACAAGGTCGCACTTAATAGTATGTTTGTAACCTTTAACATGGTTGGCTCTTCACTAAGCTCACTTCAAAAGAGTGAACATTTTGGGTTACCTTTCCCAATTGGTTTTTCCCCTAACAGGGTTTCCACGTTAAAAATCCTTGTGTAAAATGTGTATATGGTTCATTGCTTTGATGTTTTTCTTTACACATTACTAAAACAAGATTGATCGGTAAACACTAAGTTATTTACTATATTTCGTTAAAGGTTAAGAAAAGATAGACTTCTATTCGATAAATCT
Source organism: Thuja plicata (assembly GCA_018584345.1). Classification (NCBI taxonomy): domain Eukaryota; kingdom Viridiplantae; phylum Streptophyta; class Pinopsida; order Cupressales; family Cupressaceae; genus Thuja; species Thuja plicata. Next base: position 4,498,890 of record MU225240.1, read on the forward strand.
TAAGGAAAGGTTAAATAGTATATTCATCGAACAAAATATATTTGATAAAGGTATACATCTTGTAGGAATGAAGATAGCTAGAGGTTTTATATTTGTGGTATAAAGTTTTGGTTGAATTATTGGATTAAATTTTGAGGCCACTGATTCACCCCCCCTCTCAATTATTCTAACAATTGGTATCAGAGCTTGTGTGCTTAGAAAGAGAGTTTTAAGACTCAAGCTAAAGATCACAAGATGAGAAAAAGGGATGTGCCTAAGTTGAACAAAGACAACTTTGCATCATGGCAAAGAAGGATAAGACTCCACCTATCAGGTATTGGAAATGATGTCACTCAATACTTAGATAATGAATTTGTACTACCCACTATACCTCTGACAATTGATCAATTGAGATAAAATCATGAACACAATTATATGATGATAGAACTTGATTCCTCACTCTCCGATGCTGAATTTGAAGATGTCAAATCATGCACCACTGCAAAGAAAATGTGGGAAAAATTGAAGCAAGTACATGGAGGAGATAAGAATGTACTAATAGCTAATGATGAAAGCCTAAGAGGAAGGTTTGATGACCTAAGAATGAGAAAAAGGAGAAACAATCATTCAATACAGTTGCAGAATCAAAGAGGTTGTTAATGCTATCCGAGGAGTAGGAGGTGTACTTGAAGAAGAAGCAGTGGTAAGTAAAATTCTAATAACCTTACTACCTGTTTATGCTATTAGAGTATCTGTTATACAAGAAATGAGAGCAGTAGAAAATAACAATGCTACTCTAGATAGTTTGATTGGTAGACTTATTTCATTTGAGATGAATAACTTTGACAACAGTGTCTTACTAACTATTGAGTCTGGATTCAAATATTATTTGAAAATAAGTAAATGAAGTCACAAACACACTATGAGAAATGATAGTGATGACCAAGAACTTGATGTGATTGAAGCAATAATGGCTAGAAGATTGTAGAGAGGAAAAGGTAGATACAAAGGTAAATTACCATTGGTATGTTTTAATTGTAAAGAGATTGGACACTTTGCTGCTATATGTCCTAAAAAAAGAAAAGAAGACATAAAAAATGACAGATCATATGAAAAGAAGTTTGACAGAGGTGATGACTGAGATTACCAAAGTAACTGACAATCTGACAGAAGAGATAACCAAGACTACAAGGACAAAGGAAAGAAGGCTTGTTACCTAGCTGAGAAAAAAGCTGAGAATACTTACACCAATCTGATGAAGATATTGAGGCGGTATTTTTTTCCATGAAAGATTATTAAGATGAAGAGGAAATGTATGTTGAAACTGCACTCATATCTAAGGTTAGTAATAATGATGTCTAGATTATTGACAGTGGATGTACTCACCACATGACTAGAGATAAGGAAAAGTTTGAAACTTTTGAATATTATAATGGTGGATCAGTAAGAATGGGTAATGACTCACCTTGTCTAGTTGAAGGTAAAGGAACAATAATGTTGAATAATCTGATCAAATGTGAAAATTCATATAGGGTGAAAGGAATTAACTATAATATATTGAGTGTTTCACAACTGAATAATACAGGACACTGAGTTGCATTTGAGAACAAAAAAGGCAAAGATCTTTAATGAATCATGAAGGTTGATTGAAACCGGTGAACAAACAAAAGGTAACCTATTTTATCTTGATGATATTAATACCACTTGTTTAATGTCTATAAACGAAGACATATGGTTGTGGCATAAAAGGTTATGTCATGTGAAATTTGACAACATGGTTAGGATAAGAAATAAAAAGAAAGTAAGAGGCTTACCAAGCATGTCAAAACCCGACCATGTCATGTGTAAGAATTGTCAAAAAGGTAAAATGACAAAGTCTAGTTTCAAGAGAAAAACTTATACATCTAATGCTATTCTAGAGCTATTCCATACTGACCTATGTGGACTAATGAGAACAAAGAGCTTCTATGGTTATAGATAATTCATTCTATTTGTAGATGATTATTTTAGAATGATGACTGTTATGTTCTTAAAAGAGAAATCAGAATCATTCAAGATGTTTAAATGGTATAAAGATATAGTGGAAAAATAAAGTGGAAAGGAACTAAAATGTCTAATATTCGATAGAGGAGGATAATTTATTTTTGATGAATTCACTAACTTTTGTAATGAGCATGGAATTCAAAGATAGGTTTCTGTACCAACAACACCACAAAAAAATGAGATTGCTAAGAGAAGGAACAGATCAATTGTTGATTGGGCCAGAACACTGGTGATTGAGAAATACATCACACAAACATTCTGGAGAGAAGTTGTCAGTAATGGTGTCTACACATTAAACCAAGTTCAATTGAAGAAAGACATAAATAAGACACCTTATGAGCTATGTATGGATACACACCCAATGTAAGTTACTTCAAAATTTTTGGAAGTCAGTGTTATATTTTGAAAGATGATAGAAATGGAAAGCTTGACTTCAAAGGTGAAGAAGGAATGTTTCTAGGTTATTCTACCAAAATCAAGGCTTATAAATTTCTTAACAAATCCTCTAACAAAATCATTGAAAGTGAAAATGTCAAAGTAAATGAATTTTCTGAGAAAAATGATGAGGAAAGAAGAAAAGAACCAGAAGAATAAAACAAGTTTGTCTATAGTGAAGAACCTGACATTCTGCCCAAGCAATAGTGTATTGCTCCTGATCGACTGAACAATGCACCCGAGCATCAAGCTGCAAACATCGAAAATCAAGAAATTACTCAAAATGATGCACCGATTGATGGAGATCAGAATGAAGGTCAAGATGATGATTAGAATGATGAACAAAGAGTTGAACCTGTACTTGCCAATTATTTTAGAAGACACCATCGGTAGAACCAGATCATAGGAGACAAAAAGGCTGGAATGAGAACAAGAAGTAAGTCTTTGAACACTAGTTGTTTAATTTGTGATTTTTAGCCTAAATCTATCATTACTACACTTGAGAATAAAAAATGGGTCAGTGCTATGAATGAAGAGATTGAGAAGAACAAAACATGGACATTAGTACCTAGCACAGATGACAAGAATGTCATTGGTACCAAATAGATATTCAGAAACAAGCTGAATGAGAATGGAGAAGTCACAAGGAACAAAGCAAACAAAGAAAGATTAGTATGCAAAGGGTATGCACAAGAAGAGGGTATTGAATATGGAGAAACCTTTGCACCCATTGCTAGGATAGAAGGAGTAAGAATTCTACTTGCTTATGCTACATTCAAAGGATTCAAAGTATACTGAATATATGTCAAATCTGCATTCCTAAATGGAATACTAGAAGAAGAGGTATACATTGAACAACTAGAAGGGTTAGTTGATCCTAACAAGAGAAACATGGGTTTTAGACTACACAAATCCTTGTATGGATTAAAACAAGCACTGAGAGCATGATATGAAATTATTCACTCCTATCTCATAAGTATTGGATTTGTAAGAACAAGTGATAACATTCTGATTGCTAAAATATTTGTTGATGATATCATATTTGGAGGTAATGATATGTTATGCAAATAATTTGCTGATGAAATGAGCAAAGAGTTTGAGATGTCAATGTTTGGGGAGATCAAATTCTTTCTTGGTCTACAAATTCTTCAACAGGATGCTGCCATATACATCACAAAATCCAAATACATCAAGGAAGTTATGAAGATATTCAAAATGGAGGACTCCAAACCAGTTGGAACACCTATGGCAACTGGATGCAAATTGACAAAGGAAGACAAGTCAACCAAGGTAAATCATACCCTATATAGATCTATGATTGGCAAACTCATGTATGTTGTACATACTAGACTAGATATAGCACATGGAGTTGGAATAGTTGCAAGATTCTATGCTAATCCCAAGGAATCACACATGACTGCTGTCAAAAGAATTATGAGATATCTAAAGAATACCAAAGACTATGGCTTATGGTATAAAAGAGAAGGAAAATTTGAGGTTCAAGTCTATACAGATGCTTGTTGGGATAGAAACATAGATGCCAAAAAAAGCACAACAGGAGGAGCATTCTTTATGGGTGACAAACTTGTCACATGGATAAGTAAGAAGCAAGGATGCATCTCACAATCCACTGTAGAAGCAGAATATGTGGTTGCGGCTGAAAATTGCTCTAACATTGCATGGATCAAACAATTATTAGAAGGTATGAATATGAAAATTATTGAACCACTAATTATCTATTGTGATAATACAAGTGCAATAAACGTTTCAAATAGCCATGTCATGCATGCTAAGACAAAGCATATTGCTATCAAGTATCACTACTTAAGTGAACAAGTGAAAGAGAAAGACGTGATACTAGAATACGTTCAATCCAAGGAAAAATTAGTAGACATATTTACAAAGCCATTGCCAAAAGATACATTTGAGTACCCGAGGAAGAGACTAGGGACCTAACTTTTGTATACTGGTCACTAAGATGACTAGGAGGCTGCATCAACCTACACATAATGAAAAGATCATTCATGGTGATGCATGCAAAGAGATGGATTGCAAAGATATATCTGTACACAACAAGGTACTTATTGATACCAAACACAAGAGAAATTCTTGGCTACTAGAGAGATAAATTGTTGATGAAGAGGAAATTCAAGGAATCTATTATAGAAAAGAGATATAATTTAGCATTGCTATCAAAGGGAGATATGTACTTAATGAAAATGGAAAGAAGTATTCAATGAAATACATTACTCTCAAAGGGAAATAGATATGAAATATCTATCATAATCATCTAAAGGGGGAGAAAAGAACTATCCATCAAGGAGAGGAACAGTCAAAGGGAGAGAAAACATCAGAGAAAGATTCAAAGAAACATCCATCAAAGGGAGAGAATTAGAAAAGTTAACATTGCATATCTATCCAAAAAAGGGAGAAGAGATTCTACAACAAAGGGAGAGACAAAATCAGAAGTTTCCACATCTATCCAGTGAAGGGAATAAAGAATGAAGGAAGTACTCTGCAAGAATCAAATCTAAGTTAAAGAGCTTATCAAGAGCCAAACATTTGTATTGGTTATAGAAAAATAAGTTTGGTAGAGATTGATGAACTACAACTGATATATATCATATTGTATTAATAATATGTAGTATGTTGCCATCAATGTCAAATGGAGAGATTGATGAACTATAACTAATTGAATGTTTGAAGATGACAAAGCTGATAATCAATGAGATGTAGAAAGTAAATGCAAGACATTAAATTAGTTAATGTATTGTATTGTCATTGATTTCAACTTGATATGATATGATTTCTCATACACATATTGTCACAACACTTAAAGATCTGAAGAGACAAAGTTTTTTGTCATCGGTAATCATGTACACTGAGTGACAGTGAACCCCGAGCATAGAAGTTCACAGTGTTACCTGATGGACAATGTTACCTGAGTAAGTGATACTAGAGAAAGCATTACCGAGCTAACTACAAGTGTCACTGAATAGAACTGAAGTTGATGCCTAAGCTATCTACAGTAGTCACCGAGCATAACTGAAGTGCTGATCGACGAGAACTGAAGTTAGGAAAATGACAAAACAACTTAGCTGACAGGAGCTAAAGATAGAGTTAACTGATTGATTAATTTTTTTTCATCGATCAAATTAAAAGCTAAAGATAAGAAGGATATTTAAAGCATGTTTTATTCCAAAAAACAAGGAGAGTTTTATGGATTAAAGCTAAAGAAAGCATGGTGAGCTTTATGGATCAAGAAGTTATCAACAAAGAAAACAAGAAGGACAAAGAATGCTAAAATCATGTCTATATAAAGAGGCAAGTAATTAATTATCAAGAAGAGGAATGCTGAAGAGAATTCTGGTGAAGATAAGAAGTCTTCATATAGATCTGATCATACAAGCTAAAGAATAGAGCTAAAAATTCTTCAGACACCGAGCAATAGAGAAGAAACAACATTCACCAAGCAGAAAGAAGTGAAGCAAAGGAATTGAAGAGAAAATTCATCATAAGATTTATTACGAGCTTACAATAGATCTGAACATCTGCAAGATTAAGTTGTATTTATGAACAAATCGTCTACTATTTTAGTTTAACCATTGATTCAGAAAATCTCTTATCAGAGTAGGATTTAACCATTCTTTATATATTGAGATACATCCCAAGGAGTATCAAAAGGTTTTCATGTTGACAACACAGTGAATGCGAGGTCAAGTGATAAACTGTTAGTGATAAGTCCTCTAACAAGGTCGCACTTAACAATGTGTTTGTAACCTTTAACAAGGTTGGCTCTTCACTGAGATCACTTCAGAAGAGTGAAAATTTTGGGTTACTGGTCCCAAGTAGTTTTTCCCCTAATAGGGTTTCCACATTAAAAATCCATGTGTCAAATTTGTATATGGTTCATTTCTTTGATGTTTTTCTTTACACATTATTAAAATAGGATTGATCAGTAAAAACTAAGTTATTTACTGTATTTTGGTAAAGGTTAAGAAAAGACAGACTTTTATTCGGTAAAGCTTAAGGAAAGGTTAAATAGTATATTCACTGAACAATATATATTTGATAAAGGCATACATCTTGTAGGAATGAAGATAACTAGAGGTTTTATATTTGTGGTATAAAGTTTTGGTTGAATTATTGGATTAAATTTTGAGGCTACTGTTTCACCCCCCTCTCAATTATTTTAACAAGCCCTTGAACCAATTTAAATATATTAATATAATATTAGTGGTTTACCCACTTTTGATTAAAAAATAAAAAATCAGGCAAGAAGCCCAATTTCAAAACACTTGTTATTTTCAAATTGCTTGAAGTCCAAAAACCCTCTTGTTGAAGGATTCAATTTTTGCTTGGATTGGGAGTTCGAGTTGGAGATATTTTGTGGGTATTCACTCATTGGTTTTCTCTCATTGATCTCCACTTTTCCTTTGGTTTGTATTACATCTTGTGGATTCTTTGGCACTTTCTTCAAATTTGGGCATTTAGTTGGTTTGACGTAGGAATTCTCTTGTTTCTATCATGTGTTTCGATTTTATGGTAATTTATGAGCTAGATATGATTTTGGTATGGAATTAAATATGCTTCTATTTTGTAAAAGTGATTTTAGTTGAGCATTGAGTGTTTTCCCAATTTGGGTTGTCGAAAGAGGGTTTCTTGACATTATGTTGTCAATTTTTTATTGGATGGGTATTTTTTGAATTTGATTACATTTTTGTAATGCGATATTTATGAGAACCAATAGTTTTTTCTAGATTTGTGATCAGTTGAGTTTCATTTTTGTCTTTTTTGGAGGATTTGGTCTTTGTGCCCATTATTTGTCATGTGTACTAATGCCTATGAGTATTAAAGGGATGAATGGTTTCTTATGAGTCCCATAAGCTCAAAAAAATGAGATGAGATACCTCACCCATGACTTGGATTTAGTTTCATAGTGCATGTGCTTACATGTTGGAGATATTTTCTTTTGGGTCATTGTTTTGAGTTGCAAACTGATCATTATAATTTATAGTATATCTTGACTCAGGCAAACCTTAATGCATAAAATCACTGTTGGATGGGATTACTCCGTGGGTATGATTTTGATGTTTGTTTCATTAAAGGAAAGGAGAATGTGGCTATAGATGATATGGGTAGGTGAAGGCATGAAATTTTAGTGATGAATCTTGGTGGAGATTTGTGGAGTTGTATACTTGAGGCTCTTCCTAGTGAAATTTGGTATTAGGAAGTGAGGGAAAAGATAGAATCAAAGAAAGCTTTGGAGGGTAGATTTGTAGGTTGTTCCTTGGTGTTAGAATTTTGTGGGACCTTGGTCATATTTATGTTCCAATGTTAGGTGATCTTTGCACTTTGATCCTATCTAAGGCACATTGTGTTCCTTATTGAATGTATCCTAGTGTCAATAAAATTCATATTGAACTTAGATAGTTGTATCATTGGGAAGGGATGAGGTGTGATGTTGGTAATTTTGATGTTATATGCATTTTGTGTCAAAGGATAAAGGTAAAACACAACCATCTAGTAGGGATTTTGCATCCGCATTCCTTTCTTGAGTGGAAATGGGATATGATACCACTTGATTTTATTATTGGGCAACCTATGTCTTCACATAGACATGATGTTATTATGTATACTATGGACAAGCTATCCAAGGTGGATTATTTCTCCCCTATGAGATCCTTTTATATTATTCCATCTCTAGCACATATTCATCAATAATATAGTTTGGTTGCATGACATACCTTGTAGGATCATATTTGATAGAGATCCAATGTTCACTTCAACTTTGTGGACATTTCTTAAAAATTATTTTTTGAGCATGCTTTGGGTGCACAAAATCAATTTTAGTTTTTTGTACAACCCCAAGACTAATGGTTAGATAGAGTGAGTGAATAAGGTGCTAGAGGATATGCTTCACATATATGTCATGGATAAACACTCACAATGTAGGAGGAATAATTGTACCTAATAGATTTTTCCTATAATAATGGCTAACATAGTTCTCTTCGTATGTATGATTTCTAGGATTTGTGTGGTAGACTATTCCATACAACTTTGAGTTGGGATAACTTAGATGATCATGTTTTTTTGGGCCCAAAGATGCTTCAAGATATGGAGTATCAACTTTTTCACACTAGAGAGAATTTGGCTACAATTTAGGATTGACATAAGAAGTATTTCAACGATTCTAGATTGGACCATCACTTCATGGTAGGTTGATCCTTAGGAATTAAGACATATAGTAGGTAAGGGTCCAATGAGACCTAAAAGATGAGACTTTCGATACTTGGGAGGATGTTACATGGTTGAAAGAGTCATACCCCTATCTATTTGTAGGCTTTAAGGATCCTAATCATCGGGGGATGATTTAGGGCCTCCCATGTTTGTATTATAACATTTCTTGTTCTTTTGATTTGAGTTGACTTTGTAGATGGTTTATCATATGATTATTCGTGTGTATTCATTTATATTGACATTCTTGTGATGCATCTAATTAGTGTTATATTCTTTTTTTTATATGGTATCACTACTAATGTAAATAATAGGTTATACTTTTAATTTCATTGATGATCATATATGCATGATGAATCTATAATTAGGTGGGATGATGTTATATAATGATGTCTAGATACATTTACATATATAGATGATATTTTGGATTTTTGGAGTTGCTAATGATTTCATGATGTGTACTAATGTTGTGCTAGTGATTTGATGTGATGTTTCATTATTGATCATGCATTGTTAGTAATCTAGTTTAGGGATTTTTATATGTTCATTGTTTTTTATTAGGGTAACATCAGGTTTTGAAGGGGCCCTGAAACCCTTTAAGAAAGCAAAAAAAAGATAAACATTGAAAGCCCAAAACTGAAACTAACTTTCACAGATAGCGACATAAGACCAAGAAGGGCTAAGACCCCAAATAGGGAAAACAAAGATCAGCTACAACAAAAAAAAAACCCTTAAAAAGATAGCTGGGGGACCAAGAGAAGAATGTTGGAAAAATACTTAGCACTCCCCTCAAGATTCGTGACATGGCTTAACCGCCTCCTATGGATTCTATAAGTCTAGTGGTTGTATTAGGCATTGAAAGGTCGATCTTTTGGTGCAACGATAACCACACTTGTAACAAGTGGTATCAGAGCTTGGTCACAGGTTCGAATCCCCTTGGGTAATGCCGAGGGGGAGATTGTTGGAAAAATAGTTAGCACTCCCCTCAGGATTTGTGACATAGCTTAACCGCCTCCTGTGGATTCTATAAGTCTAGTGGTTGTATTGGGAATTGATAGGTCAATCTTTTGGTGCAACAAAAACCACACTTGTAACAAAGAAACCACCTAACACAAACTACCAGCAACTAAAACCAAGAGCCCCAAACCAGCATAGCAGCAACAACAAAAAATAAACACACTAAAATTACAGCTGCTCAACACCAATATACGAAGGCCAAAGCTATACAACTTAGGAAACAAACCGTTTATCCCTTAACCCCCTTTTTATGGGATTAAAGTGTCATATAAAAGGAAGGCGAAGATCTCTTGGTAGATTTTCCTTTAACCGTAATCCATCCTTCTTCCACTTTGGCAGCCTCATCCTGCCAGTAAAATCCAGATCAAATTTCCTAGAAATCATTTAGTTTCCAACACCCAATACAGGCGCAACCGGTAGCGAACCAAATCCCAGAAAACTCCCAGTAGGAGAGGGAATAGAAAGAGGACTAGAAGAATCAGTACCAACACTCAAAATAGAAGAAAGACAAGACCCATCTAGCAAGGAGGGAATAGTTCTAGTAGAGCCTACCACAATTGAATCAAGCACAAGGGCACAAATAACAAGGGGAGCATCATCAGTCCCAAGACTAGCACCAATAGTTTCCCTAGGAGGAAAATTCATAGAGGGCTTCAAAGCAACAACCTGGGAAAAGCTCCGCTGGGAGGAACTCTTCACAACCGTATAATGCTAAGAAGAAGCCTCTTTCCACCATGAAACAAAGCGTCTAGTTTTACCCAGACTATAATTGGCTGTAATATGACCAGTTTGGAAACATATTTGAAATCTAAAGGGAATTCATTCATAATCTAAAGGTTTAATCCAACTTCCCTTAGGATACATCAGTCTAATTTCCACAGGCAATCCCTTAGAAGTATCTATATCCACTAGAATGTGGGCATAAGTAGTGTAGAGAATACCAATAGATTCTGAATCTAGCATCAAGAAGTCACCCAAAGCCTCGCCCACTTCCTCCAAAAGAGGATCCACCCAAAGATGCAGCAGGAGGTTTGAAAGTCTCACCCAAATGGGCATCTTACTAAAGGTTTCAGACGAGGGATCAAAATCCCCATGCCAAGGTTTAGTCATCAACACGAAATGATCCTCCCAGCTAAAGAAATGACCACAAAGGATACAATTTTTATCCACCATAGAATCAAATTTGGAAACAAAAAACCTTTATCAAGTGGATAAATATTAACCTCATTAGAAATGATGGGTTCCCAAAATTTGGAAATCCAGGCATGAAGCTCAGGAAGACATGGCCAAAAACCCCTAAATCTGCAAATAACCACCTGATTGGAGAAGATAGATGATTATTACTCTATTTCCTCCATAGATTATTCACCCAGAGTGAGATAAATGTGATTAGCCATAGAGATAGGAGCAGCCACGGAAGACTTCCAGGCAACCCCAACAACAAGCACCACCAACACTCACAATGAAGGCCTCGCAAAAACCCTCAAACCAAGACCAGTCACCACTGAGAAATTCACCCCACCACCACTAGTAGGCACACCACCAAAAGCCAGGCTGGAAATACATGGGGAGGCATGCTTTCTAGACACACCACACTTGTGAACCAACAACAAGACAAATTGATAGAGAAGGCTCTTTCAAATTCACACCCACCTGAGAAACAAGCCCATACTCATGATCTTTGGGCACATAGAGGGAGGTAGGGGAAGACGAGGAGGAAAAAACCATAACATGCTTGAAAATGGCTCCTCCATCCACTGAAAATGCAGGAGTCGTTTGAGCGGGAATAACAGCAGCATGCGCAGTTCAAACAGTGGGCAAAGCCATAATCAAATCCATTGTTGATGCTAGGATATTTCATGTTATTTAATGATATTCAATGTAATTTAATGATAATTGTTAATATTTGAACTTACCTAATCATATCTGATTTATTTAGCTAGATGAGATCATTAATGTAATGTTTATATGATATTTATATGTGAAAAAGGGTAATGTTGTAATATTTAAATACATAAGAATGATTACATCATTAAAATTTCATTTTCAATGACTTGTGATATTTTATTAGCTTATATGTGCTTCAACTATATATATATATGTGATAAAGTTAAATTCATGTGTAAATTTTTGAGTGATGATAGGCACCAGACATTGATTCCACCTGGCTACATAGGTTTGAGCATGCCTATATTATTCCTTATGGTGGTTGATTGGAGTTATTCATATGGAAAAACCATGCTACTATCCTAATTGTCATTCTTATTCTTAGGAGGCAATCAAAATGTTACATATACCTAATCATCTAGTTACTATGGGGTGATGTCTATCTACTCTTGCATATTGTGATATGACCAGTAACAAGTATTTTTGCATTTTTAGTTATTTGCAGTTGTTGTAATTAAGTGATTAAAATATAATAGTAAAAAAATTTACTATAGTGTATTCCCTAGACGCTTATTATTATCAATCAATAAATATGTCATATGAATATTTAATATAATTGGGATTTTATAATTTATTTGGTTGTGGATTTTAAAAGTATATTTTATAATTTTGACCTAAGCGACTTTATGATATATTAATATTTTCTAAAGTGATCCCTTTGAATTAGGTAAAAAGCTCAGTTTCAAAACACTTGTTATTTTAAATTTGCTTGAAGTCCAAAAACCCTCTTGTTGAAGGATTTTATTTTTTCTTGGATTGGGAGTTTGAGCTGGAGAGATTTTGTGGGTATTGGTTTGTTGACTTTCTTTCATTGATCTTCAGTTGCCCTTCGATTTTCATTGTCTCTTGTAGAGTTTTTGGCATTTTCTTTAAATGTGGGCATTTGCTTGGTTTGAGGTAGAAATTCTCTCATTTCTCTCTTGAGTTTTAAATTTATGGTAATTTATGAGTTGGAAATTGTTTTAATCTGGAATTTGTTGGTGTAATTAATTATTCTTAATTACACTTTACTTAAGTTTACTTAGGATAATGCATTGGATAGTAGTTTTTCATTAAGACACGTAGGAGTTTGTATTTTATTTTAGCACATGGTGTAGGAGAAATCTCAATTTACGTGGAGTTAGTTATTATCTCATTCCACTTTATGTGTGAGATCCACCTTTAGTTCTCTTATCACATTATCATCCTCTCATTGTTGCACATGTTTGCACATACTTCATTGTACAATAGAGGGTGATCCACCTTTGATGGACATGTGATTACACCTTGTCTAGTTTAAGGGTTATCATTTGCACATCTCCTAGTTATCATGTATTTCCCATATATTCAGGTACATCTACATTGTACTTAATTGATTTTGTATCTATTTCATTATTGATCATTATTGAATCAATCAATTGATCATACTATATTTGTCTCTCTTGTGCTATCAATTGAGCTTCTAGATCTTGGCATTTTCATTCTCATTCTTTGCCTTAGGAAAATTATTACATGGTATTAGAGCCATAGAAGATTTCATTGCTATCCATTGGAGGGCATTTTTCTTCAACTTTTAGAGGGCCACAATTTAGATCTGGGTAGCAACATTTTGTGGGAATGTCTAGAGCAATATCAGACCTCACCATTACGTTTGAGTGGCCATTCCAGTGAATTTTGACTATAAATTTATCTATATTGGACAAAAGTGAATTCTGAGGCAAAAAGAATTTGCAAATCAAACTTGGGCAGCCAATTTACAACTTTGTTAAAATATTTTTAGATTTTCAGAATCAATTTTTTATTTTTAGATCTGTTATATTTGTTATATTTATGCAAAATATTGGGCCTTTTTTGAGGTCCCCGCCCTGGTTTTTATTAGATCTATCAGTAAAATTTCTGCAAAAAATTGATCTTGATAGAGGGGAAAGGATCAGTACATAGGTGAAAGGATCCATACACAATATATAGGACACAACTACCACCCACACCATCCACCCATCAACTCTCAACCCAAACATTTGTCAAACCTTTTCTTTTAGTTGTGCATGCCTTGATATATATACACAATGAACTCCATCACACCCGCATGTGGAATTAAAATCCTTGCTGGTCACTCAACCTTAGTGAGCAAGTGACACCCAGACCCCTCACAACTAAAGGCACCATCATCAATGAATTAAAGAATGCCATGTGTCAGTGACATGTCATCGAACATCCTATCCACCAGGTATAGACACATCAACAGTACGAAGGGCCAAGTCAGCATCGCCTGTGTGCCTAGTAAGATTTTTTTGTTAGAATAAGTGAGAGGGGGGAGGGGGGGGTGAATCAGTGGCCTAAAATATATTCCAATAAATTAACCTGAAAACTTAATTCCACAATTATAAGCCTCTAGTTATATTTAGTCCTACAAGATGAATGCCTTGAAATAATCTCAACAAATAACTACTGCTTGGAGTTCACTGTTAAACCTTATTCTTATTATTTACTGATTAGCAGTCTTTCATTTACAGAAATGCAGTAAATAACTTAGTGTATACCGATCAATCCAGATTAGTTATGTGTAATGAAAAACACTAAAGTAATGACTCATAAACACATTGACACATGAATTTTTAACGTGGAAGCCTTGTTAAGGGAAAAACCACCTGGGACTGGTAACCCAAAATTTTCACTCTTCTGAAGTGAGCTCGGTGAAGAGCCAACCTTGTTAAAGGTTACAAACACACTATTAGGTGTGACCTTGTTAGATTATTTAAATAGAATAGTTTGTCACTTGATATTTGGCATCTCTATGCTACCTTTTGTGACCAAACACAGTGTAGTTTGTCAAATGGTATCTGGCATCTCGTACTATCTTCATGACCAAACCTTTTGATACTCCTTGGGATGTATCTCAATATAGAAAGTATTGTTAAGTCCTTCTTGGTTAAGATACTTTCTGATTCAATGGTTAAACTGAAATAGTAAATGATTTGTTCACATATACAACTATACTTTACAGATTTTCAAATCTATTGTAAGCTCATAATACCTTTCTGATTAATGTATCTTTTCAATACCTTTGCTCCACTTCTTTCTTCTTGGTGATGCTGTGCTTCTCTATTGCTCAGTGTCTGCTAAAATCTTTAGCTCTTTCCTCATCTTGATTGATCAGGAATGTATGAAGTTGTTCTTCACCAGTTTCTGTCTAGCATCCTTCTTCTCTATTCACCCCTAATTCAAAAGGAATTATCTTGTCTCTTTTTAGACATGATTTCACCGTTTCTCAGTTCTTGACTTTCTTGTTCTTGGCGTGTTCCACAATCTTAGCCAATATTTCTTTGAAGCTTTACTTCAGTTTTATCCTGTAGATTTCTCCTTGACAACTGGAATAAAACAACTTTAAATCTTTCACTTATCTCTGGCTTTTAACTTGTCGATAAAAACAATATTAACAACTAGTTAACTCCTTGTTTAGCTCTTGCTATCTAATTCTTTTGTCATTTCTTAACTTTAGTTCCTTTCGGTGTTTTAAATATTTGTTAGCTTTGGTCAAAACTTCAGTTCTCCTCGGGCATCTCCATCGGGGTTGTCTTTCCATCAGGCATCACTATGAATTTCTTCTTGTCAATAATGCTTGTGATTTTGCTCATCGGTAATGGTTGTCAGGTTTCTTTCTAGGGCATCACTGTGAGTTTCCTCTCGGGTTTCTCTGTCTGTTGGGGTGCACTGCCCGTTGGTGTTTGTAGTCACTTAGTGAATACTGGTATTTTATGCATTACTGAAAGTATAACCTTTATCTTTCTAGTTCTCTTAATTCTTTGACACTTTGTATATAACCAATTAGATTATATCAAGTTGACATCAATGAAAATAAAATACATTAACTGATTTAATTTTTTGCATTAATTTTCTGCAGCTTGGTGATCATCAACTTAACATCTTCAAACATTCAATCAATTATAGTTCATTAATCTCTCCCTTTGGCATTGATGGAAACACACTAAATTATCACACTATATTATCAGTAATACAATATGAAATATATTAGTTGTAGTTCATCAATATACCAATCTTATTGTTCTATAACCAATACAAATGTTTGGCTCTCGGTAAGCTAATATAGCTTAGATTTGTTTCTTGCAGAGTGCTTTCTTCAATCTTCATTCCCTTGACTGGATAGATGTAGTAGCTTCTAATTCTTTCTCTGATGTTGTTTCTTCCTTTGACTGTTCCTCTCCTTGATCAACTCATTTTCCTTTGACAACAACATAGTAATCTCTCCCTCATGATACTTCTCTCCCTTACAGGTTACATCTTTCCCTTATGATATCTTCACTCCCTTTGATGGATATTTCATATGTAATCTCTCCCTTTGGATATTCTGGATATTCTCTCCCTTTGGATAATGATTATCTCTCCCTTTGACAACAATACCAAAGTAAACATTGATCATGCCAAAGTTATATCCTTTCACCTTTTTATAATATACTCCTTGAATTTTCCTATCCATCAGCAACACAATGACTCTAGTGTTCGGTGTAGATATGTACCTTGCTATGTACTGATGTATCTTTTGAGGTCCATCTCTTAGCTTGCATAAACATGAATGATCTTCTAATTTGTGTAGGTTGATGCAGCCTCCCAGTCATCTTACTGACTAACAGACAAGGGTTGGATCCCTAGTCTCTGTCTCAGATACTCAAATGTATCTTTTGGTAATGGCTTTGTGAATATATCAACTAATTATTCCTTTGATTGAACATATTATAGTATCACTTCTTTCTCTTGCACTTGTTCTCTTAAGTAAGGATACTTGATAGTAATATGCTTAGTCTTAGCATGCATGACCGGATTCTTAGAAATGTTTATTGCACTGGTATTATCATAATAGATAATCACTGGATCAATAACATTCATATTCATACCTTCCAGTAATTGTTTGATCCATGCAATATTAGAGAAGTTTGTAGTAGCAACAAAATATTTTGCTTCTGTTGTAGATTTTGAGATGCATCCTTGCTTCTTGCTGATCCACATGACAAGTTAGTCACCTATGAAGAATGCTCCTCTAGTTGTGCTCTTTCGGTCATCTAAGTTTTCAGCCCAATGAACATCTGTATAGACTCGAAGTACAAATTTTCCTTCTCTTTTATACCATAAGCCATAGTCCTTGGTGTTCTTTAGGTTTCTCATAATTCTTTTGACATTAGTCATGTGTGATTCTTTGGGATTAGCAGAGAATCTTGCAACTATTCCAACTATATGTGCTATATTTGGTCTGGTATGAACAACATACATTAGTTTGCCAATCATTGATCTATACAAGGTTTGATTTACCTCATTTGATTTGTCTTCTTTTGTCATCTTGCATATGGTAGCCATAGGTATTCCAACCAGTTTGGAATCTTCCATCTTGAATATCTTCAACACTTCCTAGATGTATTTGGATTGTGTGATATATGACTACATCTTGTTGAAGAATCTATAGACCAAGAAAGAATTTGATCTCCCCGAATATTGAAATCTCAAACTCTTTTCTCATTTCATTTGCAAAATATTTACATAACATATCATCACCCCAAATATGATATCATCAACAAATATTTCAGCAATCAAAATATTACCATTAGTATCTTCTTTTAAGTATAGATTGCTATTTTCACTTGTTCTTACAAATTCAATGCTTATGAGATAGGAGTGAAGTCTTTCATACCAGGATCTAGGTGCTTATTTCAATCCCTACAAGGCTTTGTGTAGTCTACATACCATGTTCCTCCTATCTAGATCAACAAACCCGTTTGGTTGTTCAATGTATACCTCTTCTTCCAATATTCCATTTAGGAATGCAGATTTGACATCCATTTGGTATACCTTGAATCCTTTGAATGCAACATAAGCAAGTAAAATTATTACTCCTTCTAGTCTAGAAATGGGTGCAAAGGATTCACCATAGTCAATACCTTCTTCTTGTGCATACCCCTTGCATACTAACCTTGCTTTGTTTCTTGCGACTTCTCCATTTTCATTCAGCTTCTTTCTGAATATCCATTTAGTTTCAATGAAATTCTTGTCATCTGGTCTTGGTACTAATGTCCATGTTCTATTCTTCTCAATGTATTCTATCCCTTCATTCATAGTAGCTACCCATTCTTCATTTTCAAGTGCATTTTTAACAGTTTTAGGCTCAAAATCAAAAATTAAACATCTGGTGTTTAGTGACTTACTTCTTGTTCTCATTCCATCCTTATTGTATCCTATGATATGATTCTGTGGATGATGTCTTCTGACATACTTGGCAAGTTTCAGTTGAGCTCTTTGTCCATCATTTTTATCGTCACCTTGACCTTCATTCTGATCTCCATCGCTGGGAACATCATCTTGAGGATTTTCCTAATTTTTAGTAATTGTAACCTGATGCTCATGTGCAATGTTCTATTTCTTGGGAGTGATACACTGTTGCTCAAGTAGAGTGTCAGGTTCTTCAGTGTAAACAAACATGTTGTAGTCTTCTGGTTGTTTTTTCCTTTTCTCATCATATTTCTCTGCATATTCATCTATTTTGATATTTGCACTTTCAATGATTTTTTTAGAGGACTTATTAAGACATTTATAAGCCTTTCTTTTGCTAGAATACCCTAGAAAGATACTTTCATCAATTTTGGAGTCAAGCTTTCCATTTCTATCATCTTTCAATCTACCAAATTTTTTGATGTAACTTACATTGGGTGTATAACCATACCATAGCTCATAGGGTGTCTTCTTTGTGTCTTTCTTCAATTGTACTCTGTTCAATGTGTACACAACAATACTGAGAAATTCCCTCCAGAATAATTGAGTGATTCTTTTATCTATCATCTGTGTTCTTGCACAATCAACAATTGATCTGTTTCTCCTCTCAGCAATCCCATTTTTCTATGGTGTTCTTGGTGCAGAAACTCATCTTTTAATTCCATGATCATTGCAATAGTAAGTGAATTCATCATAAAAAAATTCTCCTCCTCTATCCGATTTTAAGCATTTCAATTATTTACCACTTTTTTTTCTACCATAGCTTTATACCATTTAAACATCTTGAATTCTTCTGATTTCTCTTTTAAGAACATAAATATCATCATTCTAGAACAATCATTAGCAAAGAAAATGAAATATCTATCACCATAATAACTCTTTGTTCTCATGGGTCCACATAGATCAGTATGGACTAATTCTAGAATAACATTAGATGTATGGACTTTTCTCTTGAAACTAGTTTATGTCATATTACCTTTTTAACAATTCTTACACATGATATGCTCAGGCTTTGACATGCTCGATAAGCCTCTTACTTTCCTTTTATTTCTTATCTTAATCATGTTGTCAAAATTCACATGACATAATCTCTTATGCCATAACCATATGTCTTCATTTTCTAGCCATTAAACAAGTGGTTCTTATATCATCAAGATAGAATAGGTTACCTTTTATTTCTTCACCAGTTCTGATCAACCTTCCTAATTCATTAAAGATCTTTGCCTTCTTATTCTCAAATGCTACTCAGTGACCTATGTTATTCAGCTGTGAAACACTCAACAAATTATAATTAAGTCTTTTTACCCAGTATGCATTTTCACATTTGATCAGGTTATTCAACATTATAGTTCCTTTACCTTCAACTGGACAAGGTGTATCATTACCCATTCTTACTGATCCACCATTATAGTACTCAAAAGTTTCAAACTTGTTTTTATCATCGGTCATGTGGTGAGTGCAGCCACTATCTATAATCTAGACATCAATCTTACTAACCTTGAATATGAGTATCTACATACCTTTCTTCTTCCTTTGAATCATCCCTCATGGCCAAAAATACCATCTCAATGTCTTCATCAGATTCAGTGTCAGTATCTCCATCTTTGTTCTCTGCTAGGTAACAAGATTTCTTCCCTTTGTCCTTGTAGTCTCGGGTATATCTTCTATCAGATTATCAGTTTCTTTGGTAAACTCTATTATCACTTCTATCAAACTTCTTTTCATATGATCTTTCATTACTTCCATCATCTTTTCTTCTGTTAGGACATCTAGTAGCAAAGTGTCCAATATCTTTGCAGTTAAAACATACAAGTGGTAATTTACCTTTGTATCTACCTTTGCCTCTCTACAATATTCTAGCCATTAGTTCTTCAATATCATCAAGATCTTAGTCATCACTATCACTATCACTATCACTTTCACTATCATTTCTAATAGTGTGTTTATGACTTGACTTGCTTATTTTCATAGAATATTTGAATGCAGACTCAATAGATGGTAAGACACTGTTATCAAAGTTATTCATCTCAAATGAAATCAGTCTACCAACCAAACTATCTAGAGTGACATTATTTTTTTCTACTGCTCCCATTTCTTATATAGCAGATTCTCTAATAACATATACAGGAAGTAAGGTTCTTAGGATTTTACTTACCACTGTCTCTTCTTCAAGTATACCTCCAACTCCTTGGATAGCATTGACTAGCTCTTTTATTATGGAACTGTATTGTGTGATTTTTTTCCTTCTCTCATTCTTAGGTCATCAAATTAATGTCTAGGGCTTTCTGCCTTAGCTCTTAGTACATTAGCATCTCCTCCATGTACCAGCTTCAATTTGTCCCACATTTTATTTGTAGAGGTGCAAGTTTTGACATCTTAAAATTCAGCATTGGAGAGAGATGATGCAAGTTCCATCATCATAGAATTATGCTCATTCTTTTCTCTTAATTGCTCAACTGTGTGAGGTTCTTTAGGCAACACAAATTTAGTATCCAAGTATTAAGTAACATCATTTCCAATACCTGATAGGTGGAGTCTTATCCTTCTTTTCCATGATGCAAAGTTGTCCTTGTTCAACTTGGGCACATCTTGTTTGCTCATCTTGTGATCTTTTTCTTGGGTCTTAAAACCTTCCTTCTAAGCACACAAGATTTTACACCAATTGTTAGAATAATTGAGAGGGGTTGGGGTGGGGGTGAATCAGTGGCCTAAAAAATATTCCAATAAATTAACCCAAAAACTTATTACCACAATTATTATCCTTTAGTTATCTTCAGTCCTACAAGATGAATGCCTTGAAATAATCTCAACAAATATCTACTACTTGTAGTTCACTGTTAAACCTTATTCTTACTATTTACTGATTAGTAGTCTTTCATTTATCGAAATGCAGTAATAACTTAGTGTATACCGATCAATACAGATTAGTTATGTG
Organism: Thuja plicata; assembly: GCA_018584345.1. NCBI lineage: Eukaryota > Viridiplantae > Streptophyta > Pinopsida > Cupressales > Cupressaceae > Thuja > Thuja plicata. Next base: position 4,519,735 of record MU225240.1, read on the forward strand.
TAATGCAAAACACTAAAGTAATGACTCATAAACACATTGACACATTTATTTTTAATGTGGAAACCCTGTTAAGGGAAAACCACTTGGGACAGGAAACTTGAAATTTTCACTTTTTTGAAGTGAGCTCGGTGAAGATCCAACCCTGTTAAAGGTTACAAACACGCTGTTAGGTGTGACCTTGTTAGAGGATTTAAGTAGAATAGTTTGTCACTTGATATTTGGCATCTCTATGCCACCTTTTGTGACCAAACCCAGTGTAGTTTGTAAAATGGTATCTAGCATCTCATGCTATCTTCATGACCAAACCTTTTGATACTCCTTGGGATGTATCTCAATATAGAAAGGATTGTTAAGTCCTACTCAGTTAAGAGACTTTATGATTCAATGGTTAAACTAAAATAATAAATGATCTATTCACATATACAACTATACTCTACAAATTTTTAGATCTATTGTAAGATCATAATACCTTTCTGATCAATGTATCTTTTCAATACATTTGCTCCACTTCTTTCTTCTTGGTGATTTTGTGCTTCTCTATTGATTAGTGTCCGCAGAAATCTTTAGCTCTTTCCTCATCTTGATTGATCAGGACTGTATGAAGTTGTTCTTCACTAGTTTCTGTCTAGCATCCTTCTTCTCTAGTCACCCCTGATTCACAAGGAATTACCTTGTCTCTTTATAGACATGATTTCACCATTTCTCAGTTCTTGACTTTATTGTTCTTGGCATGATTTGAAATCTTAGCCAATCTTTCTTTAATGCTTTACTTCAGTTTTATCTCGTATATTTCTCCTTGACAACTGGAATGAAACAACTTTAAATCTTTTACTTATCTCTGGATTTTAACTTGTCGATAAAAAAAATATTAACAACCATTTAACTCCTTGTTTAGCTCTTGATAGCTAATTCTTTTGTCATTTCTTAACTTCAGTTCCTTTTGGTGTTTTAAATATTTGTTAGCTTCGGTCAACACTTCAGTTCTCCTCTGGCATCTCCATCGGGGTTGTCTGTCCCTCAGGCATCACTCTGAAGTTCTGCTCATTGGTAATGCTTGGGATTTTTCTTGTCGATAATGCTTGTTAGGTTTCTTGCTCGGGCATCACTGTGAGTTTCCTCTCATCTTTCTCTGTCCGTCGGGGTGCACTGCCCATCGGTGTTTGTAGTCACTCAATGAATACTGATCTTTTATGCATTATTGAAAGTATAACATTTATCTTTCTAGTTCTTTAAATTCTTTGACACTTTGTATATAACCAATTAGATTATATCAAGTTGACATCAATGACAATACAGTACATTAACTGATTTAATGTCTTGCAATAATTTTCTGCAGCTTGGTAATCATCAACTTAACATCTTCAAACATTCAATCAATTATAGTTCATCAATCTCTCCCTTTGGCATTGATGGAAACACATTACATTATCACACTATATTATCACTAATAAAATATGAAATAGATCAGTTTTAGTTCATCAATCTACCAATCTTATTTTTCTATAACCAATATAAATTGCTGGCTCTTGGTAAGCTCATATAGCTTAGATTTGTTTCTTGCAGAGTGCTTTCTTCAATCTTCATTTCCTTCAGTGGATAGATGTAGTAGCTTTTGATTCTTTCTCTGATGTTGTTTCTCCCTTTGACTGTTCCTCTCCTTGATCAACTCATTTTACTTTGACTACAACATAGTAATCTCTCCCTTATGATACTTCTCTTCCTTACAAGTTACATATTTCCCTTATGATATCTTCTCTCCCTTTGATGGATATTTCATATGTAATCTCTCCCTTTGGATATTCTAGATATTCTCTCCCTTTGGATAATGATTATCTCTCCCTTTGACAACAATGCCAAAGTAAACATTGATCATGCCAAAGTTATATCCTTTCACCTTTTTATAATATACTCCTTGAATTTCCCTATCCATCAGCAATACAGTGACTTTGGTGTTCGGTGTAGATATGTACCTTACTATGTACTAATGTATCTTATGTAGTCCACCTCTTAGCCTACATCAACATGAATGATCTTCTAATTTGTGTAGGCTGATGCAACCTCCTAGTCATCTTATTGATTAATAGACAAGGGTTGGACCCCTAGTCTCTGTCTTAGGTACTCAAATGTATCTTTTGGCAATGGCTTTGTGAATATATCAGGTAATTGTTCCTTTGATTGAACATATTCTAGTATCCCTTCTTTCTCTTGCACTTGTTCTCTTAAATAATGATACTTGATAGCAATATGCTTAGTCTTAGCATGCATGACCGGATTCTTAGAAATGTTTATTGCGCTGGTATTATCACAATAGATAATCATTGGTTCAATCATTTTCATATTCATACCTTCCAGTAATTGTTTGATCCATGCAATATTAGAGAAGTTTGTAGTAGCAGCAACATATTCTGCTTCTGCAGTAGATTTTGAGATGCATCCTTGCTTCTTGTTGATCCATGTGACAAGTCAGTCACCTATGAAGAATGCTCCTCTAGTTGTGCTCTTTCGGTCATCTAAGTTTCCAGCCCCATCAACATCTGTATAGACTCAAAGTTCAAATTTCCCTTATCTTTTATACCATAATCCATAGTCCTTGGTTTTCTTTAGGTATCTCATAATTCTTTTGACAGTAGTCATGTTTGATTCTTTGGGATTAGCAGAGAATCTTGCAACTATTCCAACTGCATGTGCTATATCTGGTCTGGTATGAACAACATACATTAGTTTGCCAACCTTTGATCTATACAAGGTCTGATTTACCTCATTTGATTTTTCTTCTTTTGTCAGCTTGCATATGGTAGCCATAGGTATTCCAACCGGTTTGGAATCTTCCATCTTGAATATCTTCAAGACTTCCTTGATGTATTTGGATTGTGTGATATATATGCCTACATCTTGTTGAAGAATCTATCGAACAAGAAAGAATTTGATCTCCCCCAACATCGACATCTCAAACTCTTTTCTTATTTCATTTACAAAATATTTACATAACATATCATCACCCCAAATATGATATCATTAACAAATATTTCAGCAATCAGAATATTACCATTAGTATCTTCTTTTAAGTATAGATTTCTATTTTCACTTGTTCTTAAAAATTCAATGCTTATGAGATAGGAGTGGAGACTTTCATACTAGGCTCTAGGTGCTTGTTTCAATCCCTAAAAGGCTTTGTGTAGTCTACATACCATGTTCCTCCTGTCTAGATCAAAAAACCCTTCTGGTTGTTGAGTGTATACCTCTTCTTGCAATATTACATTTAGGAATGCAGATTTGACATCTATTTGGTATACCTTGAGTCCTTTGAATGCAACATAATCAAGTAAGATTCTTACTCCTTCTAGTCTAGAAACAAGTGCAAAGAATTCACCATAGTCAATACCTTCTTCTTGTGCATACCCCTTGCATACTAACCTTGCTTTGTTTCTTGTGACTTCTCGATTTTCATTCAGCTTATTTCTGAATATCCATTTGGTGCCGATGAAATTCTTGTCATCTGGTCTTGGTACTAATGTCCCTATTCTATTCTTCTCAATCTGTTCTATCCCTTCATTCATAGCACTTACCCAATCTTCATTTTCAAGTGCATTTTAAACAGTTTTAGGCTAAAAATCACAAATTAAACATCTGGCGTTTAGTGACTTACTTCTTGTTCTCATTCTAGCCTTCTTGTATCCTATGATATGATTCTGTGGATGATGTCTTCTGACATACTTGGAAAATTTTGGTTGAGCTCTTTTTCCATCATTCTGATCATCATCTTGACCTTCATTCTGGTTTCCATCGCTTGGAACATCATCTTGAGGATTTTTCTTAATTTTTGGTAATTGTAACCTGATGCTCAGGTGCAATGTTCAGTTGCTTGGGAGTGATACACTATTGCTTAGGTAGAGTGTTAGGTTCTTCAGTGTAAACAAACCTGTTGTAGTCTTCTAGTTCTTTTTTTCTTTCCTCGTCATATTTATCTGCATATTCATCTATTTTGATACTTGCACTTTCAATGATTTTGTTAGAGGACTTGTTAAGACATTTATTTTCTCTTGCTAGAATACCCTAGAAAGATAAATTCATCACTTTTAGAGTCAAGCTTTCCATTTCCATCATCTTTCAATCTACCAAATTTTTTGATGTAACTTACATTGGGTGTATAACCATACCATAGCTCAGAGGGTGTCTTCTTTGTGTCTTTCTTCAATTATACTCTATTTAATATGTAGACAAAAATACTGAGAAATTCCCTCCAGAATGTTTGAGTGATTCTTTTATCTATCATCAGTGTTCTTGCACAATCAACAATTGATCTGTTTCTCCTCTCAACAATCCCATTTTACTGTGGTGTTCTTGGTGCACAAACCCGTCTTTTAATTCCATGATCATTGCAATAGTTAGTGAATTCATCAGAAACAAATTCTCCTCCTCTATCTGATCTTAAGCATTTCAATTATTTACCACTTTGTTTTTCTACCATAGCTTTATACCATTTAAACATCTTGAATTCTTCTGATTTTTATTTTAAGAACATAACTGTCATCATTTTAGAATAATCATCAACAAAGAGAATGAAATATCAATGACCATAGTAACTCTTTGTTCTCATCGGTCCACATAGATTAGTATGGACTAATTCTAGAATAACATTTCTTACACATGATATGCTCAGGCTTTGACATGCTCGATAAGCCTCTTACTTTCCTTTTATTTCTTATCTTAATCATGTTGTCAAAATTCACATGACATAATCTCTTATTCCATAACCATATGTCTTCATTTCTAGCCATTAAACAAGTGGTGTTTATATCATCACGATAGAATATGTTACCTTTTGTCTGTTCACCAGTTCTGATCAACCTTCTTGATACATTAAAGATCTTTGCCTTCTTATTCTCAAATGCTACTCAGTGCCCTATGTTATTCAGCTGTGAAACACTTAATAAATTATAATTAAGTCCTTTTACCTAGTATGCATTTTCACATTTGATCAGGTTATTCAACATTATAGTTCATTTACCTTCAACTGGACAAGGTGTATCATTACCCATTCTTACTGATCCACCATTATAGTACTCAAAAGTTTCAAACTTGTTTTTATCATCGGTCATGTGGTGAGTGCAGCCACTATCTATAATCCTTACATCAGTCTTACTAACCTTGAATATGAGTGCAATATCTACATACCTTTCTTCTTCCTTTGAATCATCCCTCATGGCCACAAATACCATCTCAATGTCTTCATCAGATTCAGTGTCAGTATCTCCATCTTTGTTCTCTGCTAGGTAACAAGCTTTCTTCCCTTTGTCCTTGTAGTCTCGGGTATATCTTCTATCAGATTATCAGTTTCTTTGGTAATCTCTGTTATCACTTCTATCAAACTTCTTTTCATATGATCTTTTATTACTTCCATCATCTTTTCTTCTATTAGGACATCTAGTAGCAAAGTGTCCAATATCTTTACAATTAAAACATACAAGTGGTAATTTACCTTTGTATCTACCTTTTCCTCTCTACAATATTCTAGCCATTAGTGCTTTAATCTCATCAAGATCTTAGTCATCACTGTCACTTTCACTATCATTTCTAATAGTGTGTTTATGACTTGACTTACTTATTTTCAAAGAAGATTTGAATGCAGACTCAATAGATGGTAAGACACTGTTATCAAAGTTATTCATCTCAAATGAAATCAGTCTACCAACCAAACTATCTAGAGTGACATTATTTTTTTCTACTACTCCCATTTCTTGTATAGCAGATTCTCTAATAACATATACAGGAAGTAAGGTTCTTAGGATTTTACTTACCACTGTCTCTTCTTCAAGTATGCCTCCAACTCCTTGGATAGCATTGACTACCTCATTTATTATGGAACTGTACTGTGTGATTTTTTTCCTTCTCTCATTCTTAGGTCATCAAATTAACCTCTAGGGCTTTCTGCCTTAGCTCTTAGTACATTAGCATCTCCTCCATGTACCAGCTTCAATTTGTCCCACATTTTCTTTGTAGAGGTGCAAGTTTTGACATCTTAAAATTTAGCATTGGAGAGAGATGATGCAAGTTCTATCATCATAGAATTATGCTCATGCTTTTCTCTTAATTGCTCAAGTGTGTGAGGTTTTTAAGGCAACACAAATTCAGTATCCAAGTATTTAGTAACATCATTTCCAATACCTGATAGGTGGAGTCTTATCCTTCTTTTCCATGATGCAAAGTTGTCCTTGTTCAACTTGGGCACATCTTGTTTTCTCATCTTGTGATCTTTTTCTTGGGTCTTGAAACCTTCCTTCTAAGCACACAAAATTTTACACCAATTGTTAGAATAATTGAGAGGGGGTGGGGTGGTGGTGAATCAGTGGCCTAAAAAATATTCTAATAAATTAACCCAAAAACTTATTACCATAATTATCCTCCTTTAGTTATCTTTAGTCCTACAAGATGAATGCCTTGAAATAATCTCAATAAATATCTACTACTCGTAGTTCACTGTTAAACCTTATTCTTACTGTTTACCGATTAGCAGTCTTTCATTTACCAAAATGCAGTAATAACTTAGTGTATACCGATCAATACAGATTAGTTATGTGTAATGCAAAACACTAAAGTAATGACTCATAAACACATTGACACATTTATTTTTAATGTGAAAACCCTGTTAAGGGAAAATCACTTGGGACAGGTAACCTGAAATTTTCACTCTTCTGAAGTGAGCTTGGTGAAGATCCAACCCTGTTAAAGGTTACAAACATGCTGTTAGGTGTGACCTTGTTAGAGGATTTAAATAGAATAGTTTGTCACTTGATATCTGACATCTCCATGCCACCTTTTGTGACCAAACCCAGTGTAGTTTGTAAAATGGTATCTGGCATCTCATGCTATCTTCATGACCAAACCTTTTGATACTCCTTGGGATGTATCTCAATATAGAAAAGATTGTTAAGTCCTACTCAGTTAAGAGACTTTATGATTCAATGGTTAAACTAAAATAATAAATGATCTATTCACATATACAACTATACTTTGTAGATTTTCAGATCTATTGTAAGCTCATAATACCTTTCTAATCAGTGTATCTTTTCAATACCTTTGCTCCACTTCTTTCTGCTTGGTGATGGTATGCTTCTCTTTTTCTTGGTTTCTTAAGAAATCTTTAGCTATTTCCTTAGCTTGATTGATTAGGTGATGACATGTAACTGATTAAATGTTTGACAATGTTAAGTTGAAGATGATGCAAGCCATTAAATCAGTTAATAGTTTATATTGTCATTGATGTCAACTTGATATCATCTATATGGTCTTACACATAATGCCAAAGACTTCAAAGAATCAATGGAATAAAGGTTATGCTTTCAACAATGCATAAAAGTCAAGTATTCACTAAGTGATAGACTACACCGGTGGAGTGCACACCATCGATAAAGATAGAGATAAAGTCACAGTGATACCCGACGAGTAGAAGACAGTGTTGCCTGACAAAGCAGAATCACAGGATGCCCGACAAGCTAAAAATAGTGTTGCCCAATGAGCAAGATCCAATGATGCTTGATGGATGGAGATCCTGAAGCTAATTGAAGTTGCACCGATGGAACTGGCAGTTGTCACCAGCGATGAACTGCAAAATTGACTGACAGAACAGAGAGATCAGAAATTGAGAAAATATCTAGCTGGAAGAGCTTAAGGATAGACTTAACTGGTTGTTTTATTTGTTTTATTCAAACCACAGTTAAGCAATTGATTTTTATAGTTGGCAAGAAGATAACTTTGAGATAAATAAGAAGTTAAAGCCATAAATCAATTTGGCTGGATTGTTTTTCACGCCAAGAATCAAGAACTAGAATTAAGGGCTATCATGTCTATTTAAGAGACAAGCATAATTCATTCCCATAAGCAATTAGATACATGGGGGAGTGGACTGATAGAAGATTCTGAAGAGAAACTGATGAAGGATAAACTTTATACAGTCCTGATCAATCAAGCTAAGGGAGAGCTAAAGAATTCTGCAGACACTGACAAATAAAAAAGCACAACATCACAGAGCAGAAAGAGTTAAGTACAAAGGAATTGATTGATACATTGATCAGAAAGACATTGTAAGTAAATAGATCTAAAAATCTACAATTCAATTGCATTAGAAATAGGTCATTTTATTTCAGTTTAACCATTGAAGCATTAAGTCTCTTAACAGAGCAAGACTTAACAGTCTTTTGTAATTGAGGTATATCCTAATAGATTACCAGAAGGTTGACTCATGATAGTAGCATCGGTCTTACCTAAAGCCTATTGACAGTCTAAGAAGAAGGCTGATTCAAGGATGGTAGTAAGATTAGCATAAAGCCTATTGACAGTCATGAGACTGATTCAAGGATGGTAGCATAGATGCTAGATACTAAGTGACAACCTATGTATAAAAATCCTCTAACAAGGTCGCACTTAACCGTGTGTTTGTAACCTTTATAAACAGGGTTGGCTCCTGATGTGCGTGCTGAAAGTGGCCTCTACTTAGCAGAACACTTCAACATAGTCATTGCTCTTCAGTTGCATACATGAATGAATATCGATTCATTCACCCTGCATGTCTGAAAAAATCAACCTATTGCCTTCTAGAAGGTAAGAGGATGAGTTTGCTCTCAGGTCATTGCAAGCTCAGTGACTACACCGAAGACCTAAATGAAGGATTTAAATCTATGATTGATTAAACTAAATGCAAAATGCAAATGCAGATTGTTGTTCATCCAAACCTAATTAAGATTCATTTTAGAAACACAAAATGAAATATGAGATATTCATTTTAATAACACCAAATCAAAGTGTGCTCTAAGTTTATGTTTGCATGCTTGAATAAAATTAAACAACAATGCTACATAAATGAAATCTAAAACATGAAAGAAAGCTAAGATGAAAAATGAGTATAATAACTTTAATAAAAATTTGGATCCTTTGTGAAGGAAAAGAGTTTCTCTTTTATAGAAATCTCTCTCGAATCGACGGTCGAGATTGAACAAAAAGAGTGGCTCAGATTTGATTGAAGAAGCACAATTTATGTGCAAGTGATTCGATTGGTCGAGAGAGTCAGTTGACTGAATTGACTGATCAATTATTTTAGAAACTTCTAAAATCAGTTCACAGTTAACTGAAATATTTCTAAAATGATAAATAGTAGAGAATCAATTAACTGAGTGGAACTGGATTGTTTCCATTTTCATAAATCAGTTAACTAGATTTGATGATGTCATATGCATTTTTAATAAATTAATTCATTTTGAATGCACATTTATGATTTTATAATTAATTTAAT
>MU225240.1:4558209-4596036 GCA_018584345.1 Thuja plicata
ACTACTAAATTAATGACTAAATTAACCAAATATACAACCAAATATATGACCAAATAAATGACTAAATTAACGACTAAATAATTAAATAAATGACTAAATTAATGACCAAATCAATGACTAAATTAATGACCAAATTAATGATTTAATTAATGACCAAATAAACTACCAAATGACCAAATAAACGACCAAATAAATGACTAAATATATGACCAAATAAATGACTAAAATAGTTTATTCATAAATTTGGTCACGAGATAAATAACCAGCAATAAACTACTAGTGGTCACGTGACCAAATTTGGTCATTTATCTATAATTTTTTGTAGTTTATTTGGTCATATATTATTGTTTTTGTACTAGTGTATGCTAGTGAAGGTGTTTCTTATGATAATGCTATTGATTATGATGAGATTGGACTTATTCTAATAAGGATGATGAACATATTCATGAAGAAAGAGCCTTATTATCTCATGTTAAAAAGAAATATGAATGGATCATAGATAGTGGATGTTCACATCACATGACTGGTGATAGAAACAAGTTTGTCAAACTGAAGAAGTATGATGGTGGTGTAGTGAGATTTGGTGATAATACTCCTAAACTTATCATTGGAGTTGGATCTATTTTTCTGGATGGTAAGACTAATACTGACGATGTACTTCTTGTTGATGGACTTAAGCATAATTTGTTAAGTGTTGGACAAATTGTAAACATAGGTTATCAATTGAAGTTCATTAAGGTAAATATTCTATCAAAAGTAAGACATGAGACTTGATCACATCTGGTACTAAATCAAGAGATAATGTATTTGAATTGAATACATTTGAGGCTTCATGTTTTGTTGCTAAGATTGATGGCATTTGGTTGTGGCACAGAAGATTTTGTCATGTGAACTTTGACAATATTATGAAGGCATGTATGACTAATATTGTTTGAGACCTACCGAAGATTGTGAAACCATCTAACACCAAGTGTAGAGAGTGTGTAATGGGGAAACAGACTAGAAGTAGTTTTCAAAGAAAATCTTATTCAACTAAAGATAAGTTGGATCCGGTGCATACATATCTATGTGGTCCTACAGGAACAAGATCTTATTATGGTGAAAGGTATTTCATACTTTTTTTTGATGACTTTTATAGAATGATATGGGTTGCATTTATTAGAGAAAAGTCTGAGGCTTTTGATAAGTTTAAAATTTTTGAAGGTAAAGTTGAGAATGAGTCTGGATTGAAGATAAATTTTTTGAGATCAGATAGAGGTGGTGAGTTTACTTCAAATATGTTCAACAACTATTGTGAAGAGCATGGAATATACATGCAAACATAAGCTCCTAGAACACTACAACAGAATGGGATTGCAGAGCGAAGAAACATAACAATATTAGATGCTGCTAGAACTATATTGTTGGAAGGTAATGTGTCACATGTTCAGTGGAGAGAAGTTGTTGGTACTGTTATTTACACCATGAACAAAATTCACATAAGAGAAGGTACAAGTAAGACTCCTTATGAACTATAGTTTAATCATACTCCTACTGTAAAATATTTTAGAATATTTAGTAGTAAATGTTATATCAAAAGCGATGATGAGATAGGAAAGTTAGATGCTAGAAGTGATGAAGGGATCTTCCTTGGTTACTCCACTAAAAGAAAAGCTTATAAATATTTCAATCTAAGATTAAGGAAAATGATTGAAAGTGATAATGTAAGGATTGATGAGAAGTTTCGGATTCCGGAAAGAATATATGACTTTAATCAGATTTCAGAGAACATAGAGGTTACTGAAAGTTAAGAGGAAATTCTTGAAGTTGACAATGAAATTGAAGTATGTCTGAATGACTCTACTGAAACTCAAAAGACACAAAGGTATGTCAATAAAAACCATCCTAAAGATCAAATTATTGGAGATGGTAATAGAGGTATGATGACAAGATCCAGATTAAGAGATGAAATTTGTTTGATTTCTCAAGTAGAACCTTAAACTACTTATGAGGCTTGTAGAGATGAATCTTGGACTAAACCTATGTAGGAAGAATTGGATAAGATAAAGAAGAATAACACTTGGGAATTGTTTCCTAGACCTAAGAACAAGAATGTGATAGGAGCTAAGTGGGTTTTCAGAAACAAGATGGATGAGGAAGGAACAATGGTAAGAAATAAAGAAAGATTGGTTTGTAAAAGCTACTCGCAACAAAAAGACATGGACTTTGAAGATACATTTGCTCCTATTGCTAGGTTGAAAGCAGTAAGATTATTTCTTTCTTATGTTGCATACAAAGACTTTAAAGTATATCAGATGGATGTGAAATCTGCATTTCTAAATGGAGATCTAGAGAAAGAGGTATACATTGAGAAACCTGATGGATTTCCTCTAACAGAGAATGAAGACATGGTTTGTAAATTGAAGAAAGCATTGTATGGACTAAAATAGGCACCCAAAACATGGTATGCAAGATTAGATAAGTATCTACTAAGTCTTGGCTTTAGAAAAGGTAATGCTGAAAGTAATTTATATTTGAGAACCAGTAAAGAAGGAATTTTGGTAGTTGAAGTTTTTGTAGATGATATTATCTTTGGAGGCAATGATGAGATGAGTAAGAAGTTTTCTAAGGAAATGGAAAATGAATTTGAGATGTCTATGATAGGTGAAATGAAGTTTTTCCTTGGCTTACAAATTAATTAAAATAAAGATGGAATTTTCATTTCTCAATCTAAGTATCTTAAGAAAATTGTGAAGAAATTTGGAATGGAAGATTGTAAACCTATTGGGACACCCATGGTGACTGGTTATAAGCTTACTAATACTGATGACAGTCAGAGTGTTTTTCAGACAAAGTGCAGATCAATGATTGGAGGCCTACAATATCTAGCCCATGCCAGACCAGATATTGCAAATGCAGTTGGAATTATGGCGAGATGTCTAGCTGATCCTAAAGAAACACACCTTGCTGCTGTGAAAAGAATTTTCAGATACTTGAAAGGAACAATAGAGTATGGATTGTGGTATGTAAAATATGATGATTTTTCTTTACATGCATATACTGATGTTGATTTGGCATGTAGTGTGGATGACTAAAAAAGTACAAGTGGAGGAGCATTTTTCTTGGAAAAAGGCTTGTTTCATGGCTAAGTAAGGAGCGGGATTGTATAGCTCAGTCTACTGCTAAATCAAAATATGTTGGTGTTGCTATTAACTGCATTCAAATTGTTTGGATGAAGCAGATGATGAAGGATATTGGAATAACTTTTGAAGAGCCAGTGGTTATCCATTGTGATAACACTAGCATAGTCAATATGTCGAAGAATCGAGTAATGCATTCTAAAACTAAGAATATATCAATAAAGTAACATTTCTTGAGGGACAAGGTAGCAGAAAAGGAGATCGGATTGGAATACACAAGTACAAAGGAACAAATTGCTGACATATTTACTAAACCTTTTCCAAAATATTCTTTTGAGTATCTCATAAGCATGCTTGGGGTGTGAGCCCCTCCTTATGTTAATTAATTGATGAAGGAATGCATCAGTCTAGTAGCTATCAGAGTTATATCATAGTTTGTACTTGATGCTTGGTGTTGGAAATGAGTTGAGTAAGTGAGAGGGGAGGGGTGAATCAGTTACCACAAAAACAAATCCAAGTCCCTTAGATGTCTTAAACAAATTTGTCATTGTTTCTTGGTTAACACAGATATTCGACTGTCACTCAGTTAACATAGCAAATCTTAAGATATTAACTGTGATTATCCTTTAGCAATTAATTGCATAAACATAAACAATAAAGTAAATGAAATGTACACAGATAAAACCAAGATTTAACGTGGAAACTCAATATGGGAAAAACCACCAATTGCAACTAGTCATTGTTTTTCACTCTTCTAAAGTGAGCTCTGTTATGAGCCAACCCTATTAAAGGATACAATAAAACACTGTTAGGTGTGACCCTGTTAGAGGATTTAATCACCCTGTAAGGAGTGGCCTTGTAAGAGGTCTTCAAACACTTCAATGTAGAAATGTCACCATGTGAGAGGATTTACAAAAGACTGTTAAGTCTACTTTGTTAAGAGATTTTGATCACTGCTACAATTGTTAGAAAGTAACAATGGATTGACTTGTTTTGATAAGCAACTGTCTTTTCTGATTTAGATCTCTGTTCAGGATTAATTACTTGATCCTCACTTGATCGGATATTCTATTGCAGTTCTCTGTGTTCTGTCCTTAATCAGAATCCCATCTGATTTCGCCTTCACTCTTCATGTCATCAACATATATGCTTATTCACACACATACACACACTATTCAATCCAAACTTGACCTTATATATATATATAAGCCTTGTCAAGTCGGCCTTAATGTCCTTCCAAATAAATAATAAAACTCATGTCTGTCAGCTGCATATAGCCAATTATCCATAAAATATAAGCTATTGTTAGTCGGTTGACACTAACTATTTAACTCAGTTAACACTGAAATCCTTCAATGCCTGAGTGAACTCAGTTAGAACTGAGAATCACTTTGGTCCTCTTCAATGCCCGAGAACACTTGGCATGAATTGACTGTACTCAGATAGGATTAGACATTTGTGTAAACATCACTATACTTGTGTAAACATCAATGACAATACACAATTGAATAATTTTCATACATAGCTTGGATCTACTCCTCAGGGGGAGTGATCACAGGTACTGGATAGTTTCATTTCGGTGATTTTACACCTGTTTATTACAAGCATGAAGATTTGAAAAAGCTACACCTTGCAGAGTTATGATGGTCAGAGATTGGTTAATGGAACCTTTTTCCATTGATGTCAAAGGGGGAGATATTCATGATTAAAATCCCTACTGTTTAGGGAAAGTTGCGTTGAGGATATTGAGAAGATTGTATTGGAGAGAAGTTCAGGAAAAGTTATGTTGAGGATATTGAGATGATTGTATTGGAGAGAAGTCCAGGAAAATTTATGTTGAGGATATTGAGAAGATTGTATTGAGTACTTTTGGGTTGATGGATTTTCTCATATGTTGCCATCAATGACAAAGGGGGAGATTGTTGGAAATGGTTCTATTTTTGTTGTTGGCATTCATATTTTTTCATTGATGTCAACATATGTTTCTTGTGTGGCAGAACAGACTGGTTATTATTGTTGCCCAGTTGACTAATAGAAGTGTGCATATACTATACAAATGATTCAAAGTGTGCAAAGATAGGGATGTGTACAGGGATGTGTTGTGATATTATGTCTAAGATTGCATGGCAAGATTTTGCAGATAGATAGAGATACAGTGGTTCTACTAATGACTAGATATTGGTATGTGACAGAGAAGTGTGACATACCTAGTCTCTGAGTTTTGAGGATAACCCGCGTGCGACATGGATTCAGGTTATGTGAGCTTGAGGGATGGAAGAAGACATGTTGAAGACTATTTTTTATGATTCTTGGGTCACCGAACTCTTGGTGATGTCATATGTGGTGTGTGCTTTGGGGGAAACCTATTTTAGGCCGACTTCAGTGATGAAGAGTGTATTATGGATTGCGACCGTGGATTACAGATCTTACATTATACTTGATAGATTATATTTGATGTTTTCTTGTTATAGGTACCATGTGTATCTTAGCAAGGGGTTATGTAATCATTTGTATATTAAGAAAGCCTAATTGGCCGACCTAATTAATTATTGTAATAGGGTATATAGGAGAGATCTTTTCTTGTTGAAAAGTGTGTGCGAAGTGGAAAAATATTTGTTGAAGCTGCGAGCTTGTGTCTG
The DNA here is from genome assembly GCA_018584345.1 of Thuja plicata. Classification (NCBI taxonomy): domain Eukaryota; kingdom Viridiplantae; phylum Streptophyta; class Pinopsida; order Cupressales; family Cupressaceae; genus Thuja; species Thuja plicata. Next base: position 4,563,968 of record MU225240.1, read on the forward strand.
TTGGGTGTAGAGTAGAGATTTTGATTGTGATACTTCATTGGAACTAACCAAGAAAACACAGGTTCTATCAGACAGTTCATTGGATTGTATATCTTATATACATTTTTAATTCGGACAGTGAGTCCTGGAGGCGGATTTAACCTTCTTTAGGCAGTGTGCCTGGGCAGTGAGCGTACTGTTACTCTTGACTCCTAATAGGATTTGTCCTCTAACAAGGACTATGTACTGTAATGCATCAATAAGCTCCTAACATGGCTAAATCTTTTAATAGCGATACTATACTCTCAGTACATTATTTATGGGTGCTAATTCCCACCAGGGTTTTACCTTTAATAGGGTTTCCTCAACAACAAAGGATTGTGTTATGGTGTTTGCATTTACAGTGTTATCATTTGGGTTAAATTTTTGGTTTATAAAGTTTAATGTTTAATAATTTGTCTCACAACTGATTCACCCCCCCTCCCCCTCTCAGTTGTGTTGGTGGACTGTTATTCCTAACATCAAATTGTTTGTGGTAGCTTGGATCATTGAAGAAATATGAGATACGTTATTAGGAATGTTAGGTGCTTATGGAACATCTATGTGATTTGTATCATAGTAATTGAGTGCTTTGTTGTTGCATTGTGTCTAGAATTGGTTTTCAAGGTTATGATGTGTTAAATTGGTTTTAAGTCCCATCCTAGTGTGTGGAGATCCACATTTAGTGGTTTCATGTTGAAGAAGTGTTTTGGGACGACTAATTTTTTCTACATGTTACCCTATTTTTTACTTTGGAGGATGTGCACCAAGTGATTGATGTTTGGGATCACATTTGACATTGTGTTATGATGTTTTAGGTCCTCTATATCTCTTGGATAAGACCACTTTTACCATAATTATGTTTTGGTGGCGACTTGGTGGCTGAATCAATTAATGTTTAGCATTGAAGTGGATGGTAAAAATAGAAGATCAAATCAATTTCAAAGAGTGGGGAATATGTGTGAGATGTGGGAGATACAAATTTAAGGAAGTAATAGTCTTTGGTGGAAGTTTGGGAGTTGAATTGATAATGATTTCTTAAGACGTCATGTAAAAATCATATACATTCTAAGGAGAATGCTAAAAGCAACTTGTTAAAGGCTTATATCATTGTACTTCATTTCATCTATCCTCTGTTGAGAGAGTGAGTTTTTCTTTAGGTCTTTTTGTATCTTTTCTTGAAGAAGTGTTCTTCAATTTGCAAGTCCTTTCTATCTTGCCCCAAGACAACGAGATTTTTGCAGTACTTTTCATATATTATGAGATATTATCACTGTGTTTTTTTCCCTCATTGGGTTTTCCACATAAATATGGTGTTCTTGTTGGTGTTGATTGTCTTATCTATCATTGTTGTTGATTAAAGTTACATGTTTTGGAATTCCCCCACACACTCTCTCAGTCTTTAAGTGTGTTCAACAATCACTACATTATATGAATGAAATAAAACAAAAATTAATATATCAAACACATTAGAGAACTATCCATATAATAATACAAAGTTCAGCATAGAAACAAAACATATTATTGTGGCAAATATCCAATGGTAATTTGAGTAGGGACATTACAATGATTTCAGAGCCAAAGTTTCTACCACCCTATTGGGTTATCCAAAAAGTTTGATTGAATCATGACATTGAAGGAGAAATAGTAGTTGGTAAAAGTACTATATGAAGCAAGAAGCAAACTCAGTACACAACATCAACCAAGGGATTTTTTTTCAACACCATGAATGAATTATTTAGATGTTTGTGCTTAATGGAGTAGTCACCTTCAAATTCATTGCAAATAGCTCTTGTTCCAACAATGCCTTCTCCAAGTCGACATAAGTGGTTGGAGCATTCAAATGATAATATAAGAGTAATAATTACTTCTTTCTTGAGTGAAATCATTAGGATTATAGCACCTCAAGTTCCTTATGTCGATCGTATAATAGTGGAGGTATTAAATCTGCCTGTGGGTAGTTTTCAAGATCTTGATGACATCAGAAACTTTCAATATTCAAGAAGGGTTTCTATACTGAGAATGCATGATCTAATCTACAATATATTTCATTGTTTCTTGGTCACGATCAAGAGAGAATGTGATAAAGGGGTTATTGCAGCGATGAAGACCATTATGGTTCTATCTATTGATGAAAGTGATGGCTTTTTTCCAACCTTTCTTATCTATACTATTGTCTATTTGAAAATAAAAATGAGTTATTTAATCATCTACATACAAGTTAGTCAACAATGAGTTCAAAAAATGTGAAGGAAAGTTGAAGTCTCAATTGACCAAAGAACTAATGAAAGAAGGGGGATTCAATACAAAATATGTAAATGAAGGAATACCATGCTTCATAATGAACATGTGACAAATTTCTAGGATGTTCGCTTAGATATGCATACATCTATACATGTTGATGATGAATGCAATGAGATTGGAAAAAAAAATATTGAATACACATGTAAAACTATCTAATGAAGTTGAAACAAATGAAGGGATAGTGGAGATCACTAATGTAATTTCTAATGATGGACATGAAGAAAACAATAAATATGGTGGTGCTTTTTCTTTCATTTTAATGACATGGAAGGTTTTTGGTTTGACTTTCAAACCACTTTGAAGAAAGAAGTTTATTAAATTCCTTTAGATACTAATGATGTTTCTCCTCCATCTTAGGATTCATGCATTGAGGATGACTTTGAAGGAGCTAATTCTATCCAACACAAATTTAATTTTTCTTTGCTTGAAGCTGATCTAAAGTAGAGTCCTAGCGACCTCAATGACTTAGATTGGTAGCTAACAATTGAAAGTGAAGAGGTACAATGGATTTGTGACAACCATGAGAAGACAATCACATGGTATGAGACTAATTTTGATTTCTACATACAACATAATAGAAGTACGTCTTTGTGTGATCAGGATTGGATAAGTCATTTCTTGGTATCGGCTAAATATGAAGTAAATTTTTTATCTATTATGGATAATTCCCAATGTGCCAAGAGGTCAAGATTAGTTCAATGTTTCCCTTGCCAATTTGTGAACAATGAAGAACACAAAATCAAATATCCTACTTACATGTGATCCCTGACAGAGAATTGGCTACAAAGATTACAAATGAGGCTATATATCCATACAAGGGAATAAAGTAAATTGATAGATGTTCAAAGGGCCCTACAAAAGCTATAAATTAAATTATTGTTAATAATCATTTCAAGGAATAGAAAAAAAAGAGGAAGGGCTAAGAGATGAAGGAGGTGATTAAGGAAATTGACAACATATAAAACATCTATGATATGGACCATTGTCCCAAGAGATAAGATAATAAAATTTTGGACCACTATGAAGTAAAAGTATGGAGTTACGGATAATCTTCAGCTAGTAGATAATCCTTTGTTTGAAATTGATGCTAGTCTAACACACAAAAATTTACTCTAAGTTGGATGAAAAATTTATTTCTCATTCTAGTAATGAGAATGGAGTTGGTCATAGGACTTGGACCCACATACATCTTCCAAGAGTGAAGTGTTAAGACATGATTGTAGTTGTGGATCAAATCCCAATGATGTTATCATTGACCACCTCGCAATCAGTTTATACAAGATTGCAATTCATGGCATGTAAATAATTTGGATCCCCTCTTTTAACCACCATATGAGTATTGTATGGTTGAGTTTGGTTGTTAGAAGGGATGACTCTTCAATTATGTCCATGCTCGTGCCTCCTAAGTTTCCTGAGGGATTACATAATGATTACTGGTACCCTTAGTTTTCTGCATTGATTTTAATGGCATCACTTTGAAATCAGATGGATCTTGATCCATTGCTAGCTTTATGACAACTAATTATGGGAGATTTTTTAGGTACAGTTCGGTTAACTTTTGCTTCCACTTCGATGAGAGATGAATTATGTAAACATTTTGTAGTGTTGGTATAATGTCTTCAGATAAGGCAATGATGATTTTAGTGTATTGGGAAAGTTGGAGTACCTATAATTTTCCTTTTGACACTTGGAGAGTAAGTGTCGATAATATGAACTCGATTAGCATCCATGAAGACATTTTATAGTTGGCTTCTTCCAATATTGGTTTGGTCGATACCATTTATGCTAGTTCCTTGACACTGATTGATCAATTTCATTTAGGGCCCATTTGGCAGCAGGAATTGGACTGGAATTGGCATTATCTAATTCTAGACAATGCCAAATTCCATGTTTGGGTCCATGGAAAAAAATGGAATTGGAATTTCGAAATTCTCATTTTGCCCAAAAAATGGGAATATCATCTTCCACCTAAATAGGTGGAATTGGAATTTCAAAATAAGTGGAATGGGAATTCCAATTTTTAGAAAACTAAATTTAATATTTTGTGGGATCCGTGACTATAAAGATGTATATTATATTGCTATAAGGATGTATATATATACATGTGTGTATATACACGTGTGTATATATGCATGTGTGTATATACATGTGTGTATATATACACATGTGCGTGTATATACAAACCAAATTTAATATTTTGTAGAATCCGTGACTATAAAGATGTATATATATACACATGTGTGTATATATATGCACATGTGTATATATATACACATGTATATACACACATGTGTGTATATATATGCACATGTGTATATATAGACATGTGTGTATATAGACACATGTATATACACATGCATGTATATACACATGTGTGTATACACACATATATATACACACATGTAATGTGTGTGTATATACACAAATGTATGTATGTGTATACACATACATGTGTGTATGTGTATACACATACATGTGTGTATGTGTGTATATATACACATATGTGTATATGTGTATACATGGATACACACTTGTATATACACATATGTGTGTATATATACACACATGTATGTATGTATATATACACACATGTGTGTATATAACACGTGTGTATGTGTGTGTATACACACACATGTATGTGTGTATATCTGTATACATGTGTATGTACACACATGCATACACATATACACATATGTCTATATATACACACATATATATACATACATGTATCTATGTATATACACATGTGTGCATGTGTGTATATATACACACATATACACACCATATTCAAAGAAATTAAAAAATAAAGAATTAAAATTCCTTATGCATCTTCTCAGTCATCTTCCAGGTGAACCAAACGGGTCAGTCCATATTCCGGATTTCATTTTGAGGATAAGCATCTTCCTGAATTGCCAGCATCTTCCAGAATTGACCATATCTAGGATATGGTATTCATGCTGCCAAACGGGCCCTTAGGGGATACTTTAAGGGATTCTGCTGAGATTTATGTTATACATTTGAGCAGACTTCTTTTTATATTGCCCACGATTGGGTTTGATAATGGTACAAACTCCACCCAAATGGCTTGGTAGGATTCGTTTCATGTTATTGATTCCAACCTCTTCAGGTATTCTATTTTGGATTATGATGATGTGCACTTCTTGGGATTCTAAGAGATAAGGATGCGAATTGGGCACATGAGTCAAACTGTGATGATTGAAGTGAGGCAGTTTTTGCATGGTGATTATTTTCTAAGATTGACTAGGAACCCTAGGATCACATGGGATTCAATAGTTGTTAGGGATGAGTTGGCTTAAGATGAGTTTCATGGTTTTGAGGATATCTCTTTTACTAGTGTTTCAAACAGATGGCGTTATAGATCTCCAAGACCTTGGGATAGATCTCCTAGACATTGAGACCCATAAATTTATGTGATAGGTAGATTGCATGAGAATAGATTGCTTCACATTGTGACAAAGTTTGACAAAGTTTTCAAGTTCAATTGTATCAATATGAAGAAGGAGATATTTGTTGGAGCATTTTACAAGTTTATTTTGGACCTTGGTATTGACACGCACATTCAGGAATTCTTGAAAGCAAGCAATCTTTAGGAAGTGATGATGTAATGTCCCCTTTTATCTAGACTAGAAATATAATTATATAATTAAAATTATGTTTTAATAATCTAATAAGGTCACTACTTCCTAAGTTTTAAGTGACCGCTTCTATGTCAATGGGCCACTTTATTATTTCTTAAGTAAAAATTTAAATATGAAAAAAGAGAGGAAAGTGTGAAAAAGAGAGGGAATATGAAAAGGAGAATTTGAAGAGTTTCTCCAATGGGTTATAAAAGAGTGGTGAGAGGCCCATTTGAAACATCTTGAGTTATTCTTTTCTTTTTATCGAAACCTTCGAGGTTCCGGAGTTTGGATTTGATCCAACTTAGCCTTTGGAGGATGAAAACCCTCTTGGGAAGGTTAGTTTCAGTGGTGAAACTATCCACCCTAGCTAGTATTTGGCAGAATCACTTAGATTTCACATTGAAATTAAAAAAATTAGTTCTAAAAATTGTAATGTCTTCAATGAAGATAGTATTCTTAGTTTATAAGGAACTTGTGACCTCTTCTTCAAAAATAAATTTCACATTGATTTGAGCATACATTCAGTTGAATATTATATTCTTCCCTATATGGATAGCTAACATATTTCAAGGATTGATAATTGAAAAAAATATTTAACTAAAATTATGGATGTCACTACATTATATGATTGAAAACAAATAAACAACAATATATAAAACATGCACATAAAAAAAAATCCATACAATAATTTAGAGTTCAACATAACAGTAAAGCATATTATTTTGGTGAAAATCAAAGGATAATTTGAGTAGGGACATTACAAACAATAAAAGGGAGATACAATTAATATTATAAAAAAAATTAATGAAGTATAGTTTAATGAAAAGTCAAAAGGCGTGTAGATGAAATTATGTCCAATAAAGAAAAAAGGTTATAACTATTAGAGTAGAAGGGATATATAAGAAGATTAATCAAGGTGATGGAAGGACAATTCATAGCAAAGATAAATATTTACTTTTCCTCTATGGAGTACAGATCATTGATTCACAAAACTCCTCGTAGAATTTTTTTTTTAAATCAAGGATGAAAACACTTAATTTCTTCACCAAGTTAGCAGACAAAACCTCCTAATTTTAACAACTATATTTCAAGATATTTAAACAAATAAAATAACTGCAAATTAGAAGAAAATTACAGTATATATTCAAAAATAATTTTAATGAAAAAATATTTTAGTAAATCTTGAATCTAAAAATAATGTCCAAAATTATAATAATACTCGAAAGCCATACCATAAAATGTGGGATATTCATTTTAAGAAAAAATAAGGGAAGTTAAAAAAAAAGGACATTACAGTGAAGTGGAGCAAACTCAATAAGACATGTCATAAATCAATTACTATGGAAATTTTGATGTTATTCCTTTATTAGAGTTGTGTTTGAGGGTCGAGGGCTGAGTTCAAGAGTAGAAGATTGTGCTTGAGGTGTGTTGATGGTGTTGAGGAAGGGCATAGGAAAGCTCGAGGGTATGGAAGAATCATCAATCACCTTTATGCAACAAACATGCATACGAGGCCCACAGTTCAGTTGGGCAATGATTTTCAAAAGTTGGGAGTTAACTTTGAGGGTTTTAAGGAGTACCAATTCATCCTTGAAGACAATGTGATTGGGATTCAAATCCAAATTTTGTAGTGAGGGCCTATAGAACAATGACAAAAGACTTCTACAAAGGGCCCCACAAACAAATGGGAAAGACACAAAGTATATTCGAGTCTTTCTATTGCCTCTTCCTGTTTATCTTTGTTTTATTATACTTTATTTTGTCTCCTTTTGCAAAAGAGGACAAAACCAACAAAACCACAAAATTGGCAAACCCTCATCATAACCTACAACATATCGCCACATAAAAGTCAAACAAAAGAGTATGAAGGAAAACATAAACCTAGCATGTTAGGGTTTCAGTACAATAGTATCACAAACACAAAAACAAGCATACTTCCAAAACATCTAGGAACCTTGGAGTGTATAATGAACAACACTTTGGCAAATGAATCTCATATTCAATTGAAAACCTATTAAATTTTCTTTGCCTAGAGGGTTTCAGAGCATCATGGAATCACACTTTTCAATTGTCAAGTGGACATCCTACTTCCTATCCTACTATCCAAGTTGGGGCTCTATGTTGACACCCCATGCAAGTACTTCAAATCCTATAAACACGGAATAAAGATTAATCTTCGTGAATGCAAAGCAATGTAAAGGGATTCTAAGGTAGAGATAGACACATAGACTATGACAAACTCAAAAGAAAAAATTCACTATGGTTTTACCAAACGCAAACAACAATAATATGAAGGTATCTTATAAGACATTTCATAGAGATGAAGAAATAGATCAAGATAAGTGTAAAGAAAAGGAAATATAGAGAATCTTGAGTCAAATTCGAGCAAAATAGAAGGGCTCAATGCAATCAAGTTGGTCATTGAAAAGGTGTCCCGAAAAGTTTATAGCCCAACATCCACACCATTATTATGGCCATTAGAGCTTTATGTTAAAGAGCTCATGAGCATGAAAGAGATTCGAAGTTCTAGACACAAGGGATGTACGAATACAATTTAAAAGAAGTTAAATGACCAAAAAAACTAGAAAAGGAGAATAAAATACACCAAAAATAAATCTTAAACCTATAGAACAACATGGAAAGTGACCAACAAGAATTGGTCATAAGAGTGATGAGCTGAAAATAAGAAGCCAAAAATGGGGGAGGAGATAAGATAAGATAAGATAAATTAAGATAAATTATTAATGTCCAACAAGAGAACACCAAGGGTCTAAGGGACTAGGAACATACAGAGCAAAACAACCAACAGCAAGAGCACCAAACGGTGTCCGGGGAAAGAACAATAACAAGAAAGTAGAAAACAGAAAACAGAAGAACCAGTGAGAGCGCCTAGAGGCTCTTTCCGGGCGAGAAGTAATCAAGCACTGAAGGATACGATCCGAGACTAGAAGGAGCCCCAGACCATCTCTGAGTAACACTAGTGGTGGAGTGGTGCTGCCGAGTGTGATCTTTACGATCTCTACGAGGTCTCACAAGCCTGGTGTGTCCAAAAGAAGGAGGACCGAGAGGGCACTTCGTGCCGCGGGTAGGAGACGCCGAAGTGAAAAAGGATGTGATAAGATGATCAGATCTCTGGCTGGACAGGAACATAAGCTGGAGGGTGGAATCCCGAAGTCGTGTGGTCTCCTGAAGATAAAGTGCAAGGCATCGCTAATCGGTGTACCTGAAGGAGGCAAGGGAACTGCACTCTCTGAACAGGCAGTAGAATCTCCCTCTGATCTCGTAGTAAATGGGACATCGAAAAATGAAATGTGCCTCGGACTCGGTCTCCAACAAGGTGCAAAGGCGGCAGATCCGGTCAGCCCTGTCAATGTGGTGATCTGTCTAGATGCGGACCCGGTGAGAGCCGACTCTGAAAGACCCTAAAGAAATACGGAGAGTGTGACTCCATCGGTAGGCCAGGTATGAAGGACGCACAATGACCCCATCAAGAATCTCCATATAGTGCTCGGCATAGGAGGCCATCCTGGGACGAAGCCCTCCAGGAGGGTTGCACCAAGTCGTGGTGATATACTGTCTATAGATGTCAAGTTTGACGTGGTCATTCAGCTCCTACTAGGAGGGGAGGAGGTGGGTGGGAGCATCCAAGGAAAACTGAAATGGGGGTAGATGATCAACCGAGATCCCCACAGAACCCAGCAAGGTTGCAGCTTGGGCGTACCAGCAGCGAGCTCTACCAGAGGGATCAGCACTAGCAAGGGCCAAAGAAGATCAGTAAGCAAGATAAGGGTATCTCTGCCGACCGACAGCAAAATCAGCAAATCCCCGGAGACAGTGAAGGAACCAGACCAGATCAAAAATGTCTGCAAGTCTAAAAGGATGAGCACCAAACTCAGTAAGGATAATGCTATGAGGAGTAGAACGATGACATCTGATGAGACGCCGAAGGAGGAGGATCTGAACTCTCTCAACAGAGGTCCAATCCGACTCAAGAAGAGAGGGCCCCTACACAACAAAGTCGTAAAGCATCGTCGGCCTGACTAAAGAGTCAAGGAGGGCCAACTTGGACCTGATGTCCTGAAAGTGATGTCTGAAGCACTGTCTCTCAAGCAGAGCCAAGGAGCCCAACCCCTTGTTGACCCAGGGCTGCATAGCAGGTCTCAAGCTGAAACGAGGACCAGAGAACTTAACCCCAAGGTAATTATAGGAGGAAGAGATCTCGATCTCCGAGCCCTGAAAATAGAAGTGAAGATGAGAAGTCTTCAAACAATTGAAGACCATCACCTGGGTCTTGCCCAAGTTCACAACCAGCTGCCGAAGCTCACAGAAGGAAGCCAAACCATCAAGGAGTCTCTGTAAACCCTCGGGGGAGGAGGCCAGGAGGACCACATCGTCGGCAAATAAAAGAATGGAGATCAACACCTAATGCAAATAGCAACCATCATCAGGGAGCGAGAGATCCCAGAGGAAAGCCTCGAGCTCGTCAATGTAAATGCCAAAAAGTGTAGGAGAGAGAGGGCAGCCCTGCTTCACCCCGATGGTACTCTGGATCGGCTCGGAGAACCCTTGTGGAGTCCTAAATCTGCCCACCACACGCTCGTAAAGCCTCATAATAGCAGTCAGGAGAATCTCGGGGATCCCAATGTCTTTGAGTCTCTGGAAAAGGGCCACCCGAGGAACTGAGTCGAAAGCCTTGCGAAAATCCACAAAGCAGCAGTAAACCTTTGCCGAGTGGGAGCGGGCCTCCTCGATAATGGTCCGTAGTGTCAAAATGTGATCCATGGTTTGAAAATCAGTCTGAAAGCCCGCTTGCCCCTTCGCACGACACTGGCGACGGTCGATCTCTCCGGTTAAAATAGTGTTTAAAACTGTAGCATAGAGTTTGGCAAAAGTGTGCCCAACCATGATGGTTTTGTAGTTCCTGGGGTTCGAGGCCGCACCAGTCTTATGGATCGGGTAAATGATGTGTCGAGACCAAGAGTGAGGAAACCCAGTGCAAACCACTCTGTTGAAGAGCGCAGAGAGAAAAGAACCCAGAACACTGATACCAAGTTTGAAGTGTTCCGCTTGGAACCCTTCCTCATTAGTTGTCCTACTAGTGCTCATCAACCTAACTGCCTCACAGGTGTTGGAGAATGTGAAGAGATGGCAAGAGGGTGATGGAGTGAGGTGGAAACAAGGGTGGTTGGGGATGTCATAGAGAATGGAAGTGTGGGAGATCAGTGAGCGGAGATCCAGGGTGGAAGGAGGAGGATGGCGGGGAAACAAAGTGCGCGAGAAGAGCTTGGGGGAGCGCTTGAGGGAAGCACAGAGAGATTGACACTGCATCGAGTCAAAGGCACGTTTCTTGTGGCAGAGGAAACGACGGCAAGAGAGCCTTAGCTGGGTGAAGGAGTGGGAGTGAGCAGAGAAGGCAGAGTGAACAAAACGGTGGAAGGTCTTACAATCGTCATCAAACCACTGGTCCATAGGACAAGTGTTTCTGCTCTGGGGATTGTGAGATAAAGGTGTGGTATGGTGGGGAATGGAGAGGAGTGCGGACTCCCAAAGAGTGGTCGCAAGAATGTCGAACATGGAGGAGGTATCTCCGGTCTCAGAAAAGGGGGCAAGCGGGAGGAGTCGTCTGAGGTGAAAAACAAAGAGATCCTGGTCACTCTCTAAGAAACGAAAAGAGGTGCGGGTGAGGGTCGACATGGGAAGCAGAGGAGGAGTGGATAAGTGGGGAGGGGAAACTCTAATGGAAAGACTGAGGAGAGCGTGATCGTGCAAAAGGGAGGCGAGAGATAGTGAAATGGTGGATGAAGGGGATGAAGGAGGCACAAGATAGAGCATAGTCCACGACACTTGAACCGCCGCAGTGAGGCCAACAGGTGAAGGATCCAGAGTCAAGAAAGCAAGGGAGCCCATTAAGGATCACAAGGTTCGAGGATTCGCAGAGCTGGAGAAGATGGCGACCGTATCTCGTGAGGGGTCCCCTGCAATCATCAGATGAACACTACAAACCCTGAGGGGGGTCCTGAAGACATGTTGCAAACAAAGGTGATCCGACCAGCCCCAATAGAGATGGAGATAAAGGATAATCAATTAACGCACCAGATAGAAGAGGCCAATTAATACACCCAAGTGGTAAGAGGTTGTCAAATGAGCATAAAGGATCATTGAAAAACAAGCCGAAAGTTTGAGGGACTTTGGTGAGGAGAGAACCAACATTCTAGCAAGGGACTTCCTTAAAGACAAGTTGAAGTGGTCAAGTTGTATCTAGCAAGCAAACATGATTGGAAAAAAGGTACACAGAGGAAGAGATAGGCATGTAAGAGTCATCTTGAGAAACATATAGGATAAGAATATGATTCTAAAAAACAAGAGAATACTTAGAGGCACACATTTTTACCTAGATGAAGATTTGATCCTTGATCACCAAGAAGAACAAAGGAAAGAGTTGGAGAAAGAGAAAACAACAAGACATGGGGGAAAGTGGGCATGGTTAAAGAATGGAAAAGCCCAAATTAGCAATAAATTTTCCAACAAGAAATAAGGAAAAGAGGCCCCACATAAACACTTACATGTTGTAAGTTGGAATTGCAGAGGATATCCATGGAGAAGTGAACTTGGATTGGGGCCCATACCAAAGGGGAAAGATATTATCATTCTTATAGAAACACATGAGCGTGATGGCTGCAAAGTTCAACATTTTGATGGTTATAAGAAAGTTTTAGTTGGAATGAAGGGAGTGAAACTGACAAAGGTCATGGGAACTTATAGTGCTAATAGATGAGAAGTGGTAGGGAATTGTAAAAGTTGAAAACGAAACCCAAACAAACAAATACATATGGCTGCAACTAACAGAGAATGGGTTAACTTTCAAATTAGCCGCTTGCTACTTTGCTCTGTAAAATTCTAAGATTTTTAAGAAGATAGATTTAGATAATGAATACTTTATGCCTCACTAAAAAAGATATCTCTATTTTCAACACACAACATGGTGTTAATGGGTGATTTTAGTGCAAGGACAACTAATAACCAATCTCTCCAACTGAGCAATGAAGAAAGAGGGGAAAACGGTCCTTTATGGTTGGAGGAATATGAAGTTCAACAATGGGAAAATGCACGACACGACAGTAATGGTAGTGTGCATCAGTTTGGACAAAATTATTTGGGCTTTATAGTTTACTTATCATGGTTATTTGCAATGACATGAAAAATTGGCCAAGGCTGGGGGTATCACTTGCAAAAACTTATAATGGTCAAAGTGTGGTGGACATGTTATTTGCTCCTACAGTTTTATTTCTATATTATTGGAATGATATTAGGGATTGTCCTATTGAGATGAAATTTGATCACTCACCTCATTTAGTTAAGCTGGGCATCTTGCAAATCAATCAACACAATATATAGGTTCATCACATGCAAAAGAAAACTCATCCCATGGGTAAAATCCTCATAAATTGGGAAAATAGAGAAATTTTTAGTGTTGTTCTTAATTAGCATTTTTATGGTCTAAATAATAACAACGATGCTAAAGCAACCAATGAGATGGTTGTTTGCATTCACAAGAGTTTGTTGATACCAATAATGCACGAGGCTCTAAATGCATGCAAAAGGTCTCATCCCAAGATGGAAGCAAACACCTTTACGAAAAACATGTGTTATAACAGAGTATAAGGTAGCGAAGAGACTGCTAAAAGGGAGAGGAATGGAAAACAAAAACAAGAAAGAGTATGAAAAATTGTTGCAAACAAAAAAAGCAGATTATTTAAATGAAAGAAGGAACTAATCTCTTGGAAAACAAAATCCAAAAGGTTTTTGGAAGGAATTACGAAAAAAGAGAAAAATCATTGAAAATAACATTATAGATGCCCAATGGTTAGATTGTGCTAGGTTCTTTTATAAGCAGGTTCATGAGAGAGACCATCTACATGTCGTTAAAACATCAATGAAACTTTTCGTAGTAGATGATATTAAACAAGGGATAAATAATTTGGCGAGTGGTAAAGCACAAGACATAGATGCCTTATAGGTTGAATTTTTGTAATGGGGGATTGAGACTCTTGCACCTCATATAAAAAGAATTTTCAATGATGTTAATAAGGATGGATTCCCTAAGGAGTGGAAACCAGTGTGGGCATGCCTTTCTTCAAACGTGACAAAATCAAATAACCCATTTAACAACGGCAAAATTATGGTCAATCATCTCCTCAACTAGCTCTTTGGGAGCATGATAGAATGAATAATCAATAGATGTGTAGAAATGAGGGTAAATAGGCAAACAACACTACCATTAATCACTGCATCACCCTACGACACCTAATAGAAAGAAAAAAAAAAAAAAAAGGGATAATCAAGGTGAGGAAGCTTATTGTTGTTTTGTGAACTTTGAAGAAAGCTTTCGACACGATACCTAGAGACAGGTTGTGGAAAAGAATGGAAGAATTAGGAATCCCAGATGTATATAGAGCAGTTATACATAAGCTTTATGAGAAGGTCAGAACTAAAATTAGAAAAAAGTGATGGTATGTCCGAGTGTTTTGGTAGGGACATTGGGGTCAAATAGGGATGCCCACTATATACCATGCTATTTGACCTATACATTGATAAGCTGGAAGCATGGTTAGGCAAGATAGACGTGGAAGGTACCCAGTTGGCAAGTTATGTCGTGAAACTACATTTGCATGTTGATAATCTTATCTTAATTTCAAAAATAGGTCATGGATCGAGGGAACATCTGAAGGCCTTAAAACACTTTTGTCAGGAGGTTGAGATGCAAGTGAATCACCAGGACCAAAATAATGATTTTCTCACTAAATATAAAAGATTGGCAAATTACCTTTGTTTTTTTAGAGCAGCCCACTAGAAATAGTGAAAAAATACATAAATCTTAAGATTGACTTACATTATAAGCTTTTAATTGGGAATACATAAATCTTAGGATTGATTTTCATAATAAGCTTTTAATTGGGGGACTTGTAGAACAAAGAAAATATAGGACAGGCCTCATACCTACTTCAAAACAAGTGTAGGTAAGTTGAACTTTAGAATACAAGAAACATCTGATGTAAACAGCCCGCATGCTATGCTTGATTTGTTGGCACTTTAAGCTCTTTCTATAAGAAACTTCAAAATGTGAAAGTAATTTGAATGGATACGAACCATGCCTGATAAAGAAAGAATACCTCAAGATGAAAATTATTCTGTTCCTTTTCTCATTATTCCAGACCAACTTTTATAAGAATACTTTAAAACTGAATAACATTTATCCAAGCCTTAGAAACATACAATGGTTTGCAATGCTTGCTCCTTGTGAAGAAGGATAATATATTAATCAATACGGCTGCTTCCATCTAAAACGAAGGACATCACAAACATATTGATTATGGAATTTCGAAGACGAACAGCAGAATAATAACAATTCCATTTACACAGTCTTGGTATATCCTCTGTCTTCAATTTGCATCTGAGCCAAGAATCCGATGTGAAATCTCTTCAAATGTGTGCACCTCCTTACCCCATAACCTGTAGTATTCAAGCCCACCGAAAAAATTATATTTTATACATATCACAATAAGAGATACAAGAACTGGTCCATTTTCAAATGGAAGAATTAAAACATAAAAAAACCCAGAAATATAATGTACCATGAATCAATTCCAAGAGCACCCGCACCAATTTTATCTGCCTTTTCATCATCTCCGACATGTACTGCTTTACTTGCAGCCACATTAAGCTGATCTACATTTTCCACATAGTAAACTTATTGAGCACATCTTTTAGTTGCGTAGGGCAAATTTATTATTTAACTATGAAAAATATAAGCAGGTTTGTGGGAGATTCTCATTCAATATTGAAAGAATGGGTACATGCATCTTCTTGATTGCCAACATGTTTAAATAAAGAAGTGCACATCCCACAAAATTTTGACCTAATACACAATATTCTTCTGAAATAACTGTACAACTTGAGTACATATGGATTGCAGGCTGGACTTTAACATCATGTATATTGGCAATTAAACTGGTAACACAAATGGTTACAGTGTATCATATTGGGGACTGTTGTGCCCACATGAATTTTACAGTAACGTCCAATTTCAAATTAAACTTTATTTTTTCGGTCAAATTAATGGTCATAATTCAAAGCTGTCTTTTTGTTGTTATCAATTTAATGTATATCTTACAACACGAAATGGAACGGTACATGAGGATAACCTCTCTTCAAATTAACATAAGCGGCTTCTGAATGTTGAAAAGTAACCCCAATCATAAAGCTATGAACAAGATTACTAGTGATGCAGACTTCACAAAATCATCGATGAGGTTTTGCATAAAAGAAAATAATTGTAAGTAAACTTGACCTATCTCTTTGCCTTGAAAGTTAGAGCACACAACAAAACTTGAAAGGTTCTTAGTTCATAGGCAAGTGTTTTTTCTTTATAAATAATATTTGCAACTAAAACAAAGCAAACTGAATCACAAATTCTTATTAACTAACTGTAAAGCAATCCACATACACAAGAATTGATAAATACTACTACAAGCAAACTGAATCACAAATTCTTATTAACTAACTGTAAACCAAATGAACATACACAAGAATTGATAAATACTAATATTTCTCTTGAGAATGAAACAAAAAAATGCAGGCTTTAACAAAAGTGAAGACTCAAAAACACACTAAGTTACTAAGATAATTGACAGTGGGGATAATATTTAACAGTTCTTCACTACAATCCACTTAATCA
Source organism: Thuja plicata (assembly GCA_018584345.1). NCBI lineage: Eukaryota > Viridiplantae > Streptophyta > Pinopsida > Cupressales > Cupressaceae > Thuja > Thuja plicata. The sequence goes on from MU225240.1 coordinate 4,580,666, forward strand.
AACCTTACAAAGAACACATATACCTTAGATCAAATATGCAAATAACAATCTCTATGGCATAAACATACCTTCCAGTATCATTAAATTTTCTTGTGCCGAACACAGTTATTTCTAAATTACAATCAATATCTTCTAGAAATTTAACAATAATAATTAAACATTCAAAAAAAATTAGAAAAACAAAAAAAAGATTTTTTTTGAAATAAAATAAAATAAAAGTATAAGGAAGTGATTATTAAAAATATCCATTAAAAAAACAAAAAAAAGAATTTTTTTAAAATAAAATAAAATAAAAGTATAAGGAAGCGATTATAAAAAGTATCCAGATCAGGGTGGGACATTTCTGTGGTATGAGAGCACAAGTTTTCCTTGCTAGCCTATTGGGTAGTGATATTTGGTTACATAATATAGTTGGAAGGATGTCTACAGTTGAGAAGTCTATATTTGAATTAATGCAAGATCTCTCCAATCTAATGAAGGACCAAGACATTAAGTGTATCTTAAGGTAGTGACAAGACCCAATCATGAGAAGTTCATAGCAAATCATTTGGATGGGGAAGGTGCCTTGACACGTGACTTTGTGACAGAGCCACAAGATGTCACTTCAGTCATACATGCAGGTTTGGTGTATAAGGTAGTGCATGAAGGAAATAACATAATAGCAGCCTTGAATACACCTTTACAGCTTTCTAATGAAGTTATTGACACTAGTGCAAAAGTTGGCATAGATAAGATCATTAATTCACCTTCAGCTAGTGGGATTAATGAAGGAAGAAAGGATGAAGTTTTCAAAACAGCTAATGACGACGATTCTTTATCTCATGATACCTATGTTACTCTGGGTTTCAAAATGGGGGTGGGGAAATGGGTTTCTAGGACAGATTTTTTTTTTTCAGAGCAGGGGACGGCAGGGGGGGCAGCTATATAAACCATAGTTGAAAAACTCGGACTCGATAATAACTCACTGGCCCAAAATTTTTGAAAAACTCCAACTCGCCAAAAACTCGACAATAAAATCGGCACTTTTATTGAACATTTGAAAATATATAATTTCTTAAAATATTTTTAAAAAACACATATACCAAATTTAAGATTTAAGGTTTCCATTATATATATTATGGTTAGTGACAATAAGGATATTGCAATATTGGAGTTGACTAATATTGACCCAATCTTAATAATAATCAATATGAAAAGGAGTGCTTTGACTAACCAACATCAAATGAAGTCAAGTAAATGTTAAAACTATTATAACAAACTATAAAGATATATATTATAAATTTATCATCTCAAAGATTGTATGTGGGGTCTTGGGAATTTGGGTTTAGGGAAAAATTAAAATAATAACTATCATATCCCCTCATTTAAAACCTTAAATACATCCTCTTTAGAAATAAAATTTAATAAAAATTTGAATTTAATAAACAAAACTAACATAATATATATATTCTTAATATAAAATATATATTATTAAAATAATAATATAATATATAAATATAACAATATAATAATAATATTGTATGAATAATAAATAAATAACAAATAATATAAATCAATTGATAATATTATCATAATATAATTAATATCCTTGATACTAAAATTCATAATATAAACCGAACTATAATAAAATATAAGAAAAAGTATAATTTAAACATTAGGATAACCTCTCCTATTATTCTTGACGATGATAAAACTAAAACAGTGCGATACATTAAGAGCTGCAGTTAAACAATTTGGGACATGACTTTTATGGAGGGACACCTCATTCCAGATACAAACCGTCGCTGCAAATAAAAATACTGTCGGGGCTGTAAAAAACCCTAAACTAATTCACGTTTTTAATTTTTTCACCAGTCATGATTTTGACTTCAGATTTGACCAAGATTTTCGGATTAAAACCCCACGATTTTTGCGATTTTATGCAGTTAAAATCGCCGCGGGTTTATCAATGAATCGCTCCCGAGTTTATCTGCGATAATATAGGGAGGATTTTCACTTACGATATATCGCGAAATATCCCGATATATCGCTATTTTCACGTGAGATTTTCAATACATAGAATTAAATATTTATATAAAAACATGGTCTAGGTCAAATTATGCCGGAAATGCGTCCCCGGGTAGCATTGCAGGACAGTGATTGCGTTGATTTTATTCTTGAGAACAAATCTAACTTATCGTTGCATGGAGCTGACTTTGAATAGAGGTTTAATATCTTGGATGAACGAGATCCCCAGTTTACTGCTGAAAATGTTTATGGAAAGGCACAGTTGTTTTCTGATTGCCTTAGAGACTCTGATGAAGGGAGTAATAGGTCTCATTCTGGCATTCATTATAGCAGCAGTTCTCTTGGTTTGCATAAACATGGCTGAAAGAATCAATTTGAGGTGTTCATTGGTAACCCGTTGTTTGAGATGGATGATGAAGGGGCATATGACAATCCACTTTTTGAGTTGGACGATGGAACTACTCTTAGTTGTACCATTGCACTTGATGGAAATAGTAAGGTATGGGATCCTGGACTTGAGTTGGAGTGTGATTTCTAGCTTGGTGTTGATCTTGGCTTACATTATGAGGCGGATGGACACCCTCCTTAGAGACCACCAAATATGCATGATCCTACTACTGTCCCACTTTCTTTACATGAAGAAAAACCTTTAAGCATTAATGGAGACTTCATTTACAGCCATGTGATGGCATTTATGATGGATGATAGACTTCACTTTCAGTTGGAAATATCTCATGAATCAACACTAGTCAATGGGCAACCTTACATGGAAGGAGAGGTACTTGATGGTGTTGATAACTCTTCTCTAAGGAGTAGAACAAATTCTAACTTTTCGGGTTACAACAGCAATCACCTATCTTCTTGCAATCATGTGATGGCAATCCTAAAGCTTGAAGATATAAGTCTTATTGAGTCTCCCAATGATGGTTCTCAAGATTCAAGAGTTTGACACGATATTTTTGTTGTAGATGCAATCAGCATGGAAGATATATTGAAGACCCAAAGTGTATGTGATGGATGGGAGAAAAGAGCTAAGGAGGCTAAGTTATTGGCTGCCCATACAAGATAGCACCTTCAAAAAATCAAAGAACAAGTCAACCATATGGGTCAAGCAAAACAACCGAGGGAAGCTCATCTTAAAACCTTATCTTTTCAAAGGGGACCATGTGTAGCAGTTGAGCAATAGCCTTTTGTCGTGAGGAAGCAAGAACATGTAAATATGTGTGAATAAGAGAAGAGGTACGACTCAGAACATTTTGTTTGTTCACATAGTACCATGAGGGTTATGCATTACCCCATTTAGAGAGCTCTTGGAAGGCTCAAGTCATGGTTATGGATGAAATAGTTGAGCACACACCTACTGGACCAGCTAAAAGGGGTATGCATGCATGTGAGGATGGAAATTTTTATGGCTTAGTTTTGGTGAGGCATTTAGCCATTCTTAAGGAGCTCAAGGAGTCTACTTGTGTTGGGACACAACACTGTCATGATGAAGATTCCTTGATGGGATATGAGGCTGCCCCAATTTCAGAACTTGTGACTTAAATCATAGAGGCACTTCATGGTGATTGGTATGCACGCAAAGGTGTGAAGTTGCAGCTGGTCTATGATCCAAGGTATGCAAATGAAGACATTTGGGATTCAGATTGGGATGGGAGTTTAACAACCCTTGGAAATATCAATGAGTCTATTTGTGTTTTGACACTACACCACCATGAGGATGATTCATTGTTGGGACATAGTGCTATCCTAATTTCGGTACTTGAGTCATGTGGAGGGAATGCATGGATACATTTGATGTTGTTCTTGGAGGTGTTGAATTTTAAATGGTCTAAGATCCATGATATGGAGATGAGAATGAGGAAAGCAGTATTCCAGCCTTATCCCATTGGTTTCTAATTTACTCTTTGGTGATAGGTGGCTGATCATGGAGTTTTTTTATTGTACCTTGAAGGCAGCACTTGTTTGGACAAATTTGAGAGGTTGGGACCACTAATTGAATGTTGGATGATGGCATGATGATGAGATCCTATCATCATATAACATTAGAGGTCCTTTTAGCAACATCATAGGAATGATCTTCAATTTTCATAGTGCTGTTCTAGTTTATATCAACAGCATAGTATGGATTCACATATTTTCCTATGCATCCATGATGGGCATATCTTACATCCCTATTAAGATCATTCAAAGTTGGATAGTTGGCGATGGTAGCACTATGAGAGGTATCTATCTCTTATTTCCAGTGGATGTGTTGGAGAAATGATTTGGTACACAAGTGAATTTTTCAGCCATGAAATAATGACTCGAGATTGGAGAGGAAATTTGGATTTCATAGATGGTTTTGTTGGCATATTCTATAGCAGCCCTTTGTTAGGGATTGTTCTGTTTCACTAATGGGACAACATGAGGAGAGATGTTGAGGTTTTCACTCTATGGTTGAGCAGGTTATTTTTTTCACCCAGGATCGTGTCAAGTACGAGGATTGCAATGATGGACCTCACTAAGAAGCCTTGGCAGGAGATGTTTCTTGATATAGATCTCAGTCATTTCAGCCAGGGTTTTGATGATGATTACTTTGGGGGATTCCAGGAGGGGAGAGTGCAGATTTGGCACAATGGTTTTCTAGTTATGATCAGAGTGGTGCAGCATCAACATGGTGGATCCTTTTTGAAATTGATGTGGAACGCTGGGATCATTATTGATTTCAGTTTGGATCAGTTAGTTGATTGGAGGTTGTATTGGCATTGCTTGAGGATAAGCAATCTTTAAGAAGGGCGGACTGTAATGTCCCCATTTTTGTGCCTTCCTTACTGTCAGTGTTTTTCAGGGACTAGTCTATCTCTTGAGTCTTCGTAGGCTAATATCATGATTTGGATACCATTCTGGCTTCATCTATGGGCACATTGGCTGCCATTCTTTGGAGTTTTCCTTCTCAGTGTGTGTCACCAACTTTGATATTTGCCTTCCAAGAACGCTTTAGATTCCGTTTGGGCACACTTACTATGTATAGTTAGTCACTTGTACATTGGGGACCGACATTACTATTTATAGTAAGGCTTAAGGATGGTTCAACACATCTTGGTGATCTTCTAGAAGTTAGCAGAATGATCAAATATTAATTGGTGGCGTTTTAGGGGTTTAGAGCTGACTTCCTTTTTGTAGGAGGTATTGTTATTTGTAGGCATCACCAGTGGACCACAGGTGCAGCGTTTATAGACAGTATTCAATGGCCAAGAGTAATCATGAATAAATATTTAAGTATTAAAGTTAATATAATGTTAACTTTAATGTTTTATTTAAATAAACTGAAGTTACTTTATTGTAAAGTGACTTTTTAAATAAATTATAAAGCTACTTTATAAAATAGAACGCAATGACTTTTAAAATAAAATATAAAGTCACTTCATAAAATAATAATAAAGTGACTTTATAAAGTCAAATGAATTTCCAATAAGTGGCCGCCCAATATTAGATGGTGAAAATTAAAATAAGGAATCATTAATAAAGTTTAAAAATGCCAAAAAGAAATAATTGAATGTGTATGGGGGTTTTGGCTAGAGAATTAAAAAGCATTTGGTTTGCTTTTTCATTATTATTCAATTGATAATTTGAAGAGAAGAACAAAGAAGGGTTTGCAAGTTACTAAAGATTGGCTTTTTTGGAATGAAAAAGAACTGTATTTGCAGTTGTGGGAGATAACCCAAGAATACTTTGCTAAAGACTCCATACAATAGTTTTGCTGGTGCACCAATCAATTATTTCTGGTGTTGATTTGACAGAGATTTCTTGAGCATTTCACGGTAGGTTTTCAGAGTGGATTTATCAGCAGATCTGAGGAGTTTAATGTTGGTTCTTACTAGCCGTACCATCGCTACAGTGATCCGTACAGCTGCAGTGTCATGCTACAGTGCTAGGTCAATTTTCAGTTTGGTTTTCTAGGGTTTGGATGAAGTTTATTTGCAGGTCTACAACTGCTAGGTTTTGGAGCCCAAAATAAGGGAAATTTGTGGACAAATCTTATTTTGAAAGAACCGTTTTTTAAAGATTATTTAATGCAGATCAATCAGGGTTTAAAACCCATATTTATTGTTTTGTAGGTTTGAAATCGAGGCATAAGGAGGCAGGTCAGAACAAGGGGTTCATGCATGCATTTTAAACAGTTAATTTTTTGAGTGCTTAAAAATTCATCTTCAGGTTGTACTGAAGAGGTTTCTTGTATTGGCAAATTGGTCCAAATATTCTTGTGGTCTGGTGTTAATAAACTTCCAGATTAATCACCAGACTTAGTATGTAATTGCTAATAGTAGAGAAGACATTGTTGGAAGTGTTTTTTGGACTGTCAAAAGGATAATTCTGAGTGTATCAGTTTATTAATTCTGCAATATTTATTTCAAACAAATGATGCTATTACTTAGATTTATGCAAGGAGCTGTTGTGCATCAATCATATCTTCTGGCCAAGGAATTTCTGGACTGATATTTGTATCTCAATTTAATACATGCAATGCTTATGTTATATGTCAGAGTTTAATTTCAATCGGAACTTGTCTTAGTTTGATATTATCTGAGAAAAAGTTCTTTAATGATAATATCGGTGTCTTTAATGGTATACTAAATATACATGAAAGCAAACTGTTTGTCTAAATGTCTGAGAATTGAATTAAGGAAGTGAGTATAAAAAATATCCAGATTAGGGTGGGGTATTTCACAGTGAAAGTAGCAATTTGCAAATAAATGTACCCACATGATTTTTAAACTAGTTTTCACTTTGTAAATGGTCAGATTCCTCTAAAGAAATTAAAAAAGCGCAATGACAATGAACATGTTGACAATATCACCAATCCAAGCTAAGAAATAATTCCTAGCATGTTGTCAACACTAGGCAACAACTCTATCTTATTTTATTTTTCTTTGGTGAGGTGTGATTGTTTACGCCTTTAATTTTGTCACTTGAGTCTTTAGAGCCATCAAAAATGCTATTCATATGTTAACTTTCACAACTGATGTGGTGAGGCGATTGAATAGTGCATTAATGTTTAGGGACCACTTTGCATTAATAGAAGAAAAGTATGCCATGTTTCTATTGCTAATCATCAATGATGTATTTATTTGAGTTTGAAATGGTAAATAGCCTAAATATATAGGTGTTTGGCTTCATTCTTTGCATGTTTTTATTGAGCTTTTTGTTTCTAGGCCAATTAAATGTAGCAAAACGCTACCATTTTTTAAAAATATCTCTTGAACACTTATTATAGGCAGATCATTTGAATGTTTTGGCCAGCTGAGTGCACCTAGGTAGAATCAAGGAATGGCTAAGCCAACCTAATAGTGCACCCCATTGAGTGTTTCTTTCAATGCTTTAAGGCAAGCAGAGATCATATATACTTTGCCAACTTTTGATGCTACGCAGAGATTGTAATGTCCCCATATTTAATCTCTTAGCTTTTGGGAAAACTTATTAGATTTCAATTGCAAGAGACTTCTTTCTATTAAAAACCCTTACAATGAACTTGGATAGTGGAAAATGCAAAGTTCATTATTTTATTACTATGCAAGAATTAGATTGTTGACAATACTTGTGTTGTCGGGAATAATGAAATATTATTGTGTCCTTGGTAATCAGTTAGTCGGCCGAAGGATAAGTAGTCGGGGTACAGTTCGACGGTTGTCGTCGCACCCCTTCGGTCTAGATATATTGTATGTACTACCTTCGGGAAAGGCATGATGTGTTTTCGGGCAATTGATATTACTGTAATCCTTTTGTGTACATGAGATTAATGGATTAATGGAAGTACTGTTTCTTTGGCATATATAATTTATGTTCTGTGTATTCACTTTCGGCATTTAAACTAGTTTACCCAGTGAGGCAAACAACTTGTATATAGATGATGATCTTTATGCTCAACCAATTGTCTTAACTTGTGAACTGATATGTATTGAATGCACTATAATCTGTTGTACAAGATGGATTTGATCTATTCTATCTCTACGAATCTTGTATCATGCAATATTTAAGGATTATATCAATACCAATATATCAAACAAATATCTACTCAATGTATGCAAATGATATAAAAAAGATATGAGTGATATTCTGGTCTGCAATATATAAACCTGATGCTTGCCTTAGAAACTCTCGAACAATATGAAGATATTGCTGCGTCAGATATCACTGTGTAAATATGCAATTGATCTCCTCCGATCAGCCTCTTCGCTTATCTGATATAATTCTCATGAAATAGAGATGTGACAATAATGGTTGATCCTTAATGACTTCTATGTCTGATATTTCATTATAAATATGCAAGTTCTCTCTGCTGTTTGGTTTGATAAGACCTCCCACTGTAATATTATCGCTTGTCTGATGTAAATATTATAATGGCAATCTCCCTTGGCAATGTTTCTGATCTAGAACACTGGATAAATGTGTCTTAGCCTTTATGGAAGCTACTCAATCTTGAGCAATCCAATACTGGATAAGAAATAAAACAAGAAAAGTTCTATATTCATGTCTTCAGAGTGATTATTGGTCCCTCTTAATATCCTATGAAAGATGGCAACTCTTCATTGCACCATTTTAATGTTTGGCTCTTCATGGAAATTGCACCTCTTGGATAACTAATCGGTGATTAGTTATAGCATTGTTTGATAGACTTCCCTTGGTGGCGATAAAGAGGATATTATCTTCAATTTGCTTGTTTGATATAATCACTCATGAATGATTTGATACTAATGGATTGCTGTTTGCTAGTCTACCATACTTGCTCGATGTCAATGCCAAATCATGGATTTCTTAATGTGACATTTGAATGCTTGTCCTCTTATGCTCAATTTGATGATGGTAGTTATTTTATCACTGACTTTTCTTTGGAGATGATTGCTGTCTTTGCTTATTCATCAACAGACTTATCCATTATGAATGATGCTTCAAAGTTGCTGCTTATTGTTTTAATTGCTGTTCGGGTTATTATGCAATTGCTACATTAATTAATGCTCTTGATAACCATTAGTTACTGCTCAAAATAGATCACTCATTGTTCTTTACTGCTTCACATTAAAGAATCGTTATATTAAACTCTTGTTAGGAATAACAGTCCACAAGCACAACTGAGAGGGGGGGTGAATCAGTTGTGATATAGAATATTAAACTTTATACTTTATAAACCAAAACTGCAATGCAAATGATAACACGGTAAATGCCAACACAATAATACAATACTTGTTGTCGAGGAAACCTTCTACTAAGAGTATAGTATCCACAAATAATGTTCTGAGAGTATAGTATCCCTGTTAAAAGATTTAGCCCTATTAGGAGCTTATTACAATATTACAGTACATAGTCCCTGTTAGAGGATAGACCCCGTTAGGAGTCGAGAAAAACAGTAGGCTCATTGCCCAGGCACACTGCCCAAAGAAGATTAAAGCCACCATCAAGGATTCACAATCTGAACAAGTGTATATAAGAAATATACAATCCAGTGAACTATTTGATAGCAACTGTCTTTGCTTGGTCAATTCCAATGAAGTATTCTTATCACAAACTCTGCTCTACATACAGCAGCAAAACAAGCGTCGCAGCTTTCACACTTCTCTGCCTTTTCAATCTCTACCACATCTTTCCAAAAGAAAAGATCACTCATATATATACCTTATTACAATAATTCATTAGGTCGGCCAATTAAGCTTTCCCAAATACACAAACAATTAATTAGGTCGGCCAATTAGGCTTTCCCAATATACAAATAATTGTTAAACCCCTTGCTAAGATACACACGGTACCTATAACAAGTAAACATCAATTACAATCCATCAGTTATACTCCAAGATCCGCAATCCACACTCACAATTCATAATACGCGCTACATGTCTGAAGTTGGCCACCAAAATAGGTTTCCTCCAGAATACACGCCACAGCTAACGTCACCAGTACCTTCACAACTATCGATCAATAACTAACATTCATCAATGTGTCCTCAATCATCCCATAAGCTTTCATACTCTGAAACATCTTCATCTGTAAGATATACGCAAAATACAGAGATCTGCTCTGTCAAGCATTACTGTCATAGTCCAGAAACCAGTCTTCACTAAATCATCTGTAACATCACCAATATGTAACCTCAAGTCAAGCGACCTTAGGAATAAGGTCATTACACATCTGTCTCCATATCTCTGTCTTCGATCATTCTGAATCATCTGTACAGTGTCCGTACACTTTTGTCAGTCAAATAACCATTATGTTCTCTTCACAGAAACATATGTTAACATCAATGACAAAACATGAATATCAACAACATGAATAGTATCCAAATCTAATATCATCCAACAATCTTCCCCTTTGGCATTGATGGCAACATATGGGAAAATCCATCAACCCAAAAAGTACTCTCTCATTACAATCTTCTCAATATCCTCAACACAAATCTCCCCAAAATAGTAGGGATTTTCACATAGAATCTTTCCCCCTTTGGCAGCAATGGCAAAGGGTGCCATAAGTCTTCTTTGATCTTATGTAGCTTTTTCAAATCTTCATGTCTCCAATAACTAGGTGCAAAAACACCCAAGTGCACCAGTATTCCAGCAATTACTCCCCCTAAGGAGTAAATCCATACATCAAGTCCAGAAAGTGATATAGTTCTGAAAACCACTGGACTGATGCATACCTTGCATCAATTAATTTTCACGAGGGGCTCTAACCCCAAGCATGCTTCTGAGATACTCAAAAGCATCTTTTGGCAAAGGTTTTGTAAATATATTTGCTATCTATTCCTTTGTGCTGATATACTCCAGTTTAATCTCTTTCTCTGCTACCTTCTCCCTCAAGAAATGATACTTAATAGAAATGTGTTTAGTTTTCGAATGTATTACAGGATTTTTCGAAATATTCATTGTGCTAGTATTATCACAATGGATAACCACTAGCTCTTCAAAAATTATTCCAATGTTCTTCAGCATTTGTTTCATCCAAACAACTTGTGTGCAATTTATCGCAGCAGCAACATACTTTGATTCAGCAGTAGATTGAGCAATACAGTCTTGTTTCTTTCTTAACCAAGAAACCAGCCTTTTCCCAAGGAAAAATGCACCACCACTTGTGTTTTTTCTATCATCCACATTACCTGCCCAATCAGCATCAGTATAAGCCTGCAAAATAAAGTCATCTGATTTTTCATACCATAATCCATATTCTGTTGTTCCTTTCAAGTATCTGAAAATTCTTTTCACAGCAGCAAGGTGTCTCTTTAGGATCTGCCTGATATCTTGCCACAATTCCAACTGCATTGGTAATATCTGGTTTAGTGTGAGTTAAATATTGTAGACCACCAATCATAGATCTGTACTTTGTCTTAAAAACACTTTGACTCTCATCATTACTAGTCAGTTTGTAACTAGTCACCATAGGTGTTCCAACAAGTTTACAATCTTCCATTCCAAACTTCTTCAACATTTCCTTAAGATACTTGGTCTGAGATATAAAAATACCATTCTTACTTTGATTGATTTGCAAACCAAGAAAGAATTTCATTGCACCAACCATTGACATCTCAAATTCATTTTCCATTTCTTTAGAGAACTTCTTACTCATCTTATCATTGCCTCCAAAAATGATATCATCAACAAAAACTTCTATGATTAAAATTCCATCTTCATCAGTTCTTAAATATAAATTATTGTCTGCATTACCTTTTCTAAAACCAAGACGAAGTAGATACTTGTGCAGTCTTGCATACCATGCTCCCGGTGCTTGTTTCAGTCCATACAGTGCTTTCTTCAACTTACAAACCATGTCTTCATCATCTGTCAAAGGAAATCCATTAGGTTGCTCAATGTATACTTCTTCCAAATCTCCATTCAAGAATGTTGATTTCACATCCATGTAATATACTTTAAAGTCTTTATGTGCATCATAAGCAAGAAATAATCTCACAACTTCCAACCTAGCAACAGGAGCAAATGTTTCTTTATAGTCTATACCTTCTTGTTGCGAGTAGCCTTTACAAACCAGTCTAGCCTTGTTTCTTACCACTGTTCCTTCCTCATCAATCTTATTTCTGAAAACCCATTTAGTTCCTATCACATTTTTGTTCTTAGGTCTTGGAACCAATTCCCAAGTATTGTTTTTCTTTATCTGTTCAAGTTCTTCTTTCATAGCTTTAGTCCATGATTTATCTCTACATGCTTCATCAGTAGTTTTTGGTTCAACTTGAGAAATCAAAAAAATTTCCTCTCTAGTTCTAGATCTAGTCATCATACCTTTACTTGCATCACCAATAATTTGATCTTCAAGATGATTCTTCTAAATATACCTCGGAGTCTTAGTAGCCTCAATTAATTCATCTTCAATCTCATTATCAACCATCAAAGGTTCTTTAGGTTCAGCAGTGACCTCTTTCATCTCTGTAATCTGACCACAGTCATATATTCTTTCCTGAATCTGAAACTTTTCATCTATCCTCACATTGGTGTTTTCAATCAACTTCCTCAATCTCAGATTGAAACATTTATATGCTTTTCTCTTAGTAGAATAACCGAGAAAGATTCCTTCATCACTTCTAGCATCAAACTTCCCTATCTCATCATCTCTTTTGATATAACATTTACTTCCAAATATTCTGAAATATTTTACAATAGGTGTATGATCAAACCATAATTCATAAGGAGTCTTACTTGTACCTTCTCTGATTTGAATTTTGTTCAAGGTGTACACAACAGTACCAACAGCTTCTCTCCAATGAACATGTGACACATTTCCTTCCAGCAGCATAGTCCTTGCAGCATCTAATATAATTCTGTTTCTTCGTTCTGCTATCCCATTCTGTTGTGGTGTCCTAGGAGCTAATGTATGTCTGTATATTCCATGTTCTTCACAGTAGGTATTAAATAAGTCTGATGTAAACTCTTCACCTCTGTCTGATCTCAAACATTTTATCTTCAAACCATATTCATTCTCAACTTTTGCTTTAAATTACTTGAATTTGTCAAATGCTTCAGATTTCTCTCTCAAATATGTAACCCACGTCATTATAGAAAAGTCATCAACAAAAAGTATAAAGTACCTCTCACCATAATAAGATCTTGTTCTTGTGGGACCACACAGATCTGTATGTACCAGATCCAACTTCCCTTTTGCTAAATAAGATTTTCTTTTAAAACTGCTTCTGGTCTGCTTCCCCATAACACACTCTCTACACAGTGTTAGATGGCTTCACAATCTTAGGTAGATCTCTTACAGCATTAGTCATACTTGCCTTCACAATGTTATCAAAGTTAACATGACAAAATGTTTTGTGCCATAGCCAACTGTCATCAACCTTCGCAATAAAACAAGAAGCTTCAGATGTATTCAATTCAAATACATTACCTCTAGATTTAGTACCAGATGCGATCAAGTCTCTTGATTTACTTCTGATAGAGCATTTCCCATCAATGAATTTCAATTGATAACCTATGTCCACTAACTGCCCAACACTCAACAGATTATGCTTAAGTCCAACAAGTAATACATTGTCAATATTGTTCTTTCCATCCAGAGAAATAGATCCAACTCCAATGATAAGCTTAGGAGTATTGTCACCAAATCTAACAACACCACCATCATATCTTTTCAGACTCACAAATTTATTTTAATCTCCAGTCATATGATGTGAACAACCACTGTCTATAACCCATTCAAATTTCTTTTCAACATGAGATACTAAGGTTTTTTCTTCATGTATAGGTTCATCATCCTCTATAGCAATAAACCCAATTTCATCAGAGTCACCACCATCATCAGAAACACCCTCACTAGCATAAAAACATTCCTTGTCTTTAGGATACTTTGATTTGTAAAACTTAGGTTTATGCTTAGGAACCCTTGTAGGACATCGAGATACAAAATGACCAATCTTGTTACATGAAAAACATTTCAAAGGTAATTTGCCTTCAAATTTACCTCTCTTTTCTCTTCTAGCGATCAGTGCTACCACTTCATCTAGCTTTCTTTCTTCCTCTTGTATCTGTTCCCATTCATCAGCATAGTCTCCAAGCTCTTCTCTCAAGTTACTATTGTTGATGCTCGCAATTCCAGATAAGGTCTTTTTGTTTCTATGCACGGTTGCCTTGCATGTTGACTCAACGTTAGGTAAAGAATCTTTGAATTCTGCGGCCTCAAAAGTAGTTAGTTTTCCAATAAACATCTCTCTAGTGAAGTCTGGTGTCAAAGGTATAATCTCCTCTATAGCTTGTACTTTAGTTCTATATGCAGGTGTCAGAGATATGAGTCTTTGCAATCACTTCTTCCTCACTGTAAGTACCTCTTGAGTTTCTAATGCCAGTAACCACTTCAGTAATTCTCTGTCCATATGCACTAATGTTCTCATCTTCTCTCATTTTCAGTGATTCCATCTTTGTCTTCCAGTTTTGTAACTTTGCCTGTTTTGTAAACTTATCTCCTTCATATAGTGCCTCCAATCTTGTCCAAATCTCATGCGCAGAGTCCAAGTCTTTTACTTCTATGAATTCACCTTCAGAAAGTGCGTTGATCAATGATTCCCTTGCGACCATATTGCATGAAATAGCCTCTTATCATCTTTAGTAGCTTTCTCCAATTCATCCTCAGACGCTATTTTTTCATTCTTTTTTGTGATCATCCAGTAGTCAATTCCCAAACAGCAAATGTGTTCTCATCTTGTTCTTCCAACTTTCAAAGTTTTCAGGATCAAATTTCGGACTATCCTTCAAGTAGTAAATCATCTTTAGGATCACCTCAAGTTGTTAAGCTTTCTCTCTAAGGACCAGTAGCTCTGATACCAATTGTTAGGAATAATAGTCCACAAGCACAACTGAGAGGGGGGTGAATTAGTTGTGATATAGAATATTAAACTTTATACTTTATAAACCAAAACTGCAATGCAAATGATAACACAGTAAATGCCAACACAATAACACAATACTTGTTGTCGAGGAAACCCTGTTAAAGGTAAAATCCCGGTGGGAATTAGCATCTACAAATAATGTACTGAGAGTATAGTATCCCTGTTAAAAGATTTAGCCCTGTTAGGAGCTTATTACCATAGTTACAAGCCTCGGACTCGCCTCGGACTCGGCAAGGTCGGATTGGCCTCGGACTCGGCCTCGGCGGCCGGACTCGGCAAGGACTCGGCAAATCGAAAAACCCAAGAAATTCAAAGATTTTTAAGGATTTAAAGCATTTTTCATGCATCATTTAGTCAATTAACATCAAATACACATTAATTGAGATAAATAGAAGCTACTTTGCACACATATACAACTTTACAACTTTACATAGATCGCGAAAGTATAAAGTTATAAACTGTTAAACTAAATAACACACTAGAAACTGAAATATAAATAGTTTCA
>MU225240.1:4596490-4617252 GCA_018584345.1 Thuja plicata
AGTTCATTCAATGTTTGGTCATATGCATTGCATACCAGGTAAGAATCTCTGATAAATGGACTGACATTTACCCAAGCATGCATAAGATCACAGTTTCAGACTTTTGATATTGGACATATGAACTCCTCTGAATTTAAGAGTTTCTTCCTGTTATGTATATGTAATATGTATATCTATGTATGTATATGTATATCTATGCATATATGTAAAACAATTTAAAAATATGTAGGTCCTGGCCGAGTCCTTGCCTTGTAAATATAATTAAAAACAATTTAAAAATGTTTATTTTTTACATTATGGATTAGCTGGCTGCGGCAGAGTCCTGGCCACCGGACTCTCTGAGTCAGGGGAGTCCATGGACTCTGCGAGTCCTGGCAGGACTCTGCAGGACTCGGCCGAGTCAGAGTCTAGAGGCCAATAAACTCTGGAGCGCTGACTCGGCTCGGGACTCGCAGAGTCCTGCCAGGACTCGCAGAGTCCTGTAACACTGCTTATTACAATATTACTGTACATCGTCTATGTTAGAGGACAAACCCTATTAGGAGTCAAGAGAAACAGTAGGCTCACTGCCCAAGCACACTGCCCAAAGAAAGTTAAAGCCACCCTCAAGGATTCACAATCCGAACAAGTGTATATAAGAAATATACAATCCAGTGAACTGTCTAATAGCAATTGTCTTTGCTTGGTTAGTTCCAATGAAGTATTCTTATCACAAACTCTACTCTACATCCAGCAGCAAAACAAGCCTCGCAACTTTCACACTTCTCTACCTTTTCAATCTCTACCACATCTTTCCAAAAGAAAAGATCACTCATATATACCTTATTACAATAATTCATTAGGTCAGCCAATTAAGCTTTCCCAAATACACAAACAATTAATTAGGTCGGCCAATTAAGCTTTCCCAAATACACAAACAATTAATTAGGTTGGCCAATTAGGCTTTCCCAATATACAAATAATTGTTTAACCCCTTGCTAAGATACACACGGTACCTATAACAAGTAAACATCAATTACAATCCATCAGTTATACTCCAAGATCCGCAATCCACACTCACAATTCATAATACACGCTACATGTCTGAAGTTGGCCACCAAAATAGGTCTCCTCCAGAATACACGCCACAGCTGACATCACCAGTACTTTCACAACTATCGATCAGTAACTAACATTCATCAATGTGTCCTGAGTCATCCCATAATCTCGCATACTCTGAAACATCTTCATCTGTAAGATATACGCAAAATACAGAGACCTGCTCTGTCAAGCATTACTGTCATAGTCCAGAAACCAGTCTTCACTAAATCATCTGTAACATCACCAATATATAACCTCAAGTCAAGCGACCTTAGGAATAAGGTCATTACACATCTGTCTCCATATCTCTGCCTTCGATCGTTCTGAATCATCCGTACAGTGTCTGTACGCTTTTGTCAGTCAAATAACAAGTCTGTTCTCTTCACAGACACATATGTTGACATCAGTGACAAAACATGAATATCAACAGCATGAATAGTATCCAAATCTGATATCATCCAACAACTCTTTCATAGAATATATCATGTTTTCTTATTTGGGTTGGATGGGGAAATCATAGAGATCGCTAGTGGCTTAACACAGGAAGAAATATACTTAGCAGATTTATGAAATGTTCTTGCCATGTTTGAGAATTCTAGGCATAAAGTTTTAGAATTTTAAATATCATTCAAACGTGCTGGTAAGAGAACACTGTTTGGTTTCATCAGGCTAAGGTCATGTTAGACAATTTAAGCCAGCTTTTCATCATTTGGCAAAAGATACATTCAGCTGAACAAAGTGATATGAATGTGGGGCTATATTCACTTGTATTTTAACCTATTTTCCAATAAGCAGACAAAAGTCAAAGATGGTTAGACCAGTTCACATGCACACCATAACAAAACCTTACAAGGTTTGTATCAATTTTCTTCTTCTACATCTTCAAGCCTTAGCCATTGTGAATCTTGAACTTTTTATCATTATTTTATGTTGGAACAGCTGCAACCTCGATCAACCTGCAAAAGCTTGTTGAACAAGAAACAAAAAATACACCCTTACTTTTTTTTACTTTCTTTCTGATTTTTGCTTGAGTAGTTTGAAGATAAACCACAATATAGAATAAAAAATGCAGAGATAATAATTGTAACAATAATATAAGGGACTAATTCCCAATATGCTCAATATTAAACAAAACCCACAACTAGAAACGTCTATCAGATTTATTACAATTTGTGGACAGCAATATAGGATCAATTTTAACAACACACAATGTCCAAATGGCTTTAGAAAAACAATACAAACATACCCATATGATCTGAATATTTGCAAGTCTGATTTGCACTCAGCAACAGCAAACTGGAGCTCCCAAACTCCAAACAGCTTCCTATTCCCAGGAACTTGGTGTCATACTGATCAGAAACCCTAGGTGTCCCAAAATGCAGCAAAAGCCCTCCAATATTGGACATCTGGATCTCCACAAAACCTCATGCCTCACTCTAGCTTGTATGGCCAGTTAAGGGAAGGAATGCCAAGCTGACAAAATGAAATATGAACTGAGTAAGGCCTCCAAATCTGCATTCCTTATCTCCACAAATCTGTCGTCTGGTTCCCTCTATCCAAGAAAGAAGATGCAATCTGAAAACGGGCGAATGAGCCCCAATGTAGTTTTTGGATGAAACCTCCAATGAAATCTACTGGGAAGGATCTTTCACCATCAAAGTAAGTGTCCTCTATGAAGGTTTTTGTCCTTAGAAAGCCTTTGGCTGAGCATGTTCAAACCAGCAGAGTTTTATTATCAAATCCCAAAAACATAAATACTGAAAATGAGCTCAAGAGGGCTATTTATCATTGAGACACCAGAACACATCCCCCGCCCCCCACGTTTCCAAAACGGGGACATCCTTGGGATGTAGGGACAGAAACAAGGAACCACCCCCCTGTCGTTCCGACCATTGCTGTCGGGATGTCTAGAGACAAGAGAGACAACCAAGCATCTCTCAAACATATCGGGGACGCCTAGGAGTCCTTCG
Organism: Thuja plicata; assembly: GCA_018584345.1. Classification (NCBI taxonomy): domain Eukaryota; kingdom Viridiplantae; phylum Streptophyta; class Pinopsida; order Cupressales; family Cupressaceae; genus Thuja; species Thuja plicata. The sequence continues at coordinate 4,599,541 of MU225240.1, forward strand.
AGCGTCTCAAGGATGCCCAACAACCTAGGCGCCTCTTGAGCATCTCGGGGATGTCTGAAAGTCTCCCATCCCTAGATCTTTGAAAAAGCAATTTTTTAATTGGTTTTTTGGGGCTAGGGTTGAACCCTAATTTGAGGTGGGCCCCATCAATGCCCTCCAAACCTTACAAAACCACCTCAAATCCTCTTTTTCTTACAATTTGTTTTCCAATTTTTTTCAACAGCAGAGAGAAAAGAGTGAAAAGTAGAGAAGAGTGATTGAAGGAGTGAAAAGAGATAGATTGAGTGCAAGTGAAAGAGGAGAGACAAGGAGTAAGAAGAGGAGGGTCCTACACCAACTTGAGATTTTTCAAGAATGAGGTAGGTTTTTTGTTTGTTTCATTTTCTGATTTTCAATTTTTTTTTTTTTTTTTCTTGTTTCATTGTCAAAAGATTTGTTGTTGCACCTCGAAAGTAAAATGAAGAATGATTCCAATGTTAAGTAACTTTGGAGTCATTCTTCATTTTGCCCTCAAGATTCAAAATCAAATTTGAAATTTGTTAAACTTAGAAACTAGGCTGAAACTAGGTGCTTATTGATTTTATTTTGTGAAATGGAGTGTCAAAATGATCTCTCATGATATCGCTGAGGATAAGATAAAAATTCATTCTAATAGCGGAAGTGAATTAGAATCTAAACCTAAGGCTGAGGGAGGTGAACATGGGGCTGATCCTAAAGTCCAAACTAGTTCCATGTCAAGTGCACTAGCTACTGTAGATTACCCCTCTGAAATACTAGCAAAGTTTGTTAAGGGTCCTTTTGATCCCAAGTCTCCTCTCAAACGGTTTTCAACAAAAATACGGCACATTGGGGACAGGTGGTGGCACAAGAAAATGGAGATGCAACATGTGCAGTGTAGAATGGGTTGGTAACATTGCTAGAATTAATACACACTTCCTTTTTATTCAAAAAAAAAGGTGTGGAACCGTGTGATTTCTTGGAACAAGCTGCAAATATTATATATAGAATTGAGATCAACAAGATTTGGGGTGTTCATGATGGCAGTGTAGTTAGAATGCCTACTACTTTGTCTTGTAAAATACAAGTTCAATAGAGCCACCCACATGCTTCTAGCCATACATTGCATGAGAGAGAAAGATTGATATCAGGACCTTCGTCCACTCAGAGTGTTGTGGCCCAATCACATGAGGGTAAGGAAAAACAAAAGTTGCAAAGTAACCCCATAGCTAATTTGTTCAATGTGTTGCTGAAGGATGACATATATGATGCCATTGGCAAGTTCTTTACCAATGGCATGCCATTTCATGTAGTTTGATCTCCTTATTATAAGGAGATGGTATCAATGGTGGCGAGGGGAGGGCCATCATATGTGCCATTAGGTGAGAACAAATTGAGGACCACGTGTATATAGGGAAAATCTGCAGGACTTAGGAAAACATGTTAGTAGCACCATATTCAAACAAATAAACTACTAACAATTAATAGCCCTACAAAACAATAAAAGACAAGCATGGATATGTGAATAACTGACAATAATGAAAACATCAAACAAATACAGTTACCCACACTCAGCCTAATTTCTTCAATTGCTTCTCTACACTCCGTGGAAGCGGATGGATGGTGCTCAACGTTGATTTTGGCAACGGATTGCATTAGTGATAAAATATATATAGATTAATTGATATTTAGAAACTGGGATCCTTCAAATGAGAATGAAAGAGGTTTATATAGATATTCAGGGTTGGATGAACAATTGAGATAGAGTTTAGAAAACCAGAATGAGTAGTTGAGATAATTAGGAACACGGGGATTTTGGGTAACCTTCCAAAGATGAAGCTTTATTTCCAATTCGAACTCAAAAGCAGAGAGTTCATTTAGGAAACAGAAGATGTGAAAAAATATCTGATTTTTGAGAATATTAAAATGCAATTTTGAGAAGAGAAATGATTTTTGCATATTTGAAAGATTTTTTATTTTCACAAGATTTTAGAATTTTTGAAATTTGAATGAACTCATAATTTAGATTTTTCGATTTGTGGGGGATTTTAGAATTTAAATTGAATTAAAAATTCAATTTTTGAGAAATCAGAATGAAATTAGTTAAAAATTTAAATGAAATTAAAATTTGGATGAAATTAAATGGTAATGATATTAAATTAATTTTGGAAATTAATTTAATTTGGAAGAATTTATTATTTAATTTAAATAATTAAGAATAATTATTTAAACTGCAGGAATTTAGAAATTTAGTTTAATTAAAAAGTAAAGACTACTTAATTAAGGTTAATTAATTAAATAATATTAATTATTTAATTAATATTGAGAAGATGATTAAATGATGAAAATATTAGGTTCTAGAAGAATAACAGACGATTAATTAAACAATTTAAGAATCATTTAATTAATAGAAGAATTGTCACTAATTAATTCAAACTCGCAAGCATGAGCCAATTGTGTCTACACCACGATCTTGGATAAAAGCTATCCCAAGATCAATGTTTGATGGAGAAGATGAAGGCATGTTGGGTGGAGTCTACATGCAACATAGTTATAAATGTGTAGACTGACATTAGGCATCGTCCACTCATCAACATCATGATTTCATGTGTAGACGAACCATACTTTCTCAAGGCAGTTGACTATACAGGGTATCGCAAAGACGCTGACTTTTAGTTTGAGGTCCTTAGGGAGGCTACAAAGGAGGTTGGGCCACAAAATGTGGTCCAAATAGTGACAAATGCGGCACATGTGTACAGGGTTTTAGGGAAGCCCATTGAGGCAGCCTGCAAACATATTTGGTCGAGTGGTCGATGATGCAAGAGATGTACAAATGTTTATCTACAACCACCACACTTCACATGCACTCTTTAGGAGCTTCATGAAGGATATCTTGAAACTAGTTCAGACTACATATGCATCCTATTTTGTTCTCTTAAAGAGAATAGTAAAGTTGCCAGAGGCAATGCAACTTATGGTTATGACAATAGATTGGAATCTGGGACGAGGCCAAGGCAAAGCAAGGAAGGAGGGTGAAGGAGTAAAGAGTGATGTGTTTTGGAGTGACAAAATACATAGTCTCCATCATTGCTCCAATTTTCCAAGTCATCAGATATGGGGAATGAGCAGATTCAACCAACCATTCAACGCAAATAGGACAAGCTCAACACTCCCTTGCATATGGCTACCTATGCATCTATGTGGTACATGGCTAGGTCTGACAAGGTTACACCGATCCAGGATGATGAGGTGAAGGTAGACTTCTTTAGGAGCATTGATAAGATGTATGATCCTGATACTGCCAACACGATTTGCACCGAGTGAACCAAATTTACCACTCTTAGGGGTTATTATGATGCAACTAAGTGGATATAGGAACTATGGCAAAGGAGGACTCAATTTTGTGGTGAAACCGTCATGGACAAAAATCAAGGAATACCACTCTAGCCATCCATTTGCTCTCTCAAGTTTCTAGTTCTTCAAGTACTGAGAGGAACTGGTCTACTTATAGCTTCATCTATTCTCTTAAGAGGAATAGACTTACCTTTAGGAGAGAAAAGAAACTTATGGTTGTACATAGTGCTTTATGTCTCATTGACCACAAGACATGCGTGTAGAAAGAGAGTCTAGCAGCACAATGGGACGTAGTGGCAAAGGAACCATGACAGATTGACGAGGATGCTACGACTTCAGATGCAGGGCTAAATGGTGTTAATTTGGCAGATCTTGACCATGAGGAATCCAGTAGTTCTAGTGATGAGGAGTTTAGGGATGAGTAGAGGCCTTCCTTCACTACATTTTGACATTCTGTACTAATTTTGATATCATGCCACTCATTGTAATCATCATTATGAAATTTTAGATATAATTGAAATCTCTAATTTGAGTCTTGACAATTTCATTTGTCTGATTAAAATTTAATTTATTATTCAAGTATTTAAAATAAAAATGGAAACCTTAAATATTATTGTTGGGTATTTGCTATTTTATTAATTTGTCAAAGTTTCATTTAAAATGTAATTCTTATACATTTTTTCATAACTAGCTTTATAAGTATTATATGTATATTAGCACCCCCTTCTCCTCTTGTCGTCGTCCCCATGTCATCCCCAAACTTAGACCCTGTCCCCCCTGTCCCAAAATGTGTTGGAACATTGCTATTTATACAACTCTGGAACCCATGCCCCAATTAGGGTGTAAAATATTTTGGTCAATTTAAAATTTCCTCTTATGTCTCCCATGTAGGTGACCACCCCTAGAAAGCCACTTTAAATAATATTTAAAATCAACACCTTATGCCCCCTAGGTGCCAAGATAAAGTCACTTAATAAAATTACGTAACATTAAGTTGAATATTTAATTTAACTTTAGTACACTTAACATTATTATAAATTAACACCTCTTGACATCATTAATCGCCAAAATAACATCTTTAAATGCAATCGTCGACTAACCCAAAGTACTACCACTATCAACTGACTAAGTCAACATTTAAGTTGTCACTTACTAAAAATAGTAAAAACAAACAAATTCTCTGAAACCCCTCCAAAAAGTGTCATAATGCACATCTTAACAAACTGAGCTCGAAGCATAACCTATTGATATTGGTTAGTTGGACTAAACGGTCACCAAAACCCAAGAGTTCCCTAACCCTAACTCATTAAGTCATTAACCTATGGAACCTGTTGCATAGGCTAAAATTTATCAGGTTGTTAGTACTTAGGAATGGGACATGACAAGAAACAAGACCGTGACACAACCACCTTGTCAATTAATGAGGAGACCACAGCTTGCATTGGATTACCATTTACTGAAAACTATTTGTGATGACAAATAGAGAAAAGGTAATTGCAAACACTGAATTTCTTAAGGGAAAACATTAGTCTTTGTTGCTGCCATCTCCTATCTTTCTCTTTGCAAGAATTACACAAAGAAGTCTGCCAATACATATGTCGAAGCAATTGATGGAAGAGTTGTGAAGATCCACTAGGATTTGAAGCTATGTTCTTCAATATAATGAAAGAAAATGAAGGTTAATTGAAGATATCAAAGTATAGCTGTGAGAGGTTTGAAGTCTAAGGTGATGGAAGACTTGCAAAAACAAAGTACAAACACGTCAATTAAAGAAGATAATATTTTGAGGTTGCAATTAGGGGATGACATAAACACTAGTGATAACAAATGCAAGTTTGAAAAATTACAATGCCATTGTTGGGCCTATGTCATTCTAGGAAAGAATGCAATTTCAAGTCACAAGCTCTACAAATCATCAACAGCCATATTCCTTATAATAGGCCATGATTTTAACATCCAAAATGCATGATAGGGTAGACAAATGATGGCACGAGATTATGAGTGATGCAACCAAGAAAAAGTTACTAGCAATGACCTCTTTGTGTACAATCTTAAAGTGTAGTGGCAGCAGAGTGAATGAAAAGGAGAGACCAAACTTGAGTTAAGTGGCACAAGAGAAGAAATCACACAATGAAGCAGTTGTGCTTCTTTGAATTGACTATATATTACAAAAAAAGTGCATTTTGCAATAAATGTCCAGTGCCTAGATTGGGCAATGAGAGTTATGGACAGTCCATAGCAGCAAAAGTCTTTTGGGGAGATATCGGCAAACTGTATATGATATTTTTGTAAAAACTTGGATTTATAAAAAAACATAAAAAAAATGTAGTAAGAGTCAAAAACTTCTTTTTCCATTTAAGGGCATTTCCATAGTACAAAGATATTAAGAGCAAATAAAATAGAGTTCAAACCAAGAATTATAGAAAATATGTTTTTGTTGTTTATATTCATGTTGTTGATTACATTGCTCAAAACATGCCACAATTGCATAAATAATAAGAAAGAAATGGTTGTCAAAATGTCAATTACAATATCATTTGTGACTTTGTACAAAGTCAACCTATAAACTAAGTACAAAATTCCAAAAAATCAAATATAGCCAATGATATGCTAGAGGGCAAGAGGTCTTGATGATGAAGCTCCTTGGTGAGAGTGTCCTAGCTTGTTCAATAACATGAGAATCCATGCTGGCCTCCATCGTGATCTCAAAATCGTCGGGATCAAGAAAATCATCATCACCAGTAATCCACTCAGACTCTGGATCAATCTTGTCAAGGTTAATTTGCTTATCTTCCTTAATAGGTCCTATTTTGTCCATGTAGGAATTTGTCTTTTCTTTACAAGTGAAAAACACAACGAATACAATTTCAATTGACTCCAAGTATATTAAAGTCTTACATTTGAGCTTTCTTTAGCTTTAGGCAAAGCTTGCGGTGAACAAACACTAAGTCGTCATTCATCAATCGTTGTGTTAGGTAGTTGTAATTCTTGGAATGAATGTGTTAAAAACAATCCAAATACGCTCATAAGTGGACGAGCTACATGGCTGGCTTAAAATGTGTATTGCCAACCACCTGGGATTTTTGGTTTCATGACCAAAACAAATCCTACCAATACGCTAAAAACACATTATATGTAGATGATATCATGTAAGAATATCTTAAAATATTAACACATTTAATGATCATGTCCACAAAATAGACTCAAAAGTGTATAGTCTACATGACAACCCTATAAGAGCGAAAACCCCTTGCTAACTTGTATATTTGCAACTCTAACATAGCTTCCTGAAATAGTTCTAGGGTTGGAACCATTTTCTCCATGCACATGAACATGCCTTGTGTGATCTCAAAATCAATATGTTTGAATTCAGAGTTGTGGTACAAGGTTGCATTTTTAAAAGTATCCTTTAACATGGAGAGGAGAGTACATCTATCAATCCCACCTCCTATCAATTATGTCCCATAATGGCATATACCCATCCTAGTTATTTTCCATCCTACCCTTCTTCACCTCCTTGGCCCTATCCATGGCCTCATACAAATACCCCATGGGGGATTTATCCCCATCCACTAGTCTCAAGGCTTTTGCTAGAGGTTCTAAAAAAATTCTACAACTTTTTCAGCTGCATCCCAAAAACTAAAATAATACATGTACTCTGTCAGTGCTATGCCATCTGCTTGATTCTTGAAGCCAGACTCCATCCACTCGTTTGAAACAAATAATTCATTTCAAATTAATTTTTTGTTGACAGAGTCTATAGTGCAAGGAAGTGTGTTGCAAAACTTGTCACCTCTGGTAGAACTAGCTCCTTGCCCTTGGTGAAAGAGCATATGATACACAAAACCCTCATGTGATTATAGGAAATATTAGTATAAGTTCCTAGTGTTGTGTGAATTCCACAAACTGTCCAATATTAAACAACATTTCATATATCGATAATGAAGAAATCTTGAAAATTCTATAAGTCACTCGAGGGCAGATTCTCTATAATGTCCCCTTTTCTAGCACGCGTTGTATGATGTTGTCGCTAGCCTATTTCTCCATGGTCCTGTAGGCTAACCAGGACATTTAAGGGACCTTGATGATATTTGGCCTAGGCAATTTCACTTGCAGGCCATTCTGAAGGCTTTTGAAGTAGTTTTGGGCATACTTACCATTTATAGTAAGTCAATCTAGGCATGACTAGACATCAAGTGGTAGTGGCATGTCGATGGTAATTGTTTAAAATTGACAAGAAGATTTATTTATCATTGATATGATTTATTATGTGTTAATAAAGTTATTTTATAAAATTAAATTTAACTATGCATAGTCTATAGTTTGTGGGAAATATTTAAATTAAATTGTCCCCTTTATTTTATAACACATTGGAGACATAAAAAGTAAATGGGAAAATATAGAAAGAAAAGAAAACACTCGCGGAAAAATAACAATCGCAAAAAAATAGGAGCCGCAAGAAAATAGAAGGAAAAAAAAAAATTGCGGAAAAATAGGAGCCACAAGAAAATTAGAGGAAAAAGTGAAAATCCTGAAAAAATAGGGAAAGGCAAAAGTGTTGTTATTTATACCACATTAACAAAACATGAGTGAGAGCCTATGTGAAAAGTGTATAAAAAGAAATGAAGTGCTTTGTTTTTTATATGCCTGGATAATTGAAGAAATTGGCGAAATTGTGGAGATCTTTTTCTAGGGCATGGAGGACGAAATCCCTCTTTGCTAACGATATTGATGTTGTTGGAAGATACAGCCTTGAGGTCCAAATCTGAGTTTCAAGGTAAAATCAAAGGTTTTGAGTGTGTTGTTATTCTTATTTTCAGTTGCTAGGGAAGTTCAATTTAGAGATAGTCATTGCTCAAGTTCAGATTACATGGCTCGGTCCATTGTTGTTATTGTGAGAGAAATCAAAGGGTGTGATTTGTGTTTAAGGAGATTATATTTCTGTCATTTCCAATTCTGGCTGTGCTATTACCAGGAGTTGCGTTTTGAATCTTGCTGGCCAAACACCTTGCATACAAGCCACACTAATAGCAGGCAATGTGTGGGCATCTAGAAGTCTATATCTGCTTTTTGCGGTGACGTCGAGCACCAGCATTGAAGTATCAAGTTTTGTCGAGACTGAGTCAGCACTTAGGGGTGCTGCATAGTTGCAAAGGAGCTACCAGGAGTGTCATATAGAACAGAGCCATAGCTGGAGGGTTTATACATGTCGTACAACTCTCAAAATACTTGGAAGTGAGACATTGTTGGAAGAAATACCATTGTCAACAGCAGACACTTCAGACATCTGGTTGCAAGATGGAAGTTATTCAGTCATTTCTAGAGACCATTACGATGAGGAAAACGTGAAGGGAGATTACATGCTCATGTCTAGGGATTAAGGAGGTTATATCATGAAGTATATGAATGCTGAAGCCAGGTCTGCTATGACATTCTATTCTGATTTGTAATTGAAATAGTTTCTGAAACAAATCTGTGAATTTTTTAAGTCTGAAATAAGTTGTAGCTGTGTTTACTTTGTTATCATTGTTGAATGCAAGTACTTGTTATTTATTGTCTGCAAAATCAAATCTAAATCTGAAGGCATTAGTCATCAACAATCAAACTACTACATCTACACTAGTGAGCCACACAAATTTAGTGAGCTACCTTGCAAGCAAACTCTTTGACAAAATTATGGTAATTGGAAAAAACAAAAAAATCAGTGTACAAAGAGCAGCCCTTTACAGTGGTATCAAAGCAGTGTATCCTGCCATCTTGGTGTGTACATAATGATTAGACAGTGACATCACTGACTGGAGTGTATAACCGTTATCACATCATAATAATACACGAAGAAACAGAGCATTACATAATACAAGGCCAGAAAAGCAGAGACATCTAGAATAACACTTAAGCATAGGTGAACAGGTCACAGGGAATATGGGTGAACAAACGGCTCAAGAGAAGAATCAATGAATGGACTTATTGATGCAAATGATGGCTAGAAAGATGAGTATTGATGTCAACAATGGCAGAAATAATGGAGGAAACAACAGTGGTATCATAAAGATGAAGACTTATGAGGAGATCCTAGACCTTCAGTACCTTTGTGAGCATCCTGGGTGGTTTAGATCCATCTTCAAAAAGAAATCAGAAGTTAATGAAAATGACTCTTGTAGTAAAAAAATTCAAAATGTCAGTAAGAACTAACTGAGAAGACAAAATCTTTGTTTTTCTTTCAAAGAGGATTGGGAACCTAATCATGTATGCCCAGGGAAAATGGTTAAGGTGTTCGTAGAAGAAAATGGCATAGAAGGGAAGCTTGGGAAAGAAGAAATTGCTTCGGAATGATTTAATGCTTGTAAAAATGAGGATGAAGTAGCTTCTTCATATCCTTCTTCTGGCACAGGTGAATACAATACTACCAATCAGATTGGAAGATCTAAAAATGAAGTTGATGCCTCATGTATCACAAAAGATGAGAACCTTGTTGAAAAATATGAAGATAAGATAGCGCAGGAAATTGGGACCAGCAATGAAGAAAACAGATCTAACACAATTGGGTACCATCAAAAGGACACAATGAAGTCTAGGGAAGAAGAAGTTGCTTCTGATTCTTTATGTGCTTCTAAGGAATACTTTGATGTTCAAGAGATCATATGTAATACCCTCTCAGATGACTATTTTTCTATTCCCTGATTGGACATTTTTTATATTAACATGGATGGACTATATGCTTATGATTATGTTTCATTTAGATAGACCTAGATGATGATATGCTTATCAGATATTTTGATGTATTCATTTATGATTATTGTTATCTTCAATTATGGAATTCAGAAATGCATATCTTTTTATTTGTTTATAAAAACTAACCCAATGATTAGGATCCTAACCTTTATTATGATGACACCACATGCTTTATGTATAAATATGTATCTGATGTGTTTTACTTTTCATGATTCAGTACGAAGTCGTAGTTAGTCACCTAGCTGAGGTATGATCCTTTGCTCCTGGGTTAGGTACTCCTGAGTTAGTCATGTATATGTTCTTTTGGTTTGATGATATTGTGTTATGTTATATGATTAGCTTTGTTGCTTTAATTTGATTTTATTTGGAGTTATTGGTCCCTAGGACTTGTTGAGTACTGGTTTATGTGAGTGGTAATTCTATTTCTACTAGAGGAAATATTATAAGATTATTGGTATTACTAAGCTATATGGAATTAAATTACCTTATAATAAATATTGTAAAATATATTCATAGATTAATATTTTCTAATTATAATAATAATTATTATATAGGTATATGTACACATAGGCATATGGGTGCACACATATGCATATGTTTACATATATATATATATACAAGTAAAGGAATTAAATAATTATATATATCTAATTTATAAAGCAATGTTGTTATAAAGATTATAAGGGTATACTAAAGTAATTATTAATTTGTAAATAATTACCTTGAGGGCTAGGGCAATTAGAATGTAATCTAAAGGTGGTAAATATATTTTAGGTTAGGGAGAAATTACATTAATCTTCCTTAAAAGTAAATTAAATAAGTATGATAATAAATGGTAAAGTATCTACGTAAACAATCTGCAACTAAGGAATAAAATTATATCAAAACTAATATAATCCTAAACTATTAACCAACCTTTGGTTGCGGATGGGTGCATCAATTGGATTTTCCCGTGCAACCACTCCTGTAAGATATTTATGGGAGGAGTTTTGGAAGAGAAGGGAAGGTTGAAAAAAAAAGAGGAATAGGAGAATTTCTTCGGCAAACACTATTGGGATATATGGTAGGAATCATTGTATTATACCTATAGCTGCTTGTGGAAGCTTGTGGTTATATTTGGATTTCTCCCTCAACGGTTTCTCCACAGGACTCCAAGTAGGATCTATCCTGGAAGGAGATCCTTCATATGTGTTTACTATGCTATTGTGTGTATGTATTATTGTGTCTTCCTTCTCTGAATCATAGAAAACTTATGGGTGTGGTGTTACATTTATGTTTTCATTATATGTTTTGAGTCTCATTGATGGGAATGATTCTTCATAAGGATGGTTGATGTTTGTATTGTAGCTAAGTGGATTATTCTTTCTGTATGAATTATTATCACATCATATGTTGCTAAAATATTCTAGTGTTTCTATGTTAGATCCCTTTTGATGTGTTAGGATGCTTAGAAGCCTTTAGGAAACCTTCAGGCATGAGTAGGAGCAATTCGATAGTTATCTATGTGTTGTTTGCTTCATGTCTTTATTCCATCCTAGGTTGGATCCTGGTGAGTTGGATAGATCTAACCTAAGGGAAGGACGGGTTTGAAGGGTGTTTTGGAAGGAAAACAAGGAGATCTCAACGGGGTCTTCCTTTGATTCTGTCTCCCAAGCCCCCATCATGCCCAGTTTTACCCGTAAAGTCAAAATGCAATTCACTGTCTCTGTCATGCACTGTCTCTGTCCAACTGCGCAATTTTGGGCTCCAACTGCGCAGGAGGCATGCCCAAGTGCGCAGGACATCACCAACTACGCAACTTGAGGCCCCAACTGCGTAGCTTCAGGCCCAACTGCGCAGGAGCAGTGACCAACTGCGCAGGACTTCACCAGGGCTAGTTTTTGGGGTGTTTTGGGTGGTTTAGGGTTCCCTGCGGACCCATGGCTGACCCAGTTGAGTGTTTGACTTGTGGGATCACTTATTTCTCTGATTTTACTATGTCTGGTGCATTTTGATACCTGCTTTAGCATTTTGGATCATTCGGGAGATCGGATTAGGGTTTAGGGTTGTTCAGTGGATATGGGCAACAGGTGTTTTCCTAAACCTTTCCAATTTAATGTTGCAGCGCTTGTATGTCTTCATGGCTTCTATATTATGTGTATCTTGTGTTCTCTTGATGTTTGGGGGGTAGGAAACCTAAGGGCACTAGGTGAGTGGCTCACAGTGAGGGGTCGGGGCCCTAAGTGGCTAGTACCAGGGTAACCCAATGTTGAGTTGTCTTAATCAAGTGAAAACATTAATAAACTTATGGGAATGGTAATTTACATTAAACAAAGATAAATAAATGCCTCACCCATGCCATTAGCAATAGTATAGGCTAAGGGTGGGAGTGGGAGAAGGTGCCTGTGTTGGCACAATCGAGCAACCATGTCCTCGTGAAAGGTGTTCGATTCCGTTATGCCTACTTGGGGATCGAGGCCCAGAGTGGCTAGTACCAAGGTAACCCAAGAGGTAAGGGCTATGCGATGACACTCACCTAGCATGTAGCTTAGGGTTCCTACCAAGTTGGTTTTGCGTCTGGGGGTTCTTTTGTATTCTTGTGCTCTTTCAGTTTGATGTATTTAGGGGAAAGGTTATCACTACCTTAGGAGTATCCTAGTTACTTCCTTCTTGCGTAAACCTTGGTATTTATCTCCTAGCACGGGAGAGTGGACCTTTTGGGATCCACGTGGTTAGGTGGTTAATCTTTCTTTATCGAGGTATTGCTCGCAGTGATGTGGAAGATCCTTGTTTATGCTTTGTCCAGATTTGCAGATGAAGACTTTTCTTTGTATTCGCCATTTGCGATAATTGTAATGTATTGATTATGATGTTAATGTAACCTTCTGAAGGGAGATGAATGTAATCAATCTTTGATGTACTCCAAAATTGATGTAATGGGATGGGTAGCTTTAGGGAAACGAAAAGGGGAATAGAATCTCTCTATTTAAAGTACGTATTTGGCAAGAAAGGAAATGTTTTATGTTTATGAAACTTTTGAAAGTAAGATAGAATCATGATGTATCAATATTTAATGTGATGACATAAATTTATTAAAGGATGAAGTAACTCAACATGTTGACATTGTAAATTCCTTATTGTTATTGAGCTTATAAATGAATTACTTGTATGGAAAGTGTACCTCAAAGTAAATGTTCTCTTTAATTTTAATTTGGGTATATGGAAAGCTCTCAAATGTTATAAGTTAATTTAAGAATGAAACAATTTATAAGGCTCCTTTAAAACATCTATTTTATGTAATGCAATGAATCTAAAATTATTTTCATCAAAAGATCTTTCTATGGGAATAGATTTAATTGTTAGTATTTTTCATTAGGGAACCTTGGGAGGACCTAAGTGCTAAACCTTAATATCTCAAGTTAATGCATGGAGCCTCTTGTTAAAGTTTGTTAAAAAAAAATGTTTGCTTATCTTAGAGATCTTTTGTTATCCTTTTGGGTTCCCTGGCGGGGTGTGACATCTTGGTATCAGAGCCCTAGGTTTCCACACTAGAACTCTGGGGATTATGGCTCATTCAGCTAAAGTTAGTGGCACTCCTTTATGATAGAACCTTGAACACTAAGTTTGGCCTAGAACCCTTATACTCATCTCTCTCCTTGCTTTTGGCAGGATGCCTCCTGTTACCCGTGGAAGAAGGGGAGGTGCCGAGAACACCCCTCTGAGATCTCACCAAGAAAGTTCTCATGAAGAAGAACATTTCAAGGAGGAAGGTAGAGGTGAACGATCAGCAAGTCACATGAGGAGTTTTGAGGGGGCACAAATGCATGAACTCTTACAGCAGATATTATAGAGGCTAGATGCGGGCCAGGATATGGGTCACTAAGATGAGTCTCACGTCTCTCATCATGAAGAGAGAGAAAGAGAAAGGAGTCCTAGGAGGAAGGTTCAGGCTGCTGAGGAGGACGCTCTGCGTGCTACTCACATGCGGGATCTCCTTAGAGCTAGGCCTCCCCCATTTAAGGGAACTCAGGGCGGCTCCGCCGCTAAGACATGCTTACTTGATTTGGAGAGGCTTTATGCTATGCACCCCTACAGCAGTAACACTAAGGCTCGTTATGCAGTTATTCACTTAAGGGAATTGGCCTCTACTTGTTGGGAAACTGAGAAAGAGAAACTTCACATTGATATAGCAACTTTGTCTTGGGAACTGTTCCGAGAGCGCTTTTGAGTGCGGTTTTTGTCTAACCACTGGAGACAGGGTAGAGCAGAGGAATTTCACAATTTGAGACAATTAACCATGTCAGTTGATGAATATGAGCGACGTTTCTACAAGCTCAAGCCTTACTCAGGGTATAAAGATGATGAACCCATGCTTACCCAACACTTCCTTAGAGACGTCAATGGTCGATTGGCTGGCAGCGTACGAGTCTTCGAACCTCAGGCAGTTAATGAAGCAGACATTAAAGCCTAGATCATGAAGCAGAATGCAACCTTGGGATTAGGAGGTTAGATAGGCACCCCAGGAGGTAATACTCCTCAGTCAGGATCGGGGTACAAAGGGAATCAGTCTCATGGGGCACCCGGTCCCAAAAAGTACCCTCCTTCAACCAAGGGTAGTCAGAACCACCAAAGAAGAAATTCTAGAATAATAACCGAAATGGTGGGTCTCAGTCAATCAACCCTCGTAACTAGCAGCACAACAAGTGTTATCCAAACTCTCAACCAGCACAGAGCTCACAACAAAATGCTAGTCGGGGAAGTTATCAACAGTCCAGTGCTCCTTTTGTTGGTGCCCAAAAACGATTGTTTGGATTTCCTAAGGACTTGCCAATCCAATGCTGGGAAACCCAATTGCTTTTGCCAACTAACCAGTTCAACCAAATGGAGATTTGAACTTTTGCGATTCTAGCTCTGCAAAGCCAAGGCTGGTAGGCCTGTTCCTTAACCAAATTTGTTGATTCAAAGGCTTTTTATAACAAATAACTGAATGTAAAACTTGTGGATTCTCTCAAGGTGGCAAATAAACTTGAGAGGAATCAAATTGTAAGTATCTCAATCAATAGTATATTGAATGCTGCAAAAACTGAAATGCTTTGATTAATAATAAATGTTTGACAAAAGGTATATAAAAGGAATAAAATGTCACAAACTTTGAACAATGAACTGAATGACTATATTTCAATTATTGATAAGATCAATGCCTTGCTCCTACTTGAGCAATGGAGAGAATTCAATATCAATCCTACGTACACCTCAGAGACAATTTTAATAACTTGTATATAACAAGACCATCATTTCAATGGCTTCTACATGAATTATAATTGAAACCAGATTATACAGTTAGTTCTACTGAATTTAACTTTGTCTTTGAGAGACCAATAGAACAAAGAAAAGTTTGTCAACCACACCTTTCAACTGATGATCAAACTGTATATATATTTCAAATTAAAAATAACATGAGAATTCAACACAATGAAACGATCTATCTAAATATATTTATCTAAGAGACTAACTGAAAAGAATTGAAAACTATTACCACAGGTGAGAGAAAAAACACTTATCTCTATATTAATGTTGAAAAAATAGTACATCAGAGTCCATGTTGCAGTTGTGATCAAATTCTCTCCTATGAAAATTTGTATTGTATTGTATCTTATTGTATTTTTTTTGTTTACATTTTACACCACATATATATGTGGATGAATGGTTTTCACACCCCTTTAGGATGAAGAGACACCACCCTATGTTAAAATTTAAAAGCTTCTTTTGAAAACACTAATAACTACCTATCTTTCGGATTTGGCTTTGGCCGAAAATCCAAAAACAAATTGTACGAACATAATATTTTTACTGGAGATAGAAAATTTGATTTTCCGAACTGGGTCTCTTTTAGATTTTCAATGTTTGATCGTTTTCATTCTCTATCGACATCATCTTTACAGTAGGTCGAAATTCCAACTTCTCTGAAACTTTTGCTAACAGAATTTTGATTGTTCCTGCCACAGAGCTTCCTTCCTCAATCCCTCAACTTTTAATTGAAAAGTAATATATTTTTTGTATCCCATTTCATGTACTCCATCATGTCATCAATTATTGGGCATGGAGTTTAGGATGTCATTTTTAGAGTTTTATCACTATATAGGACTATAAATTTTGCCAAAAATTTAGAGCTCCAACAGGCTCTTTCTGGGGACGTATGCTCCCTGTTAGGATAGCGAGATCCCAATTATCTCTGGAGAAGCAGACCATTAGTTTATTATCCTCTTCATAAAATATTTGTTTGAACTTAATTCGGTGGCCCCTGGCCCCGAAAATGAATATTATTTTTTTCCTCTGTCAAAAAATTTATTTTGTTCATGTAACACTTTGAATCTCTTGAATATGATATTATATCATTCATTTTCCTTATCAACTAGAATATTTGAAAATAGACAAGTTTCAGAATTATTTAGCCCTAACATCTGATCCCTTGTTGTATTAGATGTATCATCCATATAGAGAATACTTATAGGTTCCACTTTATCAATGTAATCCTTGGCTTTTGATATGTATTTTTCCTTTGAGAAATCATCAGGTGCACTGTGTTCTTTGCTGAATGGAGGATCCCTATGCATTTGATCAGTCATACAAGTATCTAAATTAAGTTTTTCTGCTTGGACGTTTCCTTGCACACAATCTGCCCCATTTCCATTCTCCATATATTGTTTCTCCTCACATAAAAGTTTTGAAGATAGCTCATATTCAGGAGCTATTACTTCTCTTATATCAAGAATCTGATCAAGTAGGATACTGTAATATTCCTAACTCGGATTTTCCCCAAATAATGACTACAAACTTCTATGAGAAATCGAACGTGTCCCTGTTTTAATTCTGTTTGGCCACTGTACAGGCTCTAGTTGATAGTTTCGAGAGTTTAACCACATATTATAACCACATGACTAGTATTTCCTAGCTTCTCTGAAATAAGTAATCGGGGTTTTTAAAAGGAAATCTCAATTTATTAATCCTCTCAATCACACCAAAGCACTGATTTACTGATTGGTTTCAATACACAGAATAATCTTTATCATAACAAACATCAATATAACAATCGATTTCCACCTTAAAATATAACCAAGAAGTTCACGTTTCCATGCATAGTAGAAAGGTTACAATTGGACTCCTGGAAAACTATGCTGGCCGCCAGTAGAAATAGAGAAGGCTATTGATATGGACGGCACTGTCACCTTTGTCTGCACGCCTGTTGTTGGGCTGTTATCATCCCCTACGGCGCCCTATAGACTCCATGCGGAATCCTCCAATATCATCGATTTGTGCTGGGTGGCTATTATGCGAGACTGGTGTTGTTAACGTCTGGTCTCAGTCCGCGGCAACCTGCTGGACTTCCCAAACCGTGTGCACTTCCCCAAGCTTCACGCGAGTCTCTAATGTATTATCACCCTCACAACGGATGTTCAGGAAACTACCAATTCGTCTGCTAAGTACGTTCCATACTATAAAATACCAAACGCAGGTGGAGTATCTCCTCTAACGCCCAGAATATATCTGCTATGTCTGCGAGTAAACTGTGCTTCATACGCAGCTGGGTGACTGTTAGAGAAATGAGGAATCTCTACAATGACTGGGACAAATCACCAGTTCGAGCTTTCA
>MU225240.1:4620497-4634704 GCA_018584345.1 Thuja plicata
CGGGGAATAGGGTACCTGTTCTTGATGGTTCTCTTATTCAGAGCACGGTAATCGATACACATGCAAAGAGTACCATCCTTCTTCTTCACCAATACTACTGAAGAAGCAAAGGGGCTGGAGCTAGGTCTGATGTGCCCCATATCCAAGAGTTCCTTTATCGTCTTTTCTATCTCTTCCTTGTAGTGTCTAGGATGACGATAAGGAGTAGTAATTACGGGTTTAGAACCCTCCATCTCAATGATATGCTCGAACCCTCTATCAAGTGGTATGCCTGGAGGTATATCCTCAAAGACCCGCTTGTGCTTATCAAGCACCTGCTGAATGTCAAGATGAACCTGTTGCCCTGAATCCGGCGTGGGTTTTGTGGACACAAAGCACTGGGCTGCCCACTCCATGTCACTGTGTCTCATGATGGCCTCCATCCTATGAGTAGACACCAATCTAGGCCCACCATCTGGCATGGCCTTAAGAACCACCTGCTGATCACCCTGTAAAAACTCCAACTGTTTTAGTGTGTGATCGATAGTGTACCTGCCTAGGGTCTGCAGCCACTACATACCCAAAATCGCATCCAAACTATCCAAGTTTATCACATAAAAATCTGCCTCTAGCAAGTAATCTCCAAAGTGAATTGGGAGACCAGAGATCTTCCTGGTGCAACTGAAAAGGTCCCCTCCTGCTACCTTAACCTCAAATTCTGGAATATCCTCCACCTGTAGCCGTCTCCTGGAGACCATACCTGTGCTAATGAAATTGTGCGTAGCACCTGTATCCAAGAGGCAAATAATCCTCTGTCCTCTAACAATTCCCTTCAACCAAAAGGGGTGACATGTAGGAATCCCAGAGAGGGATGTTAAAGTGACTGGGGGCTGCTCGTGGGGTGCCTTCCTTTTCTTGCCCTCTGATGATGGCTCAACCTGAGCCTCCTCATCGCTATCCTCCTCATTGCTGCCCTCACCCTGCTCATCCTCATCCTCTGAAGCAACCTCAATGTAATGCATCTTGCCTTTCCCGAGGCACCTGTGATCTGGAGTCCAAGGCTCCCTGCAAGTAAAACATAACTTCCGCCTCCTCAATTCATTCCTCGTCTCAAAGTCCAGCCTAGGAGGTGCACTCTTATTCTGACTTTTCCCTTTCTGAAATGAAGAAGACCCCTTGAAGGTTTTCTTAGGTGGCTGTAAAAGGGAGGACGGTGAATCTAAATCATGAGCTAACTTAATAGCATCATCCAGGGTGTTAGGTTTGAGAACTCTAACTAGCCCTCTGAATTTATCATAAAGGCCCTCAATAAATAACATAACCTTCCTTTTCTCTGTCATATCCGGGACCATGATGGAGATCCTCTGGAACTCATCAATGTAGTGTTCCAAAGATCCACTCTGCTTAAGCTGGGCTAGCTCCCTATAATAGACCTCTATATCCTTCCTATCAAAGCGAGATATTAATCTCGTGCTGAAGATCTCGTATGAGGTAATCAATCCGTGGTCCTGGGTGACTAGGCCATGATGCCACCAATCGTATGCGGACCCCTCTAGATGCATAGTGGCAAATTTAATTGCCTTTGTCTCTGTCATAGGCTTGAGAGTCAAGAACGTATCGAGCTTGTGGATCCAAGCTCTAGCGGAAGTCCTACCGCAGCCATCGAACGTGGGAAGGGTCAACTTGTTCATGGCATGCTTCAAATCCTGATTCGGACCCCTGGGTCTCCTATCCGGCTGGGCCCTGCTGAATTCTCTCTTCTAAGCCATATACTGCACAAATGTCAAATCAGCTTTGACATTGTTGGGTAACATGTCCCACTCATCGTGCATCGTCATAACATTCTCGGGAAGAATGCCTGCTGGTCCTGGTTGTGCCACCTCCTCCTCTACAATATTCTCTGTGAATGTAGGCATGAGGGGTCTGTCAGTGGTAAATGTGGGTACTCTGTCAGCTCTAGGAGATCCTGCTATACTGTTACCACCACTGTGCTGGCTAGGGGGTCTCCTGACTGTAACTGTCAACCGCTCGATAACCCCTGTAAGTTGCTGCAATACACCAGCAATATTATCCTGCCCATCACGAATCTGCCTCATGGTTTCCCTGGCTTCCCTGTCCATCTCTTCGGCCATGTTCTCACCTAGCGTAGTTTGCTCAAAAACAAACTCCTCGCTATCCGGATGACTGGACTCAATGCCCACCTGTACTGAAGAATCTACCTGTTCTGGTTCCTCCCTGTTATAATCAAAACCGGGTACCCTGCGCCTGCCAAGCATACCTGGCTAGCATGGCTACTGCTGAAATCACTGACAACTGAAAACGATGATCCCATTAGGATGGCAAGATCAGAAGCTCTGATACCACTGTAATATTCCTAACTCGGATTTTCCCCAAATAATGACTACAGACTTCTGTGAGAAATCGAACGTGTCCCTGTTTTAATTCTGTTTGGCCACTGTACAGGCTCTAGTTGATAGTTTCGAGAGTTTAACCACATATTATAACCACATGACTAGTATTTCCTAGCTTCTCTGAAATAAGTAATCGGGGTTTTTAAAAGGAAATCTCAATTTATTAATCCCCTCAATCACACCAGAGCACTGATTTACTGATTGGTTTCAATACACAGAATAATCTTTATCATAACAAACATCAATATAACAATCGATTTCCACCTTAAAATATAACCAAGAAGTTCACATTTCCATGCATAGTAGAAAGGTTACAATCGGACTACCTGGAAAACTATGCTGGCCGCCAGTAGAAATAGAGAAGGCTATTGATATGGACGGCACTGTCACCTTTGTCTGCACGCCTGTTGTTGGGCTGTTATCATCCCCTACGGCACCCTATAGACTCCACGCGGAATCTTCCAATATCATTGATTTGTGCTGGGTGGCTATTATGCGAGACTGGTGTTGTTAACGTCTGGTCTTAGTCCGCGGCAACCTGCTGGACTTCCCAAACCGTCTGCACTTCCCCAGGCTTCACGCGAGTCTCTGATGTATTATCACCCTCACAACGGATGTTCAGGAAACTACCAATTCCTCTGCTAAGTACGTTCCATACTATAAAATACCAAACGCGGGTGGAGTGTGTCCTCTAACGCCCAGAATATATCTGCTATGTCTGCGAGTAAACTGTGCTTCATACGCAGCTGGGTGACTGTTAGAGAAATGAGGAATCTCTACAATGACTGGGACAAATCACCAGTTCGAGCTTTCACCCCTCTAGCGCAGGTGGAGCATATCTTCTATCGCCCAGAATATGTTTGCTGGTCTGCTAGTAAACTGTGATTCATATGTAGCTGGGTGTCTGTTAAAAGAAATGAGAATTCACTACAGTAACTGGGACAGGTCACCAGTTCGAACCTTCACACTCCTTCTCTCCTTCAGATCATGATTTTGGTGTTACAATTGAATTCTGGAAATTACGCTGGACCTTGTCTTTCTGAATTTTAAGTCATTTATTGAAAAGCTTATTTCCTAGAATCATTTCTTACCTGAAGATCACTTTTGAAATCTGAAGTGATTTCACCAATTTGAGAAAGCTTGGGGCTACGTCCAGTTTCTCACTTCTTGCCAAGGGGCTACGTCCTCAAGAATACTCAGTCACATTAAAGCAACCAGTTATAAAACTTAAGTTCATAAATTTTCATTGTACCTTCCCAAGGAAGATCTTCCTTTTATCACCTCGAAATGAGAGCCAATACATCCAAATAGGCAATGTGGGATGAAAAAGCACTTTCGTCTTTTAGTCACCTAAGTCACTTTATAAAATAAAGTAACTTAAAATTATAACATTAAAGTGACTTATAACAATACTTTATAAAATAAAGTATCCCAACCATATAGTCTGACTCAGATATAAAATAAATGTCCAAGTAACCCTGTGACTGATTGGCATCCTCTGAAAAGCGGCCATTAGACTATCCGGATGGCTAGATAGGCTAATCAGGCATAAAATTGCATTACTACAGAAAAGGGGACATTACAGATACCTGGATAATTCTCAGTATTATTCTCCAACACATTCCCATCATTATGGTTGACTGATTTAATCTCATCTTCACAAGTCTGATACAACTCCCTCTGAAAAGATGAAATGAAAGATATTTCACATTCTGAATGCACTTCCTCATTCATATTTTGAGTTTCATCATCTTCAAAATGATCACTAGGCCCATTGTCTTTATCATGATGTTGATGGACTTGATGGCATAGAAAATATTCTTCAAATAATAGATTCGAAGACATAGACATATCTTCCTCTACTTCCTCTTCAGACAATGGATTCAAGAACATAGAGAGTTCGGGCATATCTCCATGAGAACTTTCATCTGAAACTTCCTCCTGTCCATGCACTGTATGTTGTTCTATTTCATCTCCGTTATTTGATTCTTGGCAATATTTATCTTCTTGATCTATTACCTCCTGCATACGTGCTGATCCATTAATTTGTTTACTGTGGTGTACTGAGAAAAAAATTTGACCACTCTTCTCAACATGTTTTTGATATTCCATGTCTAACAAAGCTGAAATATCTTCTATACTGAGTAAACTTTCATCATCCATTTCATTATATGCATCTATTTCGCATGTCCTATTACCTAAAAGGTCAACCACACATGAATCAATTACTGGTTCATCCTCCACATCATCTTCTCTGATGAATGCACCACGACATATATGTTTGATTATTTGAGATATGTAGCTATGGGTGGAGTTATCATCTTTTGCACATCTTTTGAAAGAAGAATTTGAACAAGGCATTAAATCAATGTGTGATCTTGGCTTTTTCTGTAGCTATCCTATAGGTATTTTCTTCTCCATATGCATTACAAGGAGGCATGTAAGGTTTTTCTTCCATAATGTAATTTAGATCTTCTTCCTCTTCATTGCACATGTTTTCTTCTTCATCAGTGAAATAATCAAGCACAAGGCTTTGTCCAATCTTTTTCTAATATCTGAAAAAAGAGCCTCAAATCAGGGTCATCTGGTGAGATTCCCAACTCCAAAAACCTTTTTACGAATTCCTCTCATGAAGGCATAATGTCTGACAATATCTCTCGAAGAATGCTCACCATCCTTATTAGCAAGTGTGCAAAAGACTCCCCTTCGAATCTCTCCAAACTGAATAAGGCATTAAATGGAGACATGCTAGGATCCTCTTCCATGCTGCAACTTTGGTCTTCATACCTTTCGTAACACATGTTGTCTTCTTCAGTTGCATTATGGAATACGTCAAGAAACCATCGCTCAAACCTTCTCCACGATGAGATACTCTGTATAGGTAACAATTCATATTCTTTTTGTGCATGGTCCTTTAAGGTCCTGGCAAATAACTTTATCACCTGATCTTCTACACAAATCTCATAATCTTCTATAAATATGTAAAATGCATCCAAGTGTTGCAGTGCCGATTCATCCCATTCTCCATGGAACTTTGGTACAAGCTGTGAAAGTTTTGGGGGTAGCTTACTAGGTTTATAATCAAAATTGCTGAAACTCAATGGCCTGATGCCATCTGGAATAAAAGGTTTTCTCTGAAATGGTAGAGACATTCGAAAAAAATATCTACCATTTCCTTCTCAGTCTTCTCCCTCAGCAGAGTCACTGACTGAAAAGTTTTACTAAATAGAGTCGCCACCTCTTTCAAGGAAAATATTGATTTGCTGGTATTCTGGATTCTTACTTCCAGCAGAGTGCACTTTCGAACAAACTGTTACAACTGTTCTCTAATCTGCGAAATCTGAAACTCTGGGTAACTTCACAAAACTTATTGTGAGGAAGTCTCCCCAGTAGAGTCACCAATTTGTTGGTGCCCAAAAATTATGGTTTGGATTTCCTATGGACTTGCCAATCCAATGCTGGGAAACCCAATTGTTTTTGCCAACTAACAAGTTCAACCAAATGGAGGTTTGAACTTCTGCAATTCTAGCTCTGCAAAGTCAAGGCTGGTAGGCCTGTTCCTTAACCAAATTTGTTGATTCAAAGGCTTTTTATAACAGATAACTGAATATAAAACTTGTGGATTCTCTCAAGGTGGCAAATAAACTTGAGAGGTATCAAATTGTACGTATCTCAATCAATAGTTTATTGAATGCTGCAAAAACTGAGATGCTTTGATTAATAATAAATGTTTGACAAAAGGTATATAAAAGGAATAAAATATCACAAACTTTGAACAATGAACTGAATGACCATATTCCAATTATTGATAAGATCAGTACCTTGCTCCTACTTGGGCAATGGAGTCAATTCTATATGAATCCTACGTACACCTCAGAGACAATTTTTATAACTTGTATATAACAAGACCTTCATTTCAATGGCTTCTACATGAATTATAATTGAAACCAGATTATACAGTTAGTTCTACTAAATTTAACTTTCTCTTTGAGAGACCAATAGAACAGAGGAAAGTTTGTCAACCACACCTTTCAACTGATGATCAAACTGTATATATATTTCAAATTACAAATAACATGAGAATTCAACACAACGAAACAATCTATCTAAATAGATTTATCTGAGAGACTAACTGAAAAGAATTGAAAACTATTACCACGGGTGAGAGAAAAAACACTTCTCTTTATTAATGTTGAAAAAATAGTACATGAGAGTCCATGTTGCAGTTGTGATCAAATTCTCTCCTATGAAAATCTGTATTGTATTGTATCTTATTGTATTTTTTTGTTTACATTTTACACCACATATATATGTGGATGAATGGTTTTCACACCCCTTTAGGGTGAAGAGACACCACCCTATATTGAAATTTAAAAGCTTCTTTTGAAAAAACTAATCAACAAACTAACTAATAACTACCTATCTTTTGGATTTGGCTTTGGCCGAAAATCCAAAACAGATTGTACGAACATAATATTTTTACTGGAGATAGGAAATTTGATTTTCCGAACTGGGTCTCTTTTAGATTTTCAATGTTTGATCGTTTTCATTCTCTATCGACATCATCTTTACAGTAGGTCAAAATTCCAGCTTTTTTGAAACCTTCGCTTATAGAATTTTGATTGTTCCTGCCACAGAGCTTCCTTCCTCAATCCCTCAACTTTTAATTGAAAAGTAATATATTTTTGTATCCCATTTCATGTACTCCATATCATCAATTATTGGGCATGGAGTTTAGGATGCCATTTTTAGAGTTTTATCACTATATAGGACTATAAATTTTTCCAAAAATTTAGAGGTCAAACACCTTCCTCAGGGAAGAATTTTGTTTGGAATACATGGTCATATTGCAATTCATTGCCCTCAGAATTCAACGCCAACATCTAGTTATAGACAGGCCGCTTCAGAACCCACAGTGGGTGATGCAGGCAGATCTCACAGAGTATTTGCTGCTTTAGATCGGAGACAGGCAGAACACTAGGGAACAGTCATCGAGACCTCAGGTTTGTTAGTCGGTATTTCTACCACTATCTTATTTGATTCTAGAGCTACGGATTCCTTTATTTCTCCTTCTCTAGTTAAGCAGTCTGGGTTGGCGGCAGTTAGGCAAGAAGATAAGTGGCAGATTGAACTAGCCTCCGGGGCAAGAGTAGCCTCAGACTCCTGTGTTCAGAATTGCAAATTGGGTCTAGGACCTTTCAGTACCATAGTGGATCTCCGAGTGATTCCCTTAGGCTCTTTTGGAGTAGTTCTTGGCATGGATTGGTTAGATTCTCATAAAGCCATCATAGATTGTAGAGATAAGAGCATTCAGTGTGTAGATGATTCAGGAGAGCAAAAGAAGATTTTGGGGGTTCAACAACCCATCTCCCTCTACATGATATCCGCGATGCAACTCAAGAGATGTATGCGCAAGGGATGCCAATTGTTTGTAGTCTCAGTTAATGACCTGGATGAAGGGGAAAGTAAAAGTGTATCACCGGATCACCCCTTATTACACGAATTCGCAGATGTATTCCCAAAGAAGATACCTGGGATGCCTCCCAAAAGGGATATTGATTTCCGCATAGATTTGGTGCCAAGAGCGGAACCTATCTCAAAGGCTTTGTATCGCATGACCACATAGGAACTCGGTGAACTTAAGTTGCAGATAGAACTTTTGGGAAAAGGGTTCATCAGACAAAGTGTTTCCCCTTGGGGAGCCCCAGTTATTTTTGTAAAGAAAGACGGCTCCCTTCGACTAAGCATTGATTATCGTCGGCTCAATAAAGTCACCATTAAGAATCGGTATCCTTTGCCTCGTATCGAGGACCTATTTGATCAAATGAAAGGGGCAAAAGTATTTTCAAAAATTGATCTTAAATAGATCATCGTAGCCTTCAATACATTTTCACTCAACCTAACCTCAATGCTAGGCAACGCAAATGGATGGAGTTCTTATGTGAATATAATTTTGAGGTTAAATATATCCAAGGAAAAACCAATGTTGTGGCTAATGCCCTGAGCAGGCGTAGGCATGGATTATCAGCTCTCTCTCTCTTAGCACAGATTTGGGGAGCCGAATTCTGCAAGCCCTCATTTTAGATTCATGGTATCAAGAGGTAAAAGAAGAATTGGATTCAAGAAGGCCCTTAGAGGGACGTTTCTCAAGATATTCTTTGGATTCTCAGGGGTTGCTATGTCAACATGATCATATCTATGTTCTTTTTTTCGAGAGATCTGTGTATAGTTATCTTAGCAAAGGGCCACAGGGCACCCTATTCAGCTCATCCCAGAGTGAAGAAAATGTTTTCTGACCTGCACCAATTGTATTATTGGCCAAGGATGAAGAGGGATATAGCAGACTTTGTGGCAAGGTGTTTAGAGTGTCAGAGGGTAAAGGCTAAGCATCAACACCCAGCAGGTCTCCTTCAGTCTCATCTTGTTCCAGAATGGAAGTGGGACATTATCTCAATGGATTTTATTGTGGGACTTTCTATTACCCCACGGAGACATGATGCTATCATGGTTATAGTTGATAGGCTGACCAAGGTAGCCCATTTCTCTCCTATTCAATCCTCATATGTAGCAGCGTCAATGGCCAGAGTATTTATGAAGGATATTGTGAGACTTCATGGGATTCCTAGGAAGATTATTTCGTGATCCAGTTTTCACTTCTTCACTTTGGACTTCCCTACAGCAAACCTTAGGGACTTAGCTGATCTTTAGTCCGGGTTATCATCCAGAAACTGATGGGCAGACTGAGCAGGTTAATTAGGTTCTAGAGGATATGCTCAGAATGTATGTTATGGATAGGCAGACCCACTGGGAGGATTACCTATATTTGGTGGAGTTTGCTTATAATAACGGATATCATAGCTCTATTGGCATGTCCCCATTTCAGGCTTTGTATGGTCGTCTATGCCACACACCTTTGAGCTGGAACTGATTAGAGGACAGTACTTCTCAGCCCAGAGATGTTGCAGGACATGGAGCAGCAGGTTGAGTGGATTAGGGAGCATCTTGTGGCAGCTCAGGAAATGCAAAAGAAGTATACAGATGCTCATAGGATTGATGTACAGTTCTCAATTGGGGATAGAGTTTTCTTGAGGGTGCGCCCGCGAAAGAGTCCAATCCGTTATGGAAATGGCTCCAATCTGGCACCTCAGTTTATTGGTCCTTTTGAGGTCCTAGAGAGGATAGGACCACTTGCTTATCGACTTGCCTTGCCACCCAGCCTCACTCGTACTCATGATGTCTTTCATGTTTTAGTACTTAGAAGATACATTCCTGATTTGACTCATGTGCTAGACTGGAATGCTTTATAGGTAGCAGACAGGAAGCTGGCTTTGGAGCCCATACGTATTCTACAGCAGCAAACACTAACCCTCAGGGGTCGCACTATAGACCAGGCAAGGGTCCAATGGCACCCTAATGATGAGGCCTCGGCGACATGGGAAGATGCTGTTAGACTTAGAGATGCTTATCCTTATCGATTTGTAGGCTTCCAGAAGTAAGCCTAATCTTAGGGGGGAGAATGTAATACCCTCTCATATGACTATGCTTTTTATTCCCTGATAGGACATTTTTTATATTAACATGGATGGACTATATGCATATGATTATGTTTCATTTAGATAGACCTAGATGATGATGATATGCTTATCAGATATTTTGATGTATTCATTTATGATTATTGTTATCTTCAATTATGAAATTAAGAAATGCATATCTTTTTATTTGTTTATAAAAACTAACCCAATGATTAGGATCCTAACCTTTATTATGATGACACCACATGCTTTATGTATAGATATGTATCTGATGTGTTTTCATAATTCGGGACGAAGTCGTAGTTACTCACCTAGCTGAGGTCCAAACAATGTATCGATCCCGGTCATCTGTCAGCAAATGTCTTCTTTTATATGTATATCTATGCACATGTATTTTTGTTTGGTGATGCAGGCTTGCAGGTACTGGGCATCGACTTCACCTGGCTTCACAGTTCTGAGTGTGCTTTCCAAATCCTCGATCGTTGTTGTTATGGAGATGGTACCAAGTTCCCGCAAGAATAAAACCTACCCTTGGTCCATTGTTTATTATCCTTTGCTCCTGGGTTGGGTACTCCTGAGTTAGTCCTATATATGTTCTTTTGGTTTGATGATATTGTGTTATGTTATTTGATTAGCTCTATTGGTTTAATTTGGTTTTATTTGGAGTTAATGGTCCCTAGGACTTGTTGAGTACTGGTTTATGTGAGTGGTAATTCTATTTCTACTAGAGGAAATATTATAAGATTCTTGGTATTAGTAAGCTATATGGAATTAAATTACCTTATAATAAATCTTTTAAAATATATTCATAGATTAATATTTTCTAATTATAATAATTATTATTATTATATAGGTATATGTACACATAGGCATATGGGTGCACACATATGCATATGTTTACATATATATATACAAGTAAAGGAATTAAATAATTATATATATATCTAATTTATGAAGCAATGTTGTTATAAAGATTACAAGGGAATACTAAAGTAATTATTCAATGCTAGGCAACACAAATGGATGGAGTTCTTATGTGAATATGATTTTGAGGTTAAATATATCCAAGGAAAAACCAATGTTGTCGCTGATACCCTGAGCAGGCGCAGGCATGGATTATTAGCTCTCTCTTAGCACAGATTTGGGGAGCCGAATTCTGCAAGCCCTCATTTTAGATTCATGGTATCAAGAGGTAAAAGAAGAATTGGATTCAGGAATGCCCTTGGAGGGACATTTCTCAGGATATTCTTTGGATTCTCAGGGGTTGCTGGGTCAACATGATCGTATCTATGTTCCTTTTTTGGGAGATCTGTGTATAGTTATCTTAGCAGAGGGCCACAAGGCACCCTATTCAGCTCATCCTGGAGTGAAGAAAATGTTTTCTGACCTGCGCCAATTGTATTATTGGCCAAGGATGAAGAGGGATATAGCAGACTTTGTGGCAAGGTGTTTAGAGCGTCAGAGGGTAAAGGTTGAGCATCAGCATCCAGCAGGTCTCCTTCAGTCTCATCTTGTTCCAGAATGGAAGTGGGACATTATCTCCATGGATTTATTGTGGGACTTCCTATTACCCCATGGAGACATGATGCTATCATGGTTATAGTTGATAGGCTTACCAAGGTAGCCCATTTCTCTCCTATTCAATCCTCATATACAGCAGCGTCAGTGGCCAGAGTATTTATGAAGGATATTGTGAGACTTCATGGGATTCCTAGGAAGATTATTTCTGATCGTGATCCAGTTTTCACTTCTTCACTTTGGACTTCCCTACAAAAAGCCTTAGGGACTCAGCAGAACTTTAGCTCGGCTTATCATCCAGTCATTTCTGGAGACCATTACAATGAGGCAAACTTGAAGGGAGATTGCATGCTCACGTCTAGGGATTAAGGAGGATATATCACACAGTATATGAATGCTGAAGCCAGGTCTGCTGTGACATTCTATTCTGATTTGTAATTGAAATAGTTTCTGAAATAAATCTGTGCATTTTTAAGTCTGAAATAAGTTGTAGCTGTGTTTACATTGTTATAATCGTTGAATGCAAGTACTTGTCATTCATTGTTTGTAAAATTAAATGGAAATCTGAAGTCATTAGTCAATATCAACAATCAAACTATTACGTCTTCACTTGTGAACCACACAAGTTTAGTGAGCTACCTTGCAAGCAAACTGTTCGACAAAATTATGGTCATTGGAAAAAATAAAAAATCAGTGTACAAAGGGGCAGCTCTTTACATTCTCAAACATTTCTTTAAATCATAGTTATAAGACTCATCTGGACTCACCACGACTCGGTGTCCTAAGGTGAGTGGTTCAAAACAAGTCTTAGAGGCTCGGGTCCTGGGTCAAAACAAGTCTATAACCGTCAGCACTCTAGTAGCCAATGTTTTCAACAATTCAGCTTTTTGTGCAGGGTGACAATTTAAAAGAAAATAATATATAGAATCTGTTTATGGGCATAATGTAATATCCCCAAAGGGAATATAGCCCAAATGGAGACTCTGTGACTGAACTACTCAATGATTCAGTATGCAATCATTTTATCAAAGAGTTAGCTGACAATCTGTGAGCCTCAGTTCCCTGGAATAAACTAGTAACTGTTTGTCTTTTAGATAGAAGTAGACGTAACAATATCAAGCACTTTAATGAGTTCCATCCACAGAATGTTTACCAAGCTGTTATCGTCCCACAAATGTGTATAAACTTATATAACAGAGTCATCTCAGAAATTGCAACATAACCATCCAATGAATATTTAGTAACCAAGATATTTAACTGCAAAATCCCCAGTATAATTGTTCTAATGATGGCACAATTGATTCAATTCTCAGATTTCTGGTTCATTTTACAGGCATAACAACATCGGGAAATAATTGATGTACTGCCGATTTATATTTTCAGACAGCTTTGAGAACAATTATTTTATTCCCCTATATTGCCAAGGTTCAGATTAATTCTACAGTTACCAATACAGAGAATAACAATTAAGTGTCTTTTCCAGGAAGTTTGCAGAGAATTAACCGTGCACCTGTAAGTGGATAGAACATATTATTTTTAGACCTCTCCCGCCTCAGGTAGATGCCTTCGGAATGCTAGTGTTGTGGTGTAACGGCATTTCAATCTTCCAGACAATCCCCCTGGTCTATGCCGTCAAAGGCATCATCGGACTTCTTCATCTCCTGGTACGAGGCCTCTGTGAATCGTTGTTCGGTGACCCCGGATATCAACTTCCGCCACCGTAAGTTTGAAGAGAATCTGCAGATGTTCCTTAGGAAAGCCTTCCGTGCACTTAATGAGAAAACATTACCTGTTGTCAGATCGCACGTTTTTTACTCACTCACCTCCTTAATTGACAAATTGTTGTGTGTATAAAACTATCGACACTCAATGATTCCATCTTACGCTGGACAAACGTCGCCAGGTGTTTCTATCTTTATTCTCCATCACCAACTGGAATAGTAAATGCAAATCATCCTACCCGATATCGAGTTGTAGAAGACGGCCTTCGAACTCCCGTGCTTAGTTTGAAATGGCGACGCCAGAGTTCATCGTGTCTTCATTTCGCAGATTCACTTTACGAGAAGGAACAGGACCATTATGAAATGGGTTTTCTATTATGTCCTTGCGATCTCCAAGATTCATTCTAAAATCATTGATTACGCTTCTTGTCATCCATCACCTCGAGGCAATATAACAGACTGTCTACATATCATTACGATCACTATATCAGGTCTTCCACTGGTGAATTGATCTCTCAGTTGCAGTTTTGAGTACAAATGAACAATTACTAATCAAACTAGACTGGAATTGGCACTAGCACTTGCACCCAAAGGAGGTGCAAGGGATACGCCGATAGGTGCTTCATGTGAAAGCATAAATGAAGTTTTACAAAATAAAAGAAAGTGTCACTAATAACTCTTCCTTGAGAATATATATCCACCCATCATCACTGAAATGAGAGGAGGCTAAGCCATTGGTGTAGTGGCTATCAAGCACTCTTATGATACTTGTTGAGTACGGAGAACCTATACAACTATTGTTCACAAAAATTGAAGATTTTGAGCAATGAGATTATTCACTTCAAAAGAAAGCTTTTGGTAATTGATTGTATTGCAAAGTTGTATTCTTTCTTCTTTAAATAATGTTGAATGTACCTATTAAAAAAAGTAAAATTATAAACAAAGCTAGTCATTGCCTTGATAATCAGAGAAACTAAATTCAAATAAGATCCATTTTCTATTAGTAGAAGGGGACCCCAGTTTGATGAAACCTGAAACATTACTCA
>MU225240.1:4636848-4654150 GCA_018584345.1 Thuja plicata
ATAATAAATTAAAAATTAGTATTAAAAAATATTAGGTTATAATTAATCAAAATTAAAATGTTTAATGAAAACTCTCAATTGATACAATAATATATATATACTATTCCAATACAAATACTAATAATAAAAAAATTCTTATCAATCCATTAAATTTAAAATTTAAAATTAAATAAGAAATAATATCAACATAAAAAATTATAAAATCATTTAAAAATATTTATTTAAAATAAACAGGCAATCTATAGTGTTTTAATATTTACAATATCTTAAACATCCAGTTTCATCCTTAGTATTGATCACTTATTTTAAAAGTCCATAATATTAATTACACAACTCAGTCAATTTTAAAAGCTCCCGTGTCCAAAACCATACAAGAGTTTTGCTTCTATTCAAGATTCACAACCAAAACTCTATTCTCCCTCTTTCATAACCAATTTATAAACTTCCACATCCAAACGTAACACCAAATGTGAGCCTTTCCTCAAAATTTACTGCTAAAATCACTCGAAAAAAATCATATCTTTCTTGTTTGGAGGCTAAAATCACCCCAAACCAAACTCAAAATGCACGGAATGAAGTCCTCATTCAACTCTAACTCCATTGAAGTACATCGATTCAAACTCATTTGTAGGAGAAATGAAAGCCACTGCCTTGCCAAACTGCAGAAAGCGTACCAGCCTAAACCATCACGTCACTGGAAAACTATTTACTATTTACTATGACCAAAAAACCATTTACTGATGCTTGTATACCGGCGTGAGTCAATTTCCGGTTGCAAGCAACCCCACAAGGAAAGCCTATCGGCTAATTATCTAATTCCGGATAATGCCAAATTCCATGTTTAGGTTCACAAATAAAAATGGAATTGAAATTACGAAATTCTCATTTTGCCCCAAAATGGGCATATCAATCTTCCACCTAAATAGGTGGATTTGGAATTTCGAATTCCAATCCCAATTCCAATTTTTACAAAAGCAAATTTAATATCTTGTCGGATCCGTGACATGATAGATGTGTAAATGTGTGTGTATATGTGCGTATATGTATATATACACACAAATGTGTGTATCTGTGTGTATATATGCATATACATGTGTATATACACACATATATATGTGTGTATATACACACATATATGCATATGTGTGTATATATACACACACATGTGTATATATACACACATACACACCGTATTCAAAAAAATTAAGAAAAACAATTTAAATTATTTATACATCTTCTCAGTCATTTTCCGGGTGAACCAAACGAGTCCAGCGCATATTCCGGAAATCATTTCTAAGATATGTATCTTCCAGAATTGTAGCATCTTCCACAATCGACCATATCCAGCATTTGGTATTCCAGCAACCAAACGGGCCTGCTAGCCCATTTTGGGGCTGGAATTAGACTGGAATTGGCATTATCTAATTCCGGATAATGCCAAAATCCATGTTTGGGTCCATGAATAAAATTGGAATTGGAATTACGAAATTTTCATTTTGCCCCAAAATGGGCATATCAATCTTCCACCTAAATAGGTGGAATTGGAATTAATCCAATTCCAATTTTTACAAAAGCAAATTTAATATCCTGTCGGATCTGTGACATGATAGATGTGTAAATGTGTGTGTGTGTGTGTATGTGCGTATGTGTATATATACACAAATGTGTGTATATGTGTATATAATTATATACAGAAATGTGTATGTGTGTATATATACACACATGTGTATATGTGTATACATGTGTGTATATATAGAAATGTGTGTGTATATATACACACATGTGTGTATATATACACACATGTGTGTATATATAAATGTGTGTATTATACATACATGTGTGTATATATAAATGTATGTGTATATATACATTTATAATACATATGTATATATACACATACATTTATATATACACACATGTATGTATAATACACACATGTGTGTATGTATACACACACATTTCTGTATATACACACACATACATATATGTGAGTGTGTGTGTGTGATGCACACATGTATGTATAATACACACGTGTATATATACACACACATTTTTGTATACACACACACATATATGTGTGTGTATACAGAAATGTGTGTGTGTGTATATACACACACACACATATGTGTGTATATACAGAAATGTGTGTGTGTATACACACATGTGTGTATTATACATACATGTGTATATATACACATACATGTATCACACACACACACATATATATATGTGTGTATATACAGAAATGTGTGTATATATACATGTGTATATATACACATATGTGTGTATATACATTTATGTGTGTATGTGTACACATGTATATACACACATATGTATATATACACATGTATATACACACATGTGTATATATACACGTGTGTATAGATACATGTATATATACATGTGTATAGACATGTGTATGTATATGCACACACACGTGTATGTATATATACACACATATGTGTATATGTGTAAATATGTATATATACACAAATGTGTGTATGTGTGTATATACACATGTATATATACACATATGTGTATATATATACACATGTGTGTATGTGTGTGTGTATACACACATACACACCGTATTCAAAAAAATTAAGAAATAAACAATTAAAATTATTTATGCATCTTCTCGGTCATCTTCCGGGTGAACCAAATGGGTCCAGCCCATATTCCGGAAATCATTTCTAGAATATGTATCTTCCAGAATTGTAGCATCCTCCAGAATTGACCATATCCAGCATTTGGTATTCAGCACCCAAACAAGTCCCGTAAACAACTTCCATGAAACTAACAAAGGCTTAATTATTTAAATATTAGTTTATAATATATTAACTAATATTTAAATAATTAGCATTATTTATTCCATATCTCAATCGAGACTTTATTTTTTCGATGTGCTATTGAGTGTATAGGAAAAAAACAAGGATTTATATGTAAGGATTCAATTATTTTCTCTTGATTCCATCCCAACAGTATCTGTGACAGAAGACTATTAAGGCACATGAGGAATTCATTTAATGCTGCTTTCATCATGATGCAAGCAAACAATTGTGTTGTCTGCAAGTCTTTTCCACCGATCTGATTTAAAGGATAATTCACAAGTGTTTTCATTTCAATGTCCTCCATGAATGGTTGGCTATAATTGGAGATAAGGGAGGACCTATAGTTATACCATCAGTTTGCTCATATCTCATGCTCAAAGCTAAAGGATGTTGAATTAAGACACAGTTTCACCATTTCTATACTTTTCTTAAGAAATGGCTTCTATCATTCCCTTCATTGTTATTCTGACAATATCAAAGCTAATAACAATTCCTCTATTCTCCTCGTGTTTTTCCTTTATGAATTCAACAGAAATGAGGATCCTTTAATATAGGAAGTGTTTCCTAGTGACAGCCTAAGTCTTTCTCCAAGAAAAATAAGTTAAACAGTTGCCTTTCCTTAAATGTAACAACTGTATGCTCTACATCATTCTGCATCTTATAAGCATCCCTTAAATAATAAAAACCTTGGAACAGAGCACATAAAGACATATGGAGGTATGTTCAAACAAGAATTGCATGTTAAGAGATTATACATAGATGTCACTGTGTTCAACCTGGATATAAATTGCATTTGTCAGGCTTTTGTGTGGTTTTCAGCACACTTTAAAGTTTAATCTATTTTTTATGAAAACCAAGGATTAATGAATGGAATTTTATGCACCCTATCCTATGTAATCAGATGGCCAACTCTACCCAAAAAGTTGAACAAATCTTTGGCTGTCAAATATGCACCTACAAATGATGCTGAATTTGCTCACTCATACAGGACAAGGAATTTTTATTACATCATTTTGACTATCATAGCATTGTCTAATCCCTTGTAGCCTAACATCTAAACTGCCAATACAAATAATTTCTAATTTTCTGGGCATAAACAAAGTGTAGCAACATAGATGGAGATCATACCTAGAGCAGTTTGAAATATTTGTGGTGCAGGTTTTTCAAAGCCAACTTCTGAAGATATGATGATTGCATTGAACCTGAACAGAACAATTCAAGCACTGTTATACAAAAGATAATATGAATAGAGATTATCAACATAGTTAGTACAGGCTTTGATTAATGGACAATCTATTACATTTCACATTAAGAAACAAATTCTAGGATAATCTGATGCCCGTGTAAGAGGTTAACAAAAAAAATGTGGTCTATTATTGATGTCACAAATTTGAATATTCTAGCATTAGAGGATATCATTTTACTTTCAAGTAGGCATCTTCGTGTTCATATTATTCGCATCCATCACATGTCAAGATGGAAATTTTAGAAAACACAACCATGTATTGAGGGCAACGAAAGGGATTTCATCAATTATATAAATGACCACAGCCGAAGACTGACAGTGAGAACTAAGTGAGAAATAAAGTGTCAGTTCCGAAGATTTGGATACCATACAAAGAGGTAAATGGGAACCATCTTGAATGCAGGTACATAAGAAAGAAATGCTAAATCCACAATCCAAAAAAACTGGCTAAGTTTTTCCATGGAGTATTTAGTCTGAATTACAGAACAGTTCGTTGAGTGCATGTCTTCAGCTAATATTGAACTCTAATTCTTTAGATTCTTCCTATCTTTCAGCAGTTGGTGCATAATTGTGCATTAATTCCTTTTATAACCATCATCCTTGGTATGAAGATGCTAGATACTATGTTAATTGTCACTATAGAATCCATAAAAGAATGTAATGTCCCCTTCTTGACATGACCAGTTTGTGGAAAATTAGCCTCCTTTCTGAGTTTTCTTGTAGGGTAATTAGTCAGCAAGGGTGAACTCCAATGTTCTTGGAGAGCACATGTTTAGTTGAGCAGAGGTGTTGTCAATGGCAGTAAGTTTAGTTGATCATGGTCAACCTCTTGATGTTTTCAGAATTGATTTCCATCCTTTTGGGAGCTCTCCAAATGTCTTGGAGAAGTATGCTATTTTTAGACAATCACCTTGTTGTTTCAGTTCCTCCCAAGTCTGCAACGACAAATTGGTATGATCAGAATTTTATATTTGTGACATTTTAACACCTTCTGCAACCTGGGCAATTTATTAATTAATTTTATACTTAAGTTGTCAGTTGCCCTAAGGTGTGTTGTCTGCAATTTTGTATTCACAAAATTTGGGCAACACTACGAAATTTTTCATGAATTCGTAGTTTAAATTCTTCTCTAAGATAGGCATTCTTAAGACGTTTTCCAAAGGCAATTGGTTATATCTTGGATTGGCCTAAGTTTCTCATCCTACAGATGCCATTTCCAGAGATTTCGTCGAGTTTTTCTCTCTTTCTTACAAAATCGGGTTTTTCTTTCCTGACTGCTAGTGCTCGATTTTTGGAAATCTCAAGTCTTAAATCATTTTTTCTTGGTTGGTTTGTTTGTTTTTGTTTTTCTTTACATCCTAGGTCTCTTGCTTTTAATATCCTAATCGTTTTGAGCTATCGTAGGCTTACATACATGCTATATTCTAAGAGAAAATAAAGAATGAAGTTACTTGCAATTGGGCTTTTAAAGCCTGATTGCAAGTAGCAAGTAATCATTCCTTGTTTAAAATCTTGCGATATGAAATCAAAAGTCCAAAGGTTTCTTAAGTTAATGTCAGGCCTTTTTAAGGGCCAAAACAAATTGTTTTTAGAAGGCATTTTCTCTACCTTGCATTTGCAATAACGTTTTTGAGGGAAAGATCATTGTCTTAATAAAATGTTATATATATAATCGAGCTTTTAAACCCCGATTACATGTCTTCTTTAAAACAAAAATGCCTGCGAACCACAACCATACTCAAGGTCATCGTTTTTAAAGTGCATTACAAATATTTTTAAAGAGTTTATGTTGTAGTCGGGCTTCTAAAACCCGACCACAACATTCTTTATAACTCAAAATTGCTTGCAACGCAATCCATAAACCCTAACATCGCCTTTATTCACATCATTTACATGTAAAATGTTTTTAAAAAAAGGCATCCCTCATGTCGTCGGATTTCTAAAGACCGACTTCAAATGTCTTTAACTCCAAATATGCACGTAAACTGTGACTTAAAGCCCAACATAAGCTTAGTTGTCATTTTAAAAGGGTTTTGTAATGCTGTTTTTGCTTGCAAGGCCTCTTAAAAAATGTGTTTTCTTTGAAAGTTCATTGTTGTCAGTTATAAGTCTTTCCCAGAACTTGCAACGTGGAGCAAAAATCCCGACGTCGGCATTCTTTACAAGAATGAAAGGTTTTATAAAAACGCCTTATATGTAGTCGGGCTTTTAAACCTCGACGACATTACTATCATTTCTCTAAAACACAAAAACGCCTTACGTTGCTTGATATAAAACACGATCTTTTGCTTATGATCGTTGTTTTAGATTGGAAGATCATCATTTTCGCTTGCAACATTGCTTTTAAAGACCGACTTAGAGCAAGACCGAATCATTTTCATTTGCATTGTTTCATACGAAACGCGGATATACTTGGAGGTCACCGCTTTTGTGAAGGAATGCAACTTGACTTGCAACAGCAAATACAAACCATGATTCAGGTGTTGAATAAGTCTTTGGGTTGCTAGGATTAAGGATTTCGGTTTTCAATCCTCGTCATTTGTCAAGGGATGGTCAATTTTTGTTTGCCTATATAGCTGCGATTTGAAGATCTTTCCTTAGATTCTTAGCAAAGATTTCGGGGGATTTTCTTCAAGTTCAAGACAACATTCACATTGCATTTTTCGCTTTTCAAAAGAGGTATGGATTTCTTTACTTGCATTTGTTCTTCATTTTTGAAGAGTATTTTATGAAGCTTTTCCCTATTTGCAAAATGCCTAGAGTTTTTGTATATATGTTTGTGTCCATGCTTTTACAAATCATTTTCAGATTTGTAAAGGTTTTTGTCTTTGAAAGTTTGAGTGTATTGTTCTCATAACAATACGAGTTCTTCCCAAAAATGATGCAAGAAAAGATGAAAGTTTTTGCCCCAAAGCAAGAGCTTCAAAAATGCGTGTTTTTCCTCACTTGCAATCGGATTTCAAAACCACAATTGTGAGTCCATTTTGCCAAGAAAAAGTTAAATACTTCCCCTACTTGTAGTCGGACTTTAAAAACAAGAATGCAAGCAAAATACCTTCCCAAATGCACTTGTAATTAGATTTAAAAGCCCTGGTTACAAATAAAAGAGACCTTCCATTGTATATATGCATTTGCGTATCATTTTTACATCAAGTGCTTATATCGCATTCAATTGCAAAGCTCATTAAATAAAACCAAAACTCCTCATTGGCCCTATTTTGCAGAAGGATACAAAATGAGAACAATCACATGACGAAGCCATACAAGGAACGGGAAAAGTGATCGAATGATTGAGAGCATAGAATGCTTTCAAGACAGAGATGGTCATGAAACAAGAAAAGATGCTTTCCCAATAACGACCATTATGATGTAGAACAATCAAGAATGTAGGTTCCTATTCTGCTTCGAGATGTTTCCACCAAACCTGAGCACGTGAGTCATGGAGCATCCTGTAGCAGTATGAGAAATGACAAAAGGATGATGTAAATAGGTGTCGTGTCTTGTCAGACACTTAATTTTCATTATGTATTTGTAATTTCATTTCGACAGATTACATGTAATGTAAAAACAAGATGTAATTGCACGTGATAGTATCATCTGCAAAGTTCTAACATGTAATTACATTGCAGGACATCGGGACTTGCAATGTTGAATAAGTCAAAGTTAGTTTTAGAATAGGTCAAAGTTTGTTGGGTTTCTCCCACCTTTCTCTCTCAGCCCCTGACCTATAAATAAAGGAGGGTGCTCTTTGTAATTTCATCTTTTGGCAATGCAAGAAAACCCTGCTAGTTTGTATATGTACTCTAAGACTTTGAGCTTGGATGTAGATTAAATTGCTTTCAATAAAAAAGGCAATTTGCTTTCAAACTTTGTGTTGATTTCGGGGTTATGTGACGACCTTTTCTAGATTTGATTGTGAGTTTTGTACTTTTGTTCAAGAGGGATTTGAATTCAGTCTTGCAGACTTGAGTTGCATATTGTGTTCAAAGTTATAAATTGGTTTCAGATTTGATCTTGGAGACTTTGAGATGCTTATCAAGTTTGAGATTAACATAGGACACTAAAGCAACAAAATAGCTTGTCGGCTTTGTGCTGCTTTGTTTCCTTCGTTTGTGCATGCAAGGTGAAATACGTATTGGAGACTTTGAGTTGCACATGTATTTCATTCTTGTTCTCAAAATCTCATAACGAGCCATGGAAAGACTTTGAGCTTTCATGAGTTTCTTGGTTACTGAAAGTTGTTGGTACGTCAAAGGTTATTCTTACATCTAATCTTTTTTTTATCAGAATTATTGCTCCAACCGATACTTTGTGAGTGAAATACACCATTGCTTGAAGATTGTATTGTAATAGCAACATCTATTCTGAAATAAGAGAATAACATGAATGTCCCACCTTGATTTAGCTTAGTGTAAATATTAGTTAAGTGTTTTGTTGATTCCAGTAGCAATAAGAGGGGCGAGCTTTCCCTTAGAAGTAGGAGAGACTGCGTATCACCTGCTGTGACTAGAACCACTGTTTTGTGATTGATCCTTAAAAACTATTGGTTGCAAAATATCCACCCAGCGGTTTTTGGTGATGCTGTTGGGGACACGATACACATTCGAGAGCCTCACGCTTTCATTTGAAGTATACTTGTGTCTTGTTCATTGTAACTATTCATTGTATTTTTATTTCTTGTACTATTTCAAGTTTTTACCAAGGATATGTAAATGGCTGCCCAAGGTTCTGGGGGAAATGCTTTTGGTCTGTTGAAATTGACTCTACCTCTACATGCTCTTCTTGATGTCTCACGGAAGAATTTTCCCAAGTTCTTTGTAATGAGCCTAACTTGGCCTCATCGATAAACCATCTAAATTTTACCAATTTCCGTACAAATCATACACTTGGTATTTTATCAAACAGTTGGCAGGCAAATAATTATACTACTATAGTGAACTTGTCCAATATTGACTCAATGCTTTTTAAAACAATTTTTGTGCCTTGGCCGATTGGAGAAAGTAACATTTGTTTGGCGTTTAAATCTCAGAAATCATGCTTGTATTTAAATATGAAGCAAACATACATATATGCATTTTAACTCCATCATTTACGAGCATTAAATTAAAATGAAATTACATATCATATCTTTGTCCAGCATACACGTTTATTCATCTTAAAAAAAATGAATGCATAAGTAGAACCTGGAAGTCGTGTGTGTTTCTTGATGTGTCTTCCAACTACGGCTATCTCCCACGCGAAACAGTGCTAACGGCTGACCTTGCAAAAACCCGCAAATGCTAATTGCGGCTCACTAGTGACTCCCAACGTGCGGCAGCAAAGACTCCCTCACGAAACAAGACCAGGTAGCGGGGAAGAGGATGTGGCCTAGTGTGAAGCTTGGCCCAGTCAGCTTTGTCACGGCCCTTCCCTAGCGTGACAGCTGCTGTCCAAAAAACGTGGTCGACTAGAGTAATGGCAGCCCTTCCCAATGACGTTGCCTGTAACAAACAACCTCCATTGTCATCCACGTGATGCTGGATGAGCATATACCTTTCGCAGCAACCTGTGGGTTTTCTTTATTGCAGCAATTAACTTGGCCTCTTATGCAGACCTCATTTCAATTGTATTCAACATAGAATTCAGAATTTCCTCATATACAACAACACGAAGGAAGAATGCAATCGATTATACTACAGCAATCGATCGAAGATTTTGATCATACAACAACGATCAATCAGAGATTAGCTCAAGAAGAATCAGTCTTCGAGAAACTAATTTGACCCTTCAGCTAGGGCTCAGATGATTAGGAACAATTCCCAAGAACAATTTTCAATAAACAATATTCGATCCTTTACTTCACAAATGAGCCTGTATTTATAATTCCTTGGTCTCCAAAGTTTCCAAAAACCATCATCAGTTAACTGCTCTTCATAATATAAACTTCTAAATCATTATAATAATAATAAAGTATTATTATTATTATAATATGGCCTTATTATTAATTAATAACATATTGTTATTAATTAATACAATTAATTATCAAATATAATTCTGATGATAATTCCCGCAACACCTGCCATACTGACTGACCAACATGCTCATCACTGCACTGCCAAAAATGGCAACTGCCAAAAATAGACTTACTAAAAATAGCAAGTCTGTCAACTGGGACCCTCAAAACCCTGCATCATCTCACGAGGGTCGCGATGATGAACTTACCAAGTCACTGCCACAACCTGCTAAAAATAGGGTAATCACATTCTTCGATGATGGACAACATCCTGATGAACATATTGTTGCTTTTACATTGCATGCGGCATTCATGGTGTTGAACATGAGTATATGTCTATGAGGTTGTTCATGGAAACTCTCCAAGGTGTGGCCGATGACTGGTTTTACCATCTTGCACTACAAATTATCACAAATTGGGCTACTCTCATAATAGTCAAGTTTGAAGAAAGGTTCAAGCCTCCTAAAGATGCTCATGTCCCGTTGGCTCAACTTACCCTGTTGAAGATGGAATCTCGCGTGCCTATGCGAGAATTCATTGCTCATTTCAACAAGCTGGCACAAAGAATTCCTACTCTTGCTCGACCTATAACTGCAAATTTGAAGTGCTTCTTTGTCAATGCTCAAATTCTCGAAGTCAGTTTTTTGTTAAGAATTGCAACCCCAACTAATCTTGCAGCTGCACCAAGTTTGGCAATTGGAATCGAGGATGATCTCATTCTTGTCGGGTCGATAAGAATTGAAGCTAGTGGGTTTGAAGAATTTTCTTCCATCAAAACGACA
This sequence comes from Thuja plicata, assembly GCA_018584345.1. Lineage (NCBI taxonomy): Eukaryota > Viridiplantae > Streptophyta > Pinopsida > Cupressales > Cupressaceae > Thuja > Thuja plicata. The sequence continues at coordinate 4,647,700 of MU225240.1, forward strand.
GATCCTACAACGCAAAGGTTGGCAAATGAGCTACTTGGCCTCAAAAAGAAAATAGCTCAAGGTATGTTTTTCGCTCCTCGCAAGGATGTACAAAGGAGGCCTCTCAAATGTTGCTCGTAGTTTTACTGATGGGAATCAACATAAGTTAGTTTCATCAACAAAGAAGCTTGCTATTGAGGCACCATTAGTGAAGGCAACAACGAAGCATCCTAAATTTCAAACGAGTGATCTTGTTATTCTCTTCCAAGAAAATGAAGTAGACATAGCAGGCAACTCCCATATCTGGTTCATGTAGTCTCAGAAAACCAGTGATGAAAAGTTGAGGAAGGAAAATCTTTCTTCCAATGTTCAAGACAATCATGTCCTTAGAATGGACATGCACGCAAGTCCTAATCAAGATGAAAATGATGCATTTGTGTCTCAAGGTCATGAACTTGAATACGCTTTGCATTAATGTCCTACCCCAGAGCTTGAAAAGAAACTTCTCATTAACAATCAAGACATTCCCAATTCTAGAGTTTGTGAACAAGATACTAAGGTATGTAGTGCAGTCATGTCGTCACCTGAATCACATGAGCAAGGTTTTTTCAATCTACCTAAGGTGCTAGTGGTTGATGAACCAGTTATTCAAGTTGCAGCATACAAGGAAAGCTCAGTCTTTGTGCGATCGAGGGGATATCCCATAGGACATCTTGCTTGGTTGGAGGCCAACGGAAAGTCAGCAATCCCACTTGTACCTGAGCATAGAGTTACATTAGAAGAAAAGGTCAAATATACAGTTCAACAGGAGCAGTCTGAAGTCATGGATCCACATTGCAGCAGTAGTGTTGATGTGAGTTTTGTTCCACTACAAAATGCAAAATTAAACACTTAGTATTCCAAGATGAAATACCAAATACTCAATCCTCTCTTGATATAACCTCATCTCTCATGCTAAGCTTGCAACATAAGATCATGAAATGACTTCAAGGTTCCTTTAACTATGGATACTCGCTCAGTGAAATAATGTGATTTGTTGATAAATCACTTAGGGGGACTTACGCTATTCATTCAATGGATATCAACTTCCTTGCACTTCTAAAGATTTGGCTTCATAATGTGCAATGAAAATATAGTTTTTCTCTTTCAACTCTTCAACTTCAACTTAAGCTTAATTTCTACTTCTACTTCTAACTAGGAATGCAAGGAAGCATGGATGACTTGGACTCTACCAAGTGAAATCCTATCAACGACCTCAACTTCACCTAGTGCAAGCTTCTAAGGATCTCAAATGGTTTTCATATCAACACCTTCTCCTTAATCCAACTTGAAAGTACAAACTAAGGATCCAATGCCAATTGAACTTAAGTGCAATGACTAGCTTACCACACAAGGCTTCCTCACAATTAGCAAGGAGGCTAGTGGCCTAGTATACTTGAGTCAAACAAGAAAACATCCACAATGGCTTTCATCCAACATAGCTACTTCTAACAACATGAAGTGAAATCTACTCCAAGTAAAAGATTGAAGAAACCATGCAACACTTCAAAGCAATATTAAGTAATTCACCATGATGAACCAACAATGAATTATCCATTACTTCAATAGTATCATAACAACAATTTGATCAAGTCTCTCCCTTGGCTAACCTACTCTAATATATCCCACTACTCCAATTTAATGCTCCTTAGCTAACCTCTTTGACTCTTTACAAATGAGAAGGCCTTGGCCTTGTATAGATGTCCAATTACAACGAAGGGCCAGGATTCATTTGAAATCCAGGGCCAAGATTCATCCCTAGAAACCCTAATTAGGGTTGCCAAATTTTCAACCAATTACATGAGATCACCAAATCATGGGCCAATAAAAAAATTACAATGATTTTTCAACCAATGAGAAAATAGGACACTTGGCATGCTGTGATCGGTTGTGCTTGAAATTAGATTTTTCTGATTGGAGAAGATACCCAATTGCCACCTCATCATCCTTATCCTATAGCTCTAATTAATCTTTGTTCTTGGAAGTTTTCTCCTTGCCATGATTCGAACTTGATTGAACTTGCATCTCTCTTGAACTTGATATTCATCTTGCCTTGACTTTGTCCTTTGGTAACTTGGTATGAACTTCCTTCCCACTTGAGATCTTTGAACTTGCTTGAAGCGCTCACTTGTTGGCGTGATGATCGAGGATATGTATACCAGCAATGCTCTGGTCTTCAAAGTTGTCCCAATGATGAATCTTGATTCAGCCCTTTCAACTTCATATCCACCTTTCGCTTTGGTTTCCCTTCCCTTCTTTCATGAATGCCTCAAGCTTGAACTTGGCAACCTATCCTTGCCAACCTGCAAGAGCAAAAACACATGCCTTCATTTGATTCGATAAAATATTGCCATTAAAACTTGAAAATTTGATTAACTCAATTGAGTTAAGATTGCCATGTTGTTGAGTTCAATTAACTTAATCACTTAAACCTTAGATTGCTTCCAACTTAGATTATCATTGATTTCCCTTTATTACCAAGTTAGAATTTGCCATTAATTGTTCATTGATTACCATTAGCATTGATTGTCAAATTGATGTTCACTTACCCTTGCCAACTAGTTAACTTAGAGTTTGCATTTGAGTGTTCTCACATGCCACACTCCGTTGAAGAAGTGAGTTTGGCTAGCTTGCTGCCTAGTGTGATTCATTCTAAGTTGCCGCATCTCATTAGTTGGTCTGGTCCTTTACACTATATCCTCTCACCTTGCCCATCTCTGGAACAAGGTGATCAGGAACTGATAAGGGCATTGCATTGTACCTTATTTTTAGTTGGAAAATTTCAGAAAAATAAAAAAAGGAGGGGTCTCAATAAAAAGAGATTTATCCATCTTTCAAATTCATATTTGTGTCAAGTTTCTTTGTTTAGGAGAATTAGTTGTGTTGTCTGGTATTTTGGACTTATAATATGCTATCAGAGCGTTCATGTGGATTTTCAATGGTTTCTTTGCCAAAATTCTATTAATTCCATTTTGATAACATCATAATGTCAAGCCAATATTTTTTAAGTTTTAATTCACAGGGTTAGTTTAATCTTGTAGTATCAAAGTGTAAGTGATAGGTTGTGTTACAGAATATTCTAAATTGGTATGTGAATGAATAGCAAGTTGGTTTTATTCATTTATTTATTTAATACAGAGATGTCTTTAGTTGCTTTAGAAATTCCAATGAAAGGTATATGTGATTGTTGGATCACATAGGCTAAGAATGTATCTTCAAACACATAGAAATACATGTGATAACTTCAAGACTTTATTATCGATGAAGTGATATGCTTCTAGATGTAGGTAGCCATGTTTCATATATGTTTGAATTTTTGAAAGATGTGAGCAATTTGATAGTTCTAGGGCAGATGAAAATGACTTGTTTAAGTTTAGATAATTCTAGTATTTTGGGTCATGCAATTTAAGTGGCATATTTTTGGTTATATTCTTGATATGAAGAATTGAGTAGGTGTTGTAAATGATCATGCAATAATCTTGATTTTATCTTTGTTACCAGTCCACTTAAAAAATTCCCTGGATTAGGGTTTGGTTTGACCTAGTCTAGGTTCTAGCCCAGTTCCCCTATAGGGTCATCAAATTTCCTGCAAGACAGAACCAGATTCAGCTAGATTTGTGTTGCAGCTGACCCAAGCAAACATAAGTTCATTTTGCAGGACCCCCATAGGCCCCCCAGCTGAGCCCAGCTGAATTTTCATTGCTCTTAAAGAGTGCTGAAAACTGCATCCCGTAAATGAACATTATCAATTTAATCTCCTTTTTGAACACTTTATGCCACGGATTTAAAACAATTTCTGCCTTCTTCAGCTTGAATTTCGCAAATTTCAAGAGGGAGATTTGAGCTATAAATGCCTTTCACCACCATTATAACGAAAATTCTCTTAAAAAATGACCTGCTACAGCTACTGTCTGTACTAGTATAGGCCGACAAAAAACATAATTTCCTGATATTGATCTGCTGTACTTGATCAAATTCTGCTGTTTTGTTATCAAATTCTGCAAAAATATTGCTCTAAATGTTCTTGCCATGACCTGCTGTAGAATAATGAAGCATTGTCATTATTACTGCTCATTAGGATCAAAAATTTGACGTCTGTTTCTGTATGAAGAGATATGTGACCTTCTGTTGCTGTTTGTACTGAGATTATAAATCCAAAATACCTTTTATATCACTTCAAAGATTATTTCTGTAGTCTCTAATATTAGCTTTCTCTTTTCTCTATATAGTTTTCTGCCTTTTGAATGACCCCTTCATCCCTATAAATAGTTGTTCATTTATCCTTGAAACCTCGTGACTTTTCTCGCAGCTATAGCTGTTGCAGCCATAAATAGCAATTCTTTTTTATTGCTTTGTTTCTAAAACGAAACAGACACCATTATATTGGTGTCTCTCCTCTTAAAAACATGCTTTTGTGCCAATGCTTAGGTGTGCACCTAAACATGTGCCTTTTCTTCCTCAAACACATGTAGTTTGAGGGGGAAATTCAAGATGCAGTTTTCCATTTTTTTGGCACGTTATGTAAAGACCCCCGACAATTTCTACCAATTTCTTTACTGTTCTCAACTTGCAATGAAAGGATCTTTTATTGTTTGCAGTTTGCACACATGAACTTTTTCTGAGTTGCAGATTTTATGTTGTTTAAAATGCAATGATACCATATAATTTTGCATTCATAAATGAGCAGGAAATAGCTGTTCGAATTGAAACTCAGAAAATAAAAAAATTATTTCACCGTAACAACTGGTATTAAGAACATAATGACAAAGTTATAACAGATCCAATTTCTAACCTTAATGCTAGATGGCAACAGCAATTTACATCTGCATTTACTCATTAAAAGTAGGCACAAAACATGACTGGAAGAATGTGTTAAAACCCTCACGCCAAGGTCTAAAATCTGTCACAAGATTGCCATGCCATGCCTGCACAATGACCACACATCCAGCACACCAAGTTGACCCACAGAAAATACTTAATTGCTGCTCTCTAAACTTCGACCAGTTCATACACATTCATGCCAAGGTCATGGAAGAGATCTATCTTGACAGTCGACCCACAACTTGGCTGTTTAATGCCCCCAATCTGCTCTCTATAACTGTAAAGGTCTGCCCTAGTTTTATTCCACACACTATTTTTTTGAAGTGTTTTAGTGATTGTAAACAAATATCACATCAAACCAAACAAGGAAATACAATATTGCATCCGCACAAATGCAGCCCCAAATTCAGTTTCAGACCTGGTATGACCCCCCTTATGACATGTTCGGCACCTTTTATGCCGCTACAGGTCTGTATGGCACTCTCTCTACCCTTTTTTAATATGTACAGCCCTATCTCAGGTGATTGCAAACTAGTACGAATGAAGTGTTGCAGACAGAAACGGCACCTTTTGTGGATCTCCCAGACTTGTACGGCCTCCTACAATCCTTCCACAAATGTTGTAGCTCACTTTTGGGCTGTATCTATCATGTATGACGTGCACTGTTCTTCCCAAAATGCATATAATATCTCCAGCCGATCATTCACAGCAGGACAGCCATTAACATATCACCAAATCCTCCAATCGAACCCTCCTGGCAATTGAATATTGGCAAATATAAATAACTATCTCAAATGTGATTACCTCATAGAAAACTATTAGCAATCCTCCTGACTGTATCTTTCAACAGCGAAGAAAATGTTATTCATGAGGGATTTCCTCCTCATAAACCCTTGAAGAAGAATTTCTCCAATATTTCATAAATTTGTATTCAATCCAACATGCCTAAAAGAGAGCTCTTGATTTTCTTTTATAACACTCTCGTAAGAGCTCATTCACTTATCTTGCCAATGTGGGATAAATAACACAACTCCCTTTTTACAATTTATGTCTCCGATGTGTTGTAAAATAAGGGGACCTTAACTATAGTCCAACAATAATAAAGTTAAATATTTATAATTAACTTTATAAACTAACTATATTAATGAATAATAAACTATGTTCCACGGAGTTTCCGGTACGGGGGCGTTTTAGGGGACGGGGACGTGTTTCCGGTACAGGTACGGGTCAAAGTCAAAATTTAGGGGACGGCGACTAAAAACATAGGGGATTTTTATATATAGAGAGACAAAATTCAATGTTCATATATGAATATCATAGACAATGAGACATACATGGAAATTAAAAACTTAGCTATCAAGGATTCAAGATTGAAATGACAATATGATCATGATTCATAATAGTATATCCGAATATCACATACATATAGCAAAAATCAAAAATGCCCAAAGGCTCCAAGTATCAATGTATCATGCATGAAATCAAATTATCAAAATGACATAAAGTATCCAACTCCATAATAATCAAACTGATTCAAAAGCAATAATGTATTTGAGTATCTGCAAAGCCAAATATATGGCTGTCCTCTAGGAATCTAAATCTATATCTAAAT
>MU225240.1:4656424-4668619 GCA_018584345.1 Thuja plicata
GGCATACTTTTTGAGGGTTTTGGAAGGGCATTGAAAAGGATTAGATTGTGACATTGTTGCATCTTCCATACCGACATGTCGAACATCTATATCATCATTTGAAGAATCACTATCAGGCTCAGCCCTAAGTCTTTTTCTTTGTCTTTGTGACATATGAGTTGGTTGCATGGCAACTTCCATGCTATCACTACTTCCCTCACCCTCACTGCTGCCCATGTTTTTTGATTTTGTAAAGTATTATGCTGCTGCAAATTATTGAAAAAAAAAATATTTCAAAGTTTCATTCAAGATGCCCTCTCTATGTGATGAAAAAAATTGAAAAATGGCAACAAATAACAATAAAGTTTGAATCAAACAATAGGAAGATAAAATACATACCTGAAATGAAGAAGAAATGATGCCAAAACCCTCCTCTTGAACCTCCAAAATGCTGCTGTGTCTTTCCTCTTGCAAACTGAAAATACTCCAAGTCCAAATGAAATGAGCAAAATAATAAGCTTTAGTCTTATATCTATTACAAACTAGGGTTTCCATATTTTATTAGAACCTAAAATCACATGTGGGGCCCGCACGGAATTGAAACAATTAAAAAAAAAAAAAATTTTGCGTTTTTGACTGGGCGGAAGTTCTGAGAAAACGGGGACAGATTTCCGTACCGGGTACGGTCGAGGTACGGCTTTGCCGTCCCTGGTACGGAAATCCGTACCGCCGTACCATTTTTTTGCATGGGCGTTTCAGGGACGGTACCCTTTTTTGATTGATTTCGGGACGTCTTTGGGGACGGCCAAAAACGGTACCGGCGTCCTCGTTTCGTACCCGGTACAGGGACGAGGCCAAAAGGCCAGGGGACGCGTCCCCGTGGAACACAGAATAATAAATCATATTAATTATATAAAAATCCTTCTGTCGATATTAAACACTTACCATCGACATGTCAACATTACTAAAGGTCCTAACCATGCCCAAATGACTTACTATTGCCCAAAACTGCCTCTAAACACGTCAAAATGATCTACAACTAAAACTGCCTAGGCCAAATGGCCTCATAGTCCCTTAAATGTCTTGGTTAGCCTTCGTGACCATGGAAAAATAGGCTAACGACAACATCATGCTATAAGTGCTAGAACGGGGACATTACGTTAACTCACACCATGACTCAGAAAGTTGTCCTCAAATGTTATGCCTGCATATGTGTTGCTTTTGTTCAATAGAATAAGTCAGTCAATGTTTGATATGTGTGGTCGAACTATTGTAATGCCTCTCTGATGAGTGATTTTGCAATCCCACAAGTGACAAGTGAAAATAGGGTTCACATATGTCACTTTATCTAATTAATTAAATGAAGTTACTCATCAAATGTACTTTATTGGGAAACATTAAATAGTAGATTTATTTCCTTCTAACCCAACTTTAGCCTACGAGAATAGAATAGTCTAAACAATCCTCCAACTATTCATCAAAAAGGGGACATTACACACTAGAAGTGTTTAAGCATTGATGTGTGCATTTGGAGGGGCTCAATGTGTAGGCATGCACTAGTACAATGTATCAAGGTTTTGCGAATTTTGAAAATCTTGTGAGCCATGTACCTATCGATTAACTTGAACATTTTCAGCAATACCTACTTTCCATGATGTGCATGCGAATGCTTATCAACATATTTGATCTTTGTTGAAAATTTTATGTTTTGACAACGGCGTGCATTTGATACTAGATATTTGGACTTGTGCTTGTCAAAAGTTCTTCATGTGCCTTTAGCCTTGCCTGTCATCAAAGTATTCTTTTATAAGATGAACTCCATTATCCAGGGGTGTGCCCATACATTGAACTTTAAACATTTCAAAATCTCACTTCTTTATAAAGGCATACTCTTCCTTTCAAAGACACACTTACTCTAAATTTCTTCATTGTGGCACATTGGTCTCTACTTGTCATACACCAATGGTAGGAAAATTTGACTTGACAATATTCATTTAGCTTAGTGTGTTTGAAGTTGATTGAACACTAGATTGAATGTACTTGCAATTGTAGATTGTTTTCAATGTTTTCAAGACATTTACTTTGTATTGGTATGCCTTTTAGATTATAGTGCATGCTTGGGTAACACTTTGAAAACTTTTGAGATCATTGAATGTTCCTTCAATTAGGTACCTAGGATTGTTACACAGACTCGTGTATGTGAGTTCTCTTTCTTGATGAAGAAAATTAATCTATATTTTTATCTATTCACTCTTAATATTGTTTCAAAATTGCCTTATGAGGTGGACACCAAAACCTCTATGCATACTTGCCTTTATGACTTAACTTTCAGATTCAAAAGCCTCCTTTCTCCCAACAAAATGGATTTCTTCTAGAGCCTCTTAGGATCCTACAAGCGCTCAAAGAAAGACAACAAGACAACAAGAAAATGTAAATGCGCAAGACTTGATTGTTGCAAACTTTAGTTTTGAAAATTTGACATCAATACAAAAGCTTTGTATGCATACAACAACCACCTCATAGATTATGTCACCACTTGCCTTAGGGCAACACTGTAAATATTATGAAGCAATTTTATGGCCTAAGGGTCTTAGATTTTCCAAAATGAGGATAGGTTTAGCTTGAAGTTTTTGTGTTTCTAGAAACTTTGTTAACAATGTGTTTGCCAATAAGATATACTACCAAAAAGAAGGATGTAGATGGTGATAGTAGCAGATTTGGTGAGTAGATTAGGTGCATTCAAATAAATTGAAGTTGAAGTTTTAAATGTGACAAAAAACATCAAGCCTTTTATTCTGCAAAGCATAAACATGTTGGTCAATGCACTATGAACTCTAGGAGAAAGCGATATTTTAATATATGCAATAACAAAATCATTTGAGAAGGAAAATTAAAAAGGCAGTTTTCCCCTTGATCATTGTAATCAGCTAATGTGTCGCATTATAGACTAAAATGTACATGACAAGAAATAAAGATGGGATCATGAGATAACAAACAAAACGAAGCGAATTCCTTGAGAAACAAGATGTCTTACAGTTTAGCAACATCCATATCCTCTAATATTGGTCTCAACCGTGTGTCGAAGTTTGAGACAACAGCCACTTTTACTGTATAAATCAAGTTATTGAATTATTATTTTCTTGGGCAACCTCAAGAATAAACCATAGCAATCACTTTTAGAAATCAAGAGTCAATATGCCTTTAAAAATGCATCTTTCCTACAACCTCCAGCATCTCTCAAATGGCTGAGAACTTCATATGCTCTAACTGGAAGCTTCCATGCATCGCCCTGTGAGAAATGCTGAATCCACAAAATCCAGAAAAGATCTTGATTTTCAATGGATAGTATGAAGTGCAGATACTCCACAAACTAAACAGTCAAAGAAAATATACACAAATTCCTATTTCACTCGTGTTATTCAAAAACGATGAGTAATGAAACACTGATATGCTTCTATATATGGCAATAACATCATGTTTTGTAGAGAAAGCAACAACGAAACTACATGTAGTATTAAAAACGATGCTTTGAGATCACAACTAAAACAGTTTCCTTAAGAATAGGAGCAGCTGGTTTGAAAAAAATGAAAATCTTATTTGTTATTATTTTCATTTCTGTTGAGATAAAATAGATCCTTTATGATAACATATGTTTGCAAGAGGACAGTTTGATGCATGCATTTTCAACTTATTTATGTACATGTATTATTTTATGGGCTGCATGGTGATATAATGGTCAGCCTGATTTCCTAGCATATATTACAAACACGTGTTGTTACTAACTTGGTAGAATTATTCTATCCAAGTTTGACATTATTTGTTATGGCAATAGTGATTGGAACATAGCAGAGCTGACCCTTTGTTGAATAGAATCTGGTAAAACATAAGATTTGTTTGACAAATAGATGCCCATTTTCATATTTTTCTTTGTTTATTATTTATCTGTTATGAGAGTATAGTCAATTAAATGTAAGTGTTTACATTTGTTGTGCCCAATCTAGCATATAACAATCGTATACATGGCTAAACAGGACAATTGTGTAAGGTAAATAGAATAGTGGTGGTTCCTATGGTGTTGTCTTCCCATTATTTGCTATATTGATAACACAACGTTGTGCAATGTTGAGTTTATTGAAGCTTCATTCTAGTCTGCATGCAATAAGAAATTGTGTTAATCAAAAAGGGGTTTTATTTTCTGAAATTTCTTGTTGTTATGGATTGTATGAGTATCTCAAGAAAGTGTTGAAGTATTAACTTTGATTATTGCATAATAGGTGAGCTCTTTATTTATACATCACCGAGTTTGTTATTCACAACTAATTTAGGTTTAGCAAACTCAAATTTAATAGTGGCTTGTTGTAGCTCCCTACTGTACCCAATAAAAAATTCCATGTTTGTTGCCAAAAGAAAAAAATCATTTATATGTCAAGAAAACTTGAGTTTATTGAAGCTTCATTCTAGTCAGCATGCAATAAGAAATTGTGTTAATCAAAAAGTGGTTTTATTTTCTGAAATTTCTCGTTGTTGTGGATTGTATGAGTATCTCAAGAAAGTGTTTAAGTATTAATTTGATTATTTCATAATAGGTGAGCTCTTTATTTATACATCACCCAAGTTGTTATGCACAACTAATTTAGGTTTAGAAAACACAAATTTAATAGTGCCTTGTTGTAGCTCCCTATTGTACCCAATAAAAAATTCTATGTTTTATTGCCAAAAGAAAAAAATCATTTGTATCAAGCAAAGTTGCATGGACACAAATATAGATACAAATCCAGATATGGTATCTGATACGAATATGGCCATTTTTTAAACCCCCAATATGGATACGGCTGGATACGACATTAATAAAAACAAATAAACATATTTAACACAATTTTCAAGTTATCAGAGGAGATTTTCATTACTTCAAAAGCAATATAGACACAAATGCTACATAAATAATTTGTGATGTCCCCGTTTTAGCAGGTGTCTGGGGACATGCTTATTAGCCCATCATTGCAACCCTCCCATCATTGCAACCCTTGTGGGCTAATGACTTGTTTTGGGGGTCTCTGGTTGAGGACTTGCTATTTTTAGTAAGTCTATTTCTGTCAATTTCCTTTTCTGGCAGAGTGTCTTAACAGATGGTTTGACAATGCAATGATCAGAGTTGGCTTGGATTGGATAGAATTGATCAATTAAGTCTATCTTAATTAATTGTCTTGTTGAGCTTATTATAAGTCAAAACATTAAAATATTAATGATATCTTAAATGACTTATGTTGGGCATTTCATTAAAAGTTTATTGAGAATGATATCTTTATTATATGAGAATGTCCAAAGTTTGAAGGAAGTGACTTTTTAAGTTATGAATCAAGTATTAAAGAAGGTACAAGTTTTCGAGCCTTCTTCTTGAAGCTAGAGGAATTTACTTAAGACTTTCGAAACTTCTCATGAAAGCACCTTTTGATTATTTCATAAAAACTTGGAGCTTGCGAATTATCTCAATTTGGGAATTGAGGGTTTGGAGTTGCAGAAGAATTGTTAATTATTCTTGGCATTTGGCACTTAGAGCTGGAGAATACGTACCAGTGATTTGTGTTTCTTTGGTTGAATTGGTTTGTTGAGAGAGATCAAGATTGCAGTCTATGGACGTGCATGTTTGGGATAAGCCGTGGTTGTTACTTTAATTATTGGTGGTTCATATTACATAGCGTGGGAGTCCTTCTAGCAGCCACTAGTCTTCAGCAAACTGCACCCAGTAGCTTTGTTGGTGGAAAAGAAGGGAAGCAGCAGCCAGAGAAGTCCTTACTGCAGCAAACTACACACGGGTTTATTGCTTATTATAATGAGTAAGATTTTTGGCATCAATGTAAATTTCAAAGTTTGAATGGTGTTGGAAATAAGAATTAAGAATTTCGATTTCAAATAATTAGATTACATTTGCCATTTAGATGTTGTATGGTTTCATCTCTTGTATTTGCAAAACCACAAAAAAAAAACATATATACACAAAAAGATGAAAAAATTACATTTCCAGAGACGAGAAATTTGTTCAGTTGAATTACAGAGTTAGAGCCAGGCAGGCTCCTTACAGTGGTATTAGAGCAATTTTCTTGCCAGCCTGCAAGGGATTGGGCTTAATTAATGGAAGGTGACAAATATATATCAGGCTTTCATTACACTCGCAGAGGTAGAAATTCTCCACCACCTGGTGATCAGGGACAGGGAAATATGGGAGATAGAATTCTAGGCAATGCAGGTAATGATGAGGAGAGAGAAACTAGGACAGTGTTCAGGAATATTGCACATAGTCAGCAGAAGTTGGCGGTTGGCCAGCAACAGATGGCAACTGTCTTACAAAACTTATCCGATACTCTTTAGCGCATTTCATTGCCTAGAGATTAGGGTAGGGATAGAGATACTAGGAGTATCTCAGCTAGTTCTCACAGGTCTAGAATTGATTTGACAGGGGACAGGCCTCTACATCCTACCTTCCTGAGACCTGAGATTGATGTTGTTAGTATTGAGGAGGTGTCATTTACTGATGACATATTAGCTTTACATACAGACTGGGATTCTTTACCTCACGAAGTAAAGCAACATTTAAATTTTGACAGGCTCATGACTCAGAAAAGAGAACGTTCTAAGGGTAGAATAGATGGGAGACAAAAACATGTGAACCATGAATTGAAACAAGCAAACTAGCAAACTGACTTTGACACACTTTGATGGGAGCAAGAAGATGACAACTAGAGCTTGGATTCACAAGCTTGACACATACTTGACTTCATGTTTTATCTTTGAAGAGGACGCCATTAAGTTTGTTGTTCTGCATTTAGATGGTACAGCCCATGACTGGTGGTACCATGGGTTAGTCTCCTTGCATCACGATCAGATTGTATCCTATCAGGAGTTTGTAGATGGATTAGTAGAGAGGTTTGACAGGAAGGACCCAGAGTCCTATTTCAGGGAGATGGCACAACTCAAACAAACATGTAGTTTGGAGGCTTTTATCAGAGAGTTCCAGAGGGTATCAATGATGGTCTACTTTATTTCAAAGAGGAGGTGTGTGATGTTGTTTATTGAGGGATTAGTTAAACCTCTTAGGGGTTGGGTTAAGTCTTTTGACCCTACATCCTTGTAGTTGGCTATGAAAAAAGCAAGAAACTTGGAGTTTTCAGCTCCACCTAATAAATTTCCTCCTAAACCATCTAATCCTCCTTATGATAACAAGACTGCTCCAAAAAGAATTGAAGGATCAGATTTTAAGAAACCTATGATAGGACCCTTAGATCCAGAAATACTTAGTGATTTGAGGAGAAGGAGATTGTGTTTTTATTGTAGGGGTCCTTATGATGAAAACACGAATGTCCATTGAAGCCTAAGGGTAGAAATAGGCTTATGGAGTGGTATTATGAGGGTGAGCATAGTTATGATTTTGAGGGGGAGCAAACTAATCATGAAGAAGAAAGCTATGAAGAAGCAGTTGACAGTGAGAAGGTGGATGAGGATTTCCCACCTCAAGGCTGTATACCTCTCTAGTATGAAGAAAGAAGGTTCTTTCAGGATGTCGGGTCTTTTAGCAGGGCAGCGTGTCATTGCCTTATTGGATACAAGTGTCACCCATAATTTTATTGATTCTCGATTGGTTTCTAGGAGAGGCATACAGACTGAAGAATTTGAAGGCATTCATGTTAAAGTGGCTCATGGTTACACACTTAAGTGTGACAGGATGATTCTCGATCTTCCCATGAAGTTAAACAATTATGAATTTAGAACTGATTTTTATGTGGTTGACATGGGAGGTACTGATGTGGTTTTGGGCATGAGTTGGTTGCATTCCATAGAGGCTTTTTATCTCAGCCTTAAGGATATGGAGATGAAGTTTGAAATTAATGGTAAGACACATATATCAATTATCAGCTGCATCTTATATTTTTACATTTCTTGCACTCTCTCTCATCTTGATGATGGATCACGGAGTGTGATCCGAAACGTTGATGCTAAAAACACTTACACAATCAAATCCAGAAGCAAATAATTGATTTAAATGGATTGTGGAAATCTGATAATGTTGAAAGACACATATACTTAAGCCAATCAGGGAGGAAAATCTGAGGACTATTTCACTTAGACAGATGCAGCATGTCATTAGCCATGATGCAGTTGAGTGGGCAGTAGAATGCGGGTATTACCCACACTTGATGAGTCAGGGAAATCAGCTTATCACCCTGACATACAGGAGCTCAGGGCTAAACACTCTAAAGTGTTTAGTGATTTACCACATGGAAAGCTACCTGACAGAGGCATTGAGCACATTATTGAGGTAGAGGAGGGCACTAAGCCCATTATGATTACTCCTTACCGGCACCCCAAGCGCCTGAAAGATGAATTTGAGAAAACAATTCAGGAGCTGATTTCTATGGGGTATATTAGGCCGAGTAAGTCTCCCTTTGCTTCATCAGTTGTTTTGGTGAAGAAAACAGATGGTACTCTCAGAATGTGCATTGACTACAAGATGTTGAACCGAAGGACAAATAAGAACAGGTATCCTATACCGCGCATCGATGAGTTGATAGATGAGTTGCACGGTGCATGCTTCTTCTCTAAGATTGATTTGAGATCAGGTTACCATCAGATCCGAGTTTGGGAGGACATAGAAAAGACAGCCTTTAGATGTCACTGTGGATGTTTTGAGCTTTTAGTCATGCCTTTTGGGTTGACTAATGCTCCAGCTACCTTTCCGTCTACCATTAACAGGGTCTTCCACAATCAGTTGAGGAGATTTGTTCTGGTTTTCTTTGATGATATTTTGGTATATAGCAAGACATGGGATGATTTGCTCATTTGGATAATGTGCTGGATATTCTGGATAGTGCTTCCTTGTATGCAAAGGAGTCCAAGTGTGCTTTGGGAATGACCGAGTTGTTGTATCTTGGTCACATTATCATTGTAGAGGGAGTGCGCATGGACCCTGATAAGGTTCGTACTATTTTGGGTTGGCCTACCCCAGGGAGCTTGACATGGATCAGAGGATTCATTGGTTTGTGTGCTTTCTATCGCAGATTTGTTGCGGGGTTCTCTCGGCATGCAGCGCCTTTGACTGATTTGACCCATAAGGTGGCTTTTGAGTGGTTCTCTCAGGCACAGGAGTGTTTTGAGAAGTTCAAGCTGATTATAACATCATGCCTGGTTCTAGCAATGCCAGATTTCTCTAGACCGTTTGATTTGCATTGTGATGCTTCTGGTGAGGGCATTGGTGAGGTACTTTCCCAGGATCACCATCCTATTGTTTTTGAGAGCAAGAAGCTCAGGGGTCCTGAGAGAGCTTTTAGTGTGTATGACAAGGAAATGTTAGCCATAATGCATTCTTTGGCTAAACTCAGGCAGTATCTAGCTGGTAGTAAGTTTTGCATAAAAACTGATCATATAGTAAGTTTTGCATAAAAACTGATCATAAAAGGCTGAAGTATTTCCTTGGACAGCATGATGTCAATGAGAGACAACAAAAATGGGTCAGCAAACTATAGTCATGATTTTGATATTTCTTATATCAAGGGTACTCAGAATGTGATTGCTGATGCACTTTCACGGAGGCCTCATCTATGTGCTATGACAGATATTTGAGAATTGGAGGCACTTGATCATTGATGACAATGCCACAGATTAGTGGGCGTCTCGTTTTATTGATGGGACCATACAGGACAGCAGGTATACTCTTGTGGATGAGTTGATCATTTACAAGGATAGGATATTTCTGGTTCCAGGATCGAGTGTTAGATATGTGGTGTTGAGAGCTTTCCATGATTCTCCCTTAGCTGGGCACCCGAGGTTCTTTAAAACCTATAGGCAGGTGCGGGAGAGATTTACTTGGAAAGGCCTGAAGTGTGATGTGTAGCATTATGTCAGGGAGTGTTCTGTTGCCAACATAACAAGCAGGAGCACACATATCCAGTTAGGTTACTGCAGCCACTTCCCATTCCTGAGCGGAAGTGGGAATGCATTTCTATGGACTCCATTGTGGGCTTGCCTAAAGCCCAGGGTAGAGATTGCATTTATGTAGTAGTTGATCGTCTCACGAAATATGCTCACTTTATCCCGATCACTGCTACTTTTTCAGTGACACAGGTAGCTGATCTATTCTTCTAGGAGGTGTTCATATTGCATGGTTTACCCCGGAATATAGTGAGTGACCAAGAAAGCCAATTCATGAGTCACTTTTGGCAGGATTTATTCAGGTTGTGTGGGACATAGTTGACTCCGGGTACTAGTTACCACCTCAGACTGATGGGCAAATTGAGATTGTTAATAAATGGGTGGAGGGCTATCTTCGGAATTATGTGTCTACTCAGCAGAGAGCTTGGATGAAGTGGATTTACTTAAGTGAGTATTGCTATAATTCCACTCACCATATGTCTATCGGATGACTCCTTTCAGAACTCTGTATGGATATGATCCACCTAGTTTCTTGGATTTTCTTTTGAGCGATAGCAGAGTTCCCAGTGCAGGTGATTTGCTGCAAGACTGTCAGGACATTATGGGAACATTGCGGGATAATATTCAGAGGGCTCAGAATCAACAAAAGCAGTATGTTGATCAGAGGAAAGTTGCTCACTCTTTCGAAGTTGGGGATATGGTTTATTTGATGTTGCAGCCCTACAGGCAGTCATCTATTCGGAAGAGTGGAGCTAAGAAAAAATTACAGAGAAAAAAGATGAAAAAATTACATTTCTAGAGACGAGAAATTTTTGCAGTTGAATTACAGAGTTAGAGCCAGGCAGGCTCCTTACCTAATTATAAAATTAATTTAACATTTTTAAATATGCAAAAATGGTATTGTTGCAATAGAAGATAATTGGAAAAATGGGTCAATGAAATAGAAAAACATTTCGGTTGTCTTTCTTATTTGGTGTAGGTTTTGTTTATACCAAAAAGATTTAAAAAAATTGCATAAATGAAGTTTTTCTAAAATTAATTTTGGGAAGTTTACATAAAAATTTTGAAAAATCGAATCACATAGCATTCGCAGTGATCCATAACTCGCCGCGGGTTGTGCGAGTTTTGACAACCCGCAGGCCGAGTAGAGCTAAACGGGTTTTCATGACCCGCCAGCATGACCCACCGGGTCATGGGCCATGACCCACATGGCTCGTAGAGCCAACGGGTCATACCATGATCCGCCGGGTCTATGACCCAGCAGGCGGCAGTCATGGCTGCCCAATAAAAAATCAAAAAAAACTAAGCATTTTTTCTTTTTTTTTACATATGCTTTCTAATTTGCCCTAAAAGGTATTCTATTTGCTTGTTATGAGAAGAAGAGAGGAAAAGTGAGAGAGAGGAAGAAAAACAAGAGGCCATAGGTTTGCAACCAGTAAGGAAGAAGAGCATCAAGGAGTCCACAAAATCACATTGGGGAGGCATAGGTTTGCATTGAGAGCATCAAGGAGTCCATAGCAGCTGTTCCAAGACTTCTCAACTCATTTGAAAGAGGCAAGTGTTAAATTTTGTAGATTTTGTTGGTTTTTTTTGTATGTTTATGGATTTTCCATTTTTTTTTAAAATTTTTGAAGTTTAACTTTCCAAATCTTGAATGTTTTATTAAAATATAAATTGCATATTTCAATGAGAGAAGTAGAACAATATCAAACCCTTGATTTCTTTAAGAAAAAAATGTAAACATGTTTTTATAATTTTTTCTAAAAAATTGTAGGGTTTTCTTATTTTTCTAAAATACAATGCACAAATTTGTAATTTTGTCATATTGCAATAGCCTTCAAGGTTTGAAAACATTAATTCTTGTTAATGTTTGTAGCTTCAGTCGTATGATCATTAGAATATATATAATACATGTTGATTAATAATAATATATTATATATGTTATATTATTATTAATAATATGAAATTTAATATTTAATATTAAATTATTATATTATTCTTAATTAATAATTGATTGATGAAACATTATAAGATTGATTAACTTATGATTAATAGGAAGAGGCATGTCCTTTCTTATAAATAATAATGAATAGACATGTCCCATGAATAGACATGTCTCTCCTAGCCTCATTCCTAATATAAATGAAAGAGAGATTGTTGCATTTGGGAAACACATACAACATAGAGTGTTATTACATTTGCAGCTATCCTAAAAACTTAACATGGTATCAGAGCCAGACTGCAAATGTAAGAGAGTAGTTTGTTGATGGTGAATGTGTGACTGTCTCAGAAAAT
>MU225240.1:4686294-4704309 GCA_018584345.1 Thuja plicata
CAATTCAGTTCAGTCATACTCTACACTCATCTCACAAAAATGATATCACTATTTATAATATCGTCACCTTTCTTTGAAATAGTAGACATATATTATAATTTCCCTTAGTCGACTATAATTTCAATCGCTGTTTATTCTCCATCACTATTTTACGCTGCCAACAATGTTCCATATCATTGCTAAAACATCTTTCATCACTACCAATGGTTTTTGTCTTTGACCGCTGTCTTTAATCATTAGTCGCTGATATATATGTCGACTAACTGCTGCAATGAATCGACCACCTTCATGCTGCCGTATAGATATTCTTGCTTTGTATTATGTTGTTGTGGCATACAACTCTTCACCACTATACACTCGTTGTCATGAGAGATGGCTCTCTATATTCACCATGTTAAAGTATCACTCATGAAGACCAATGTCTTATGGCTTGCACTTGTTTATTTCTGTACTTGTAATCGATGATAGAGGTGTTCATGCAATCATGTTGTTCTTGATATTGGTATTTTGTCCAATTACTATAGCAACTCCACCATACCCAAAGGTTGGCTCATTCCTCTATGTTGCCCTCGATCTCATGAGTCGGCCCTATGGCTTTTGGCCTCCAATGCTATTGTCATGGTGATCAATCTATTTGAGAAGATTAAGTGTAACTTATCTGAGAAAAATTCATTTACGCAGAATGGAATAAAGAAGGCAATTCTCTGTTTTCCACTTGATGCATGCTTTGGAAAGAAATGCATCAATTTTCACCTAATGACCACTTGCAGAGGTATTGATTGGCTCATTCTTGGACTCTCTACCAGTGACCATCATCCGTCGATGGAACAAATTGATAGATAACCGAGAGATATTCTCTTTGACTGCTTCAGTTCGTTACACATGTGCCCCACTTTCTTGATTATTCCATTTGGTCTGTTTCACTAATTTTATTAAGCCAATGTCTCAATAAAATATAAAATTTTGCAGCGTAGCAAATGTAATTTCTGCCGGGGATATGGCACTCCTTAATCACCATGGCTTCTCACACGTTCATCCCCATATATTTCAGATCATTCTCAGACCAGAATACATCCAAAAGCAAAAAGTATTATTTAGATTCCCAGAAGTTCGTATCTGCTCTGATACCATGTTGAACTTTAGGATAGCTGCAAATGTAATAGCACTCTCTTCATTTTCTGTGTTTTTCAAATGCAGCAATCTTTCTTGTATTTATATTGAGAAAGAGGCTAGGAGAGACATGTCCCATGAAGGGACGTGTCTATTCATTTTCATTGTTAATGTTTCATTAATCAATTATATATTAGAATAATATAAGTTTGCATAATATATATTTAATAATAATATATATAATATAACATATATTAATATATATATATATATACAAATACAATATATTATTATTAATTAAGATTAAAGTATTATATGTATTCTAAAAGATCATACGACTGAAGCTACAAACATTAACAATTAGTTTGTTTTAACAACTTAAAATGTGCAAAAAAATAGAGTTGCATTGGAAGATAACCCAAAAAATGGGTCCTAGATTTCAAAAATATTTTATTTGTCTTCCTCATTTGGTGTAGGTTTGGTTTATACCAAAACAAAATTAAAAAAAAATTAAAATGCATGATTGAAATTATTTCTTGAATTAAGTTTAAGAACACTAGGTCAAATTTTTTTAAAAAAATCAAATTACACACTATTTGGCACAGTTGAAAAATCAAGGTTTTTTGGGCACATGTGGGTATGGTATCTGACATGTATCATGTCGAATCCGTAACTGTATCTGATACAGATACAAGGATACACGTACCTAGAGAGGGTCAAAGGTGTATTTGGCTACCCTACCATAACTAATTTAATTGTTATATACCTAGGTATGTAATATTATGATGTAAATGGTTATGGAGTAGCCCACTTGTGATAAACATTAACCACATCCAGAAACAATGAACCCAATTTATAAATTGTGGAATAAAATATAGCTAGTAATTAGTTGTCTTAATGTCTATTGGGTGGGTAAAGGGTTATCTCAATCCTAAAACTAATAGTTGAGAGGCTATATATTGAGGTATCCATGATTGTAAAGGATAATAAAAGATATTATATTTGCTTTGGCCTCACATTAAAAACATATTGAATGATTCCCTAAGAAGTATTATTGATGTATCCCTACCGCAAAGAAATTCTTACTATGTTGGAATTTCTTGAATATTAGGGTACATTAATTGTATGATCCATTATATTTGGATCTAATTTTGCATATTTTGTATTATCATATGTTTAAATACTTACATGTGGTGTCTATGAAAGAATTGGGCTGACTACGTGAAGACATTTTTTTGTTTTGCAGATCTAGAATTGTCTTGTTGGAAAAAGTGAACACAACAAAAAGACTTGTACTTTAATAACCAGTCATGTTTATGCATTATTATGGGTAAAGTACACAAGGTGTAATGTCCGCTTTTCTAACCCGTTCTAACATCTTTGGAAACTCCAACTTCATTGGAGAGCACCTACTTTTTTGAAAGAATTTTGATAGTGGCAATGAACTCACGAAATCAAGACAGGCCCAATGGTACTTTCCAAATGCAGTTTCAACATTCTAGAAGATTGCTATTTCGGAAAGCACCAATTTTCATGAAACTTGATACCTTGTGAATATAAGGTTATTATGGTGTAATCAAAAGTCACATTTAGGCTATTTTAGTATTTTTTGCAACTTGATGGTATTAAAAACAGAGATATTATATAAAGGAAAAATAGAACAGCAAAAGTAAAACGAGAGAAAAATAAGAACTCGCAGCTATTTATTTATCACTCGAGAATACAAATATATAGATTCATCTAAGTTCCACAAGATCCTATAATTATGCAAATAAAAATGACAAATAACTAGATATGATTTACAACTAACTAGAACTGATTGACAGTTAACTAGTGACTGTTGACAGCTAACTCAAATAGATCTACATATCTTATTTGATTCCATTTCTAACTCTAACTGTTGGAGCATTAAATTCCAACACCCCCTCTTAATGCTACAACATCAAACTGACATACAACTTAAATTAATAAGAAATACATTATGCATAAAGTTTTATCTGAAGGCGATTCTTTGAAAATAGTTCATAGATCAGGAAGACTTCTTCAAGTTGCTCCCAATTGTTGGTTTAGTGATGTAGCTGTTATTCAAGCTTCCAACACCATTGGACACCATTTGCACATAAAATGCCTCATAACCTTCATAAAGGTATGATGCTAAACATTCAGATTTTCCAAATCTCACTGAACAATTGGTCACCAACCCTCACATGTATGTCTCATAACCCCAATGAGGTATAGTTTGTCTGATTTGTCAGCGCCTCAGACCACAGTTGAAAAACACACCAAAAGAAAAAAATCGCCAAGGCCTGAAAAAAAAGTTCAATGAAAACTTGACAAAAAATTTGACAACTTAAAAATTTTCTTAAATTGAATTAATTCATTTTTTTGCAAAATTCAATGAGGAGATGCATCCAATGAGTCAATAAATGAGTACACAAAAGAAACAGGCTGAGTCTAGATATAATTGATTGATTTAAATGCAAATTGGGTACAAAATGACATCCTCATGTGGAATATTGGTCGCTGGTAGCTTAATAGTCTGAAACAATATTAAAATAGCAAATTGTTTTTGTAAAACTAAAGTAAATACAACATCAAAACAATTTACACCTTCCTCTACCCAACTCTAGTAAAAACTAGGGGAGAGGTAGAGTGTCTAATCCTAGGAATTTGGTGTGGCTATGCCTCCTTGCTCGGCATGACTGGTTGTGGCTCGACCTCCATTCTGGATGTACATGTTGCTAGCACTAGCAACGAGTCATCATCCTCAACGTACTCCAATGTGAATCCAAATACACCCCCCTCCTCCATAGCCTACCCCTCCAAGTCATAGATCTTATCCTTCATAAACAACGGCATTGCTCCTATGATGTCCAATCACTATAAAGATCTATATGTTCCAAATCAATTGAACCAACTGATGTTTCCTCTACCTTCTTTGTGAACAATCGAAGATTATATTGCACAAAGAAAAGGTCATTGAGGCAATTTTGTGCTAACTTGTTCCTCTTCTTCATGTGGATGGCTTTGAACAAGCTCCAATTGCATCCCAGGCCTTGAAAAAAGCACAAAAAATGTTGTAGCCGAGTTTTTCACAACAACTCACCAATTTTTTGTTAAAAACTCGCCAAAAACTCAGCAAGTTTTTCAGCGTAAATACTCGCCGAGCATAAAAACTCACTACTCAGCAAGTACTTCATCTATGCCTCAGATATTGAACATCTATCTAGCCTCTATAGCATTTTTTCTTGTCTTCAAAGCATTGATCTCTTCAAAATAAAATAAGTGCCTCATCCTCAATGAAATCATCATCACAAATCAATATTTGGTGGTTCTTCTCCAATTCTCATCTCCTTGATAGCTTCTTCTCCGACCTAATTCAGTAGCACAGAGGGTCTTCTCAAGCACACACACTAAACAAATTTTTAATAGGAAGATAGTGTGATGTTTGTTGTCGGAAAAATGGGTAGTTAAACAGTTGGTTCGTCCAAGGGAGTTACACGGATGCGACTGTTCGCCTCGCATCCCCTCAGACACTATATGTATGCATTCTTCTCTTCGAAGCAAAGGCATGTTTATGCTTTATGAGTATGTGGAAATACATCTGTACATGGTAATCAATCTATGAATACAATGTTGTTATGTTCTCTTTACATTTTTTGTTAAGTACTTTACCTTTTGTATGCAAATAGTCTCTGTTACCCCACGAGGGTAAACATTTGGCGTCGTTGCCAACCGAATCTGGCAAGTGACGGAATCAATGGTTAAATGGGACTACCATTTGAGGAGAATATCAATGTTAGAACCAATGAGGACGGAATTACACAACTTTTTGAAGGGGAGTATGCTCTGACAATAGACTTTCGCATTCTATTTCAAGCAGCCATTGAAACGTTCGTACGAAGGGAAGCCGTACGAGAAGAAGTGGCCCAAGACATTGTGTGGGACGCACTGAACGTCAACCCCGTTGCGAATAGGTTGTTGCATCAATTACCCCGTTTGTTGGCGCGGGCAACTATTTTGCTCAAAGGAACCGAAGGGAGGAAGTAGAGCGTGAATAGCGCCGACAACAAATCCTGAGGATCTTCGCCGAAAACAATCGCCGCAAGGAAGAAGAGCGTGATGGCAATCGGCAAAGAACAAACCCATGAGTTTTAAGCCTGGGAAAGAAAATAAAAGGAACACTGTAAAACCCATAACAACGAGATCACATAGTTGATCTGTTGTACGGAAACATGAATAAATAAAAAGTGTTGTGTTATGTTTTAACATGATGATTGGATAGAATTGATGCCCAATCTCTTAAATAAAGATAGGAATAAAAAGGAATAGCTGAATGCCTTAGAAGCTACACATGAAGCTCTAATCCTTGCCCAACAAGTAGAACGTCGATGAAGGTTCAGACAACTCACCAAGGGACAACCTGCCGAAGGGTTAACCGAAGGAGACCACCGAGGTGGTACTGAAGGTTACCACGGGGGAGTCATAGGAGGTGGGACAACCGAAGGGGAACACTACCGTTTGCCAAAGCACCAACGGGTAAGGAGTGGTGAAGAGTTACTCGAGGAAACACGGCAAAGGTTGAATCTGATCAAGGAAACACGAGAAGAGTTTCGGAACCTGTCCTTGATACCAAGGACGAAGGGAACAGAAAGCAGGAGTGAAGAAGGACCGAGCGTGACTGGAGGTGCCGACGAGGCACAAGCGCCGGACAACCAAGACACTCTATTTGACCCTCGAACACCAAACGTCGGAAGACAATCTGGTAAACGAAACTTGGTAACCGCCACATCACAGTACAATACCGGCAACCCAGGTGGACAGACACAACCCCCTCCACTACAACCACAGGGGACACAACCGGTGCAACAACCGGTAGTGATGGCCTCAAATGAACAGAAGTTGCCCAAGTTCATGGGCCAGGCGAAGGAGGATCTTGTCCGCCATTGCCGAACCTGTGAAACCATATGGACCGCCAACGGAGTCACGGATCAGGATGAGTGGGTTAGACAGTTTCCTACCACATTAAGGGAAGCAGCTATTGACTGGTACTCCAATGTGGATAAAACTGGTTTGACGACATGGGGGCAGTGAAGAAAGAGTTCCAAACGGAATTTAAGTTGCTAAGAGATGACAACAAGATCCTTGCTGAGATCTACAACACAAAACAAGCTAAGAATGAGTCTATTAGAGCCTACAGGTGCCGACTGAAGGAACTAATTGGGAAAATGGAATCTACCCCAGCCGACGAACTAAAGAAGCAATGGTTCGTCGAAGGACTCAAGACTTCCCTCCGAAAGAAAATGAAGATCGTTATCCTGACATCGTACGATAATGCGTATAACCGTGCAATAGACCTGGAGAGCGAATGCAAGACCTCCAAGAAAACTAAGTCCTCGGATGATGAGTCCTTGGAGGAAAGTAGTGAGGACGAATAAAGTAAGAAAGTGCATGCTTTACAAAAAGACCTCCAGAGGATGATGAAGGAGCTTAAGGTAACGAAAGGAGGATCAAGCAAAATCGAGGAGGATGAGATGTGGTGTACGGACTGCAAGGAAGCCGGACACACGAAAGGATCTTGCCCGATCAAATCCTTTTCCGACATCTGCCAGATTGCAGGACATTCCACCAAAGAATGCCCCTATAACCTGAGGGCCAGGAACCAACAAGTGTTGTTCACGCAGGAGCAACCTTCCACATTTGGAACCGGCGGTCAACAAAATAATAATAATAATGCATCATCTAGTGGCTACAAAAATAACCGACGCGGGAGGTAGAGGAAATAACAATAACAACAACTGCCCTCGGATCCAATATGATGCGAAGGGAAGGCCAATGATACAATGCAAAAATTGCAACCAGTGGGGACACTTTGCCCGAGATTTGCAAGGAGGAAACTCCTCTACAGAAATTGTGTAGGTGGTGTGGACCGGGGGACTACGAGGAGGCCAACTGCCCGAAGCCTAGTTGCAACTTCATTGATGTGGAGAGAAGAGATACGGAGGAAGACATACTGGCAATTACATGAGCACAAGCAAAGAAGGCCACGTATCCTGACTCTCGTACGGAGAAACAAAGAGTACTCGAGGCGAAGGCCGAGATTGAGAGGGAATTGCAGGCCCAAAGGGACCTAAAGGATACCTTCGGCACTTCTACTCGAGCCACGGCAGAATAAAACATTCTGAGGCAGATAGTGCAATTGGAGATACCGGTGAAAGTCAAGGACCTACTCAGAACAATGCCACATCTAAAAACAGCCCTGTTTAACAGTCAAACCATCCCAACAAGTACATTGGAACGGACGAAGGTCCCTAGCGGTTCCATAGCGGACCCAATGACACTAGCTATAAACAGTGGGCGAAACCCTACAGTAGTCGAGATGGGTATCTTGGGTACCATTCTCACTAACACAATTGTCGATGGTGGATCAAGGGTGAAAGTTCTACTCGAGGACACTTGGAAGAGTCTCGAGAAGCCGACCCTGTGGCCGCCGACCTTCAACGTATTAGGGGCCACAGCCATTTACCTTCGACTTTGTAGTGATTCCTATGAAGCAGAAAGCGTACGACGCCATCCTAGGGAGAGGGTGGTTGGTGGCTGCAAAAGCAAATCACAACTGGAAGAAAAACATTTTCTCATTCGAGAAGGGGGGAGAAAGTTTGTGGTCGACCTCAGGACACAAATGGTAGGAGAGGAAATGGCATCTTCCTCAGACTCTAAATCTGACAACGGAGTAGATGAAGGGAAAGAGAGTATGGAGCCCAATGACGAGGGAGTACTAGAATTGGAGGATGATACGGACTCTATGGATGGCCTATTTCATTGGCAAATGAGTGACTACGAACTATTCCCTTCGTCTTGTAATATGTTGCAGATCGAGGAAGATCCGAACGAGTTCCCTCGGGAATACAAAGAGTACAAAGAAGGAGAAGCTCGAGTTAAGGAGAGTCCTGCCCATCAATTCTCCAAGGATGAATCGATTCGATACAAAGAAGTGAAGCTGAAGGAGATAAACCTGGGAGAAGAGCAAAACCCAAAATCATCATGATGGGGGATGACTGGAACCCAGTATTAAAGACAACGGCATTCAAAATATTTACAGAGTACAAGGACGTGTTCGCCTGGACTTACAAGGATCTGAACGGTGTACCTCCGGAGTTATGCGTGCACCAGATTCCTCTGGTTCCCAAAGCCCAACTTGTACGAAAGCGGCCATACAGGATGAACAAGAATTATGCTGCAAGGGTGGAGGCTGAAATTGAATGGATGTTGGAACCAAGTATCATCTTTTGGGTTGACACAAGTGAGTAGGTTTCCCCCATTGTGATCTCCTTAAAGAAGGAACCCAATCAGATCCGCATTTGCATAGATTTCCGATGCCTCAACGCAGTGACAATTAAGGACCCGTTTTCCATTCCGTTCACTGATAGTATATTGGAGGAAGTAGCCGGCCACGAGATCTATTCATTCATGAATGGGTTTTCCGGATATAACCAGATATCCATTGCGGATGAAGACAAATTGAAAACAACCTTCGTAGTGGAGGATGGTGTATATGCATACAATTGAATGCCCTTCGGCCTTTGCAATGCACCGGCAACCTTCCAGTGGATTATCTTACATATCTTTGACAAGATGTCAATCGGGAACTTTAAAGCATTCTTGGACAACTGGTCCATATTCAGCGGGCAGGACAAGCACATTGTGGCTTTGGGGAGTGCATGGAACGGTGTCGGCGATCCCGTCTAGCACTTAACCCAAAGAAGTGTCGGTTTATGGTGCCACAAGGTAAGTTGCTCCGACACATAGTATGTAGGGAGGGATTAAAAACAGGCGCTGACAAGGTACGGGTAATAGTCGAGATGGAGGCTCCTACGGACGTGACTGGCGTCAAATCTTTCCTTGGCCATATTGGATACTACTGTCGATTCATCAAGAATTTCACACGAATTTCATATCCGAGGGATAAGCTCACGAGGAAGGGGGAGTCGTACGCTTGGACAAAGGAGCACGAGGAAGCCTTCGAGGATTTGAAAACAAGGTTGTTGGGTGCTCCTATTCTAGCATTCCCTAATTGGGACAAAAAATTTCATGTGCATGTGGACACATCAAATTATGCCATCCGAGCCACCTTGGCTCAGGAAGGAGGGCACGGGCTGGATCACCCCATATATTTCGCAAGCAGGTTGTTGTCAAATGCTGAGAAGAATTACAGCACCACAGAAAGGGAGGCCCTTGGAATGGTCTATTCTATCCAGAAATTCAGGCACTATTTACTGGCAATGCCATTTACCTTTTATGTGGACCATCAGGCTCTCATGTACCTGGTCAACAAGCCTATTATTCAGGGAAGGGTGAGTCGATGGCTCCTCTTACTTCAGGAATTCACATTCAAGATTGTCGTGCGGCCAAAATGTAGTCACATGATTGTCGACCAACTATCACGAATCAAGTCCTGCGAGCCACCTGTTGGAATAAATGATGACTTTCCAGACACGCATCTGTTTCATATTGTCGTACTCCCGAAGAGGTATATAAGTATAGGGGAGTATTTGTCCACCGCTCAGTTTCCTTGGGACATGCCTCCAAGAGAACAAAGGAAGTTCATCCTCAAGAGTAGGACCTTCCAACTAATCAATGGATTGTTGTATAAAATGGGTCCAGACCAAGTACTCAGGCGATGCGTGGAGGAAGGACCAAGTGTGCTAAGGGAAGCTCACGAAGGACCAGCAGGAGGACACATGGGTCCTGATACGACAAAAATGAAGGTGCTCTTAGCCATCTTATGGTGGCCAACATTGTACAATGATGCTAGAGAATGGGTGGTCGGATGTGATACTTGTCAGCGAGCAGGGAAACCCCTGAAGCAGGATTTTATGCCTCTCAATCCTTCCCATACGCAAGAGCTATTCGAAAGATGGGGGCTGGACTTCGTCGGACCTTTAAAGGCCAGTCGTGCTCGACGATGCCGATATATTGTGGTGGCAACTGAATATTTAACAAAATGGGTTGAAGCACGCGCCTTAATAGATAACTCACCACTAAGCACTGCAAAGTTCATCTACAAATAAATCATAACGAGGTATGGCATTCCAATTCAATTCACAAGCGACAGAGGGGGTCATTTTGTCAATCACATCATTAAGCTCCTAACCACTGAATTCAAAATTTTCCATACGTTCTTGAGTCCATATTATCCTTGGGCAAACAGCCAAGCCGAGGCAACTAATAAAATCCTGGTGGGAGTTATCTATAAGTCTTGTGGAGTTGAAGGGGAAGACTGAGAGGAAAGGTTACCTTCGGTGTTATGGGCCTACCATACCTCATAACAAGTGACCACCAGGCAGACACCCTTCCAGTTGATGTACGGACAGGAGGCGGTGGTACCCGCCGAATTCATGGTTCCCAGCTTGCGGATAGCCATTGATAACAAACTAGGCGACATGGAGAGTTCGAGGGAGAGACTTTATGCCTTGAATAGGCTAGACGAGAAAAGAGCAATGGCGCAATGGGCGACGGACGTAGCGCAGCAACGAAGGAAACTATGGCATGACAAGCACCTCCATCGGATGAGGTTCACACAGGGTCAATTGGTCTTGAAGTTTAATGGGCGAAATGAAATTAAACCTGGCAAATTCAAAGTAAAGTGGCTAGGCCCATACAAAATTCGAGAAGTGGCAGCGAATAGGGCGGTGAAGTTATGGACACTCGACGGCTAAGAGATCCCGAACGTCCTCAACAGCTCAAAGCTAAAAGTCTATCACGAGGGGCAAGGAAGCTACGATCGCCCTGAAAGACAGGTGAAAAAAAATTTAAAATTTAAAAAATTAAATAAAAAATTTAAAAAAAAAATCCATACGGCCTATTGTCGTACGAACGAAATTTAAAAAAAAAACCGAAAGAAAGACCGTACGGTGACTGAAAAGTGACTAAAACTATAAAACACCGTATGACTTCTTTTCTCCAAGGGCCATTGAAACACCGTACGGAAATCGCTGCCATTTCCGTACACACAAACAGCAGAGGAAGAACCGTACGTCGTACGATACAACCAGTCAGGCTTTCTATACGGATTAGGGAGCAATAGTGACTGTACGAAGGATTATTGCAAAGACGATTCGACCGTACACCGTACGGAAAGGAAGTCAGAAGCACCGTTTTCGGCCGTACCGCACCATAATTCTGCATTTTGAATAGTCGTACGGCATGATTATTCAGTCGCACTGAGCTGAGTAAGTGTCAATTTATTCCATACTTGTTGATTAAGTGTCGTACGGCTGGGAAGTGGACAACCATACATACATTTCTGCCTGGTATAAATCAGTGCGCATTAGGCAACCAGCGGAGGGGTAGCATTCCATTTTTTATTTAAAAGATCGAGAGGAGGACAGTACAGGTAGCAAGAGAAAAGTAAAGAAGCCCTAACCATTTCTTGCAAACACAAAACGACAAGGAAGTGGACAGTTATGCATTCCACAAGGAAGCGGAAGTGGAAGGTTCAGTTGGAAGAAAATTTGCCCAAGGAAAAGAAAGTGAAGGTTTTGCCCACAGGAGTACAGGTAGCAGGAAAAATGGGGAGAGGCAAAGTTGTACAAAAGGAGCAAGTCACACATGAAACTGTGGCATTCGAAGGCCACAACGGGTTAGAATGTCAGAAATGGTGGCACAAAACACCAGAGACAGATGAAGTGAAGAAGTTGTTGCGGCATGCTGGCGTACATTGGGCAATTCAAATGCCCCTATTCCCTGTAAAAAAATTTGAGCCTACGTTGTGGATAATGGTGAATACATTTGATAGGCACATGAGGAAAAGCACATTCCAGTACAGGAAACATGTGGTTACAGTTTCGTTTACCCTAGCCGACTTCACCCGAGTGTTTGGCATTCCGGGGAGGAATGGACAGAAGATTGAAATCAAAAAGCATAAGATGACAGCCGAGTGGAAAGAGTTCTGGATAAAACGAATTTCCCGCACCCTCACCTGAGCCGAGTTGGATTCAATAGTACAGGAAACAAAGAGTCGAGGCATCAAGAAGGAGTTTGTGGCCGAGAGTCCCTGGCGGTGCATACTCGATGTTATCAAAAGCAGACTTACTGGGGTGAGTAGGGCGTCTAACATTGCATTACCACAGATTGTACATATGAACGGCCTGATGAATGGAGTAGTGTATGACTAGGCAACGGTGTTATCTGACAGGATGTATGAGTACATGACCTTGCAGCACCACACGTTCTATATGCCGCACCATGCCATTGGGCTATTCCTCGAGGCTACATTGTGAATTCCCGTAGATGAGTTGGCACTGGTACCTCAGGGAAAAATTGCAGCAGGCGAGCCCCCAGTTTTCTACTGGCGGTACTTGGACAAAGGAGGAACGACAGCCAGACAAAAGAGGCCAAGGCAAGTTGTGGAATCTGATCCTGAGAATGCGGATAGCGGCCGAGAGACCACCACAGAGCCCTCTGGCAGTGACTCGGAGGACGAGGATAGTGATTCAGCAGGGGAGAAGACAATAGTCCAGTTTGTTGTGCCTCTCCTACCCTTCAAAAAATCTGACTCCCAAACAAACAGGCGTGGTTGCACCTCCAAAAGTACCTAAGGCCACACAGAGCAAGACCCCAGAGGTGGAAGTTCGACCTTAGGTTGTACCTACAGTGAAGGTTGTACCCGTAGTGGAGGTAGTTGCAGAATCCGAGGTTGTCAAAGGCATGGCCTTGGATGCAGAATAGCAGCACCATATTGCACCGGGTCAGGTTCGGTTAGAGGTAGTTGGAGCTGACGTCGTAGTCACTATGGACAGCGATATCCTGGAGGATCCATCACCTCTCGCAGGTCCCTCGAAGAAAACTATGAGTTCTTGGCTGCAGAAGAAGTTTTCCATGACAATCTCAGAGGCGACAGGGGTGGCAATCCTATCTCCTCAACAGGAGGAGCCTCAGGCGGCGAAGTACTTGGAGACCGCCAACCCACAGGGTGGGGATACCACCAGAGATGTCGAGTATGTGCCTATGGAGGAGGGCAAAACAGGCGAGCTGGGCATGGCAGTGCATGACGCCAACGAGGTCCTGGCGGAGGTTAAGGCGAAGCACTTGGCAGAAGCATGGATGCAGCCAGAAGAAGATGACGTTGAGGCATCATTGGCTGACTTGGTAGCACGAGGGCGTCGGATGGTAGCCATAGCAGAGGCTCAGGCCCTCAAGGAAGTGACATCAAGTTTGCAGCGTCTTTTGACTTTTGTAAAGCAGGAGTGCCCACTGCTTTTGCAGAGTGTTTTGAGCAGGAGTTGTGGCTTACTGAGGAGACGCCTGATATGTTGAAGGCTTGGTCTCTTCCTGTGCCAATGACAGAGAGTGAGGTACAGGCCCTCATTCTCTAGATAGAGCAGGCCTTCCGCGAAAGATATTATGTGTTGAGACACTCAGAGTATGTCTCGACTAGCCAAGAGACTGCGTTGGTGGATTCGGAGAGAGCTCGATAGGAGCTAGCCACCAAGTTGGCAACAGTGGAGCAAGATTTAGCTCAGAGGACACAGTAGATGGAGACCGAGAAGGTATCACAAGTGGCCTTGGAAGATAAACTGGCAAAGGAGACGGTGACATTTGAGCAGCAATTGGCAGTAGCTACCTCCGAGAGACAGACTGTCGAGGCTCGTTTAGTCCAACCCCGGAAGGAGGTCGCGGAGCAGCAGAAGGAACTTCAAGAGGTTGTAGTGATGGTCAAATCCGCACTCGAACTTCAGTCAGTCACGGAACAGAAGTTGGCGGCAAGGACGGTAGAGGTGTATGGGTTGCGTTCCCAGTTGGGATCTTCTTTGGTGCAGCCGACCTCTTCTACTGCGGGTCCCCCAGCCTGTTTAGGGATGCTTCCTAAGCCCCTTACTTCTACTTCTTAGTCATACATTTTGTATCTGATATCATTCCCTTAGTGTTGGTACCGTCCCGAACATTTTGTATGTTGTCGTCCAGAGATGACTTTCTTTTTGGGGGGATGATGTTGTCGGGAAAATGGCTAGTTAAACGGTTGGTCTGTCGGAGGAGTTACATGGATGCGACGGTTTGCCTCGCATCCCCTCGGACACTATATGTATGCATTCTTCTCTTCGAAGCAAAGGCATGTTTATGTTTTATGATTATGCGGAAATACATTTGTACATGGTAATCAATCTATGAATGCAATGTTGTTATGTTCTCTTTACATTCTTTGTTGAGTACTTTACCTTTTGTATGCAAATAATCTTTGTTACCCCACGAG
Organism: Thuja plicata; assembly: GCA_018584345.1. Classification (NCBI taxonomy): domain Eukaryota; kingdom Viridiplantae; phylum Streptophyta; class Pinopsida; order Cupressales; family Cupressaceae; genus Thuja; species Thuja plicata. The sequence continues at coordinate 4,700,657 of MU225240.1, forward strand.
GGTAAACAATGTCCTCTTCTTAGGTGACAGGTAGTTGAGCAGGGGTTGACCTAATATTTCGTTCCCGTAGGCCAGCAAATTGTATAGGGGACCCATACAGGGGCTTATGGAGTCACACAGGGGCTTTGTGAGCCAGTTTGGACAGGTTGGGATAGTCTCCTAGATTTTAGAAGGAATCCCTATTTTTTAGTGAATGACTGAGAGTTGGTTCCAAGGTGTCTACGAACCATTTCGGATGATTTGAGACCATCTCCTAAATTTTAGAAAGGGGTCCTATTTTTTAGGGAGGCCTAGGAACTGACCGGTTGACCAGTCGAAGGACCATGGAGCAGAGCATGATCCTTTTTGAGTAGTTTCAATTGATTGGAAACAGTCTCCTTTTTAGGGAAGGTCCCAAATTTTTAGGGGGAACTACTAGTTGGCATGCAAGACTCGAGCATCATCAATGATCAGGGTGCTTCAGACATATTCCAGTTCTATGTCCAGATTAGCGTTTTATGAATAAATTGGGGAATATTTAATTATTTCCTAAGATGAAATAAATAATATTAAAGTGATTTTCTAGTCACTTTAGATTAAAATAAAATAAAATAAGACCATGGCACGTTTTCCTAGGAGTTGATGGTTAGAAGTTGTTTTTAAAAGGAGGACCAAGTTTTATAAAGAGAAATAAGGCCTTGAGAGTTGATTCTATGAGAAGTTCATTTTTCATAAAGTTTATTAAAATAAATTATGGGAAGCCCTAATTAGGGTTCGAACTACTTGGAGGAGGAAAAAGGAAATAAAAGAAAGGGTTGTGCTTCATTTCATTTGAACCCAGGTTTATTATTTCATCGCAGAATTTGGTTGGAGTTCCGATTGCCAGAGTTGCAGTAGATCTATTCTTCAAGAACAAAAACTCGAGGAAAATAGGTTGGACGTTTCTCCAGCTTGTCTACAGGTTGTGATTACATGATTACATCAGCTTGAAAGAGCATTTTGCAGTGGTGATTTGTGAGGTTATTGGAGCTGCTTGGAGGAGAGACAGAATTATATCAGACCTACAATACTACAGATCTGAAAGGAAATAGAAAGCATTTGTTATTTATTTTATCCCTAGCTAGGCCATACATCCTCAGGAGAAACTGACGCCATAGTTGGAGGTGAATTTGCATTATTACAGACTTGGGCTTGAGCAAAATTGATATCTAATTCAGATCGGTGGCTGTGAGAACAGAAATCAGAGTGTTTTGTATATTTTTTGGCTAGCCGCAATCTCCAAGCAAGCCATTCAACTTCTAGCTAGCCGTACAGCCTCATACATCAGTTGACATCAGCAATAGAGGTGTTATTGGCAGCAGATCAGAATAATTTGTGCCCAGAATTCATCAGTGTAGGCAGCAAGTTAGTTTGGAAATTGGAGAAAAGTCATCAACAATTCAATTGTATGCTGGTTCAATCTTGCTTTCAACCATACAGACCTGGTACGGCCTCCATGTTGTTTATTTGGTTAAAAATAAAGTCTGATTTATTTCAGTTTTGGTGTGCATTGGATTCCTAGTTATTAGTTTCAATTCTAGTATTTTCAGTACATTGCAATCCATTTATCAAAAAGACAAAAATAAAACACAAAAAAATTCAAATATTCCAAAAATCACAAACAAAAATCAGATTCCCTTCATAACATTGGTCAAAGTCAGAGAAGCCAGAAAACCATCAGCTATTGCCTTTAAATCCAATTGGGGATCTTTCAGTGGTATCAGAGCATGATCTTGCCAGCCTATAGGGTAAAGAATAGATGTTTCTATTTCAGTTTGGTTTGAGTTTTGGTTGTGGACAGTAGAATTGCCGTCATGGAATGGTTTTCCAGCAAAAAACAAGGATGGAAAGAAGTTGTACAAACACAACATAAGATCAACCATCAATGGAAGTGATTGAATGATACAATTTCAGGGAAATTTGGGTATTCTGGTGAATCATCTCCATCTATTAGAACACATAAGAGTCCTCATTTTTCACCAACAAATAAAGCAATTATGACCAGCTTTAACAAGTATCGCTCTCTCCCTCAAAAGATACAGGACATGCTTTCTTTCACACAATTTTTGGGTAATACCGGATGAGGATGAAGATGACTTGATGTTTTCAAGTCAATACCAGCAGTGAATAAGGAAAGAAACCATTGGGAAACTGAAGAGTTTAACGTGCAAGAGCAAGGAAAGGAAGAAGAATCACTTGTTTGAATTTTGCAACCTACAAGTGGTCACAATGAATGCGAAAATCAGTCATCAGGAGGAAGTTCTAAAGAAGAAAGAACTTCGAGTCAAGTTGAGATTCATAGCACACCATTGAGTCATCATGTTGATCACAAAATGGAAGCGGTTACAATTATGAATCCCATTGGAGATGTTGAAAACAAGATACCAAGGTATGACACCTTTTCAGATTTTTGCAGCAGCAGTTCTAATCATGTGGTAGCATCCATTTCACATGAAGGTAATGATGGTGTTGAGTCATTCTATGATGGTACTCAAGTTGGGAGTGTTACACATGAGGCATATATTGTGGATTCAAACCACAAAGGTCCTGATTTTGTTCAACCCACTAGGGAAGATGCTAAAAGGACGCAAGGGTTGTGTGATAGGTGTTTACTTAGAGCTAAGAAGTCCAAGTTGCTTGTTACCCAAGCAAGACAACACTTGCAAGAGGTCAAGGAAAGATGCAGTCAACTTGATAATGCAAGAAAACAAAGAGATTCATACATTATATCCATGTTTCTTCCAAGGGAAGAATGAATACAAGATCAGCAAACAAAGGAAGAATTCATAGGCAATGAGACAAGGGCTGAAACCATTCTTAATTTTCAGTTTGAGAACAGCAATGATATACTCTGCTTTCCTCATAACAATGCCACTATTAGCTATGAAGAAAGTAATGGTACCAGTCCTAATATTGATGGACTACAAGAGGCAAGTATGGTACATGATAGTTTTGATGATATCTCTTGTTTGGTGACTAAGTTTATGCAATTTGATGCAGCTGATGTTGAGGGACATAAGTTACCTAAATCAGAGTTTCCAATTGAGGTAGTTGATCATTCTCATGATGGTGATAGTGATTTGATTGATGTCTCTCTTAGTGGGCCAGCCACTCTAGAGGCTTCTTTGTTGAGCAGTGCTGGCATACATACTTTATCTTTGAGTTTGTCATCTATATCCATTGATATGGCAGCAATAACCTTGTTGATTGGTGGCTTCATAGTCTTCGATTCCTTATGGACTACTGGCTGTCTAAGCTGGAATCATATGCCACGTCCAGACTTGGCATTGACTACATTTGTGTTTCAGTATGAGGGCGTCGAGGAGTGTTTCTTTTGGACATTCTTTGATTGGCATTGGTTCGATGATGTGTTAATTATCATCCATGTTGCTGGACATTGTTATGACAGCAAGCCAGGGTGGCCATTTGTGTTGGTAAGCTGTTACTGATTTTCTGCTGCAAATTTTCCTTGTTTCAAACTACCATACAGATTCAGGTATAGTCCATAGTACCATAGATTAAAATAGCGCCGATATATCGTTTTCTCGCGAGAAAACACTGGTGGCGAGAAATAACATGATTTTATCGCCACTTTCCTGAGCCGAGATTTGCAACTTATCGCCGCGATAAATTGG